>VZRQ01005645.1:59087-303235 GCA_013397975.1 Machaerirhynchus nigripectus
CAGAAAAAAAATTCATGTACTAGAGCCAGATTACAATAACCAGGAAAGAATGGGCTGATGAGTAAGAGGCCACAGTCTTTCCCCATTGATGCTGTATTTTGCTGTCACACTGGAAAATGCTTTCACTCTGAGATGCCCTGCAAACTTGCCTGCTAGGGAGTTATTCAACATAGGAAAAATGCATCCTCATTTTATGGAGGGCACATCATCTCACCACATAACCCAGAGTGAATATTCCCCTGTTACAGTTTCCAAATGTACGGCTTGTACTCTTCTACTGAAATTCAGACTGCTTCCATCCCTGACATTAATAATTATTAATAATTATTAATAATTGTGTATTAGCTGCTACCCCGCTCCAACATCCCTGCGCGCATGCTGCTGGGTGTGCAGGCAGGAACGCACAAACACCCCTGTGGCTTCATACACACACACACTTTCAGATCTATTTTCTTCCTACAATTCCTTGTAGAGCATGTTAAAAAAGGAGACTTTCGCAAAAATAACACGTATATCTTTTCATTCATGTGCTTACATATATATGTGTATATACGCCCACTAGAGAAGGTGTGCAGCTACGTCCATTTGCACATCCACTTGACAGTAAATCTTTGGGTGCACAGCATATGGTACAGCCATAAATACATATATCTGTAGGGAAATGAAACACAATATGACTCAACACAGAGAGTTTACACGTATTTCTATTGACCTGTGCATCTATGGCTTGGCTCCTGTACCCAGCTCTGAAGGAATTGCTATCAGTTTGCCTTCACGTAAGCACAAAATAGAGAGTCCTTCCTGCTGGGTATCTCTATACATATGGCCAGGTCATTATACAACCAAAACTATGGTTTTCTAAGGCTTTTTGAATAGGAAAACCTATAAAAACCTTGTACAGAACGCACTCAAGGACCGTTGAAGTGTGTCAGCAGTAGGCTGGCAACAGATAACAACAATAAGCAAACCATCTTTTGGGTTAAGCACCAGGTCACATTTTTGGGGTAAATTGTAAACAATAAATATTGGGCAAGCTGCTGTGCTGTGACAGAGGCTTCAGTTCAGAGTCAGTGCTATTGAGGACTTCACGGTTTAAATATTGGCTAGGTCTGGTTTTTAATTTTATTTTTTATTTGACAGTTGGCATATTTCTAAAAAGTCAGTGCACATTTTTGAAATTTCATTGCACATCCATGCATCATTACCTGTTTTCTTAGAGCTCGAGGGAGATGATATTGTTGGGGGTTTTCTCTCCTGTCGGGAGGCGAGGCAACGAGGCATAACAGAAGTGAAGGATGGCCTTTGGGAGAGCAGCATCGCTTTTCTGAAGCACGAGTCTTTGGTCCAACTGAAAGTTCAAAACAAAGGAGAATCTCTGTCTCTCTCCCTCTTTCCAGCTGTACCTTGCTAATGAAAAGGAAACAGCAAGGAAAGGGGAAAAAAAAGCTGAAAAAAAAAAGAAAAAAAGGTAGAAGCTTACTATTTTTAAAACCTGGTCCAAAGTTGAAGATTCTGCTGAACTGAAGCAAAAGCTCTTCACAAATGCTTGGCTGCAGAGCCAGGCTGAAATATTCCAGGAAAACAAGATAGAGGAATATTTTTACCAGTAAATACTGGAGTTAAATGAGACTGGTTCATCTCAAAGAAAATGATGGACAAGTGCTGCAGGGCATGCTGAAGAAAATAAAATGCTTATCCTTTTTCCCAAACCCATTCAGCTGGGGACCATTTGGGGAGCTGATGGAAGTTCTCTGAGGTTTTTGCTTTGCCCTTGTTCTTTTTTCTTTTCAATAGCAAACAAAAAACCTGTTAGTGTCTCTGTTGTTGGGTCTTTCTTGACCTGAGAACTGCTGGTCTGGAAGACAGTTGTTTTTCTCTTGAAGGCTGAGCTTTATTCTGTCAAGGAGTGTAGATGATACCAGGCTTGAAGGTTACACTTGAGCCTTCATCAGTGGTGGGGCTTAAAGGTCACCAGTGACTGGGCTCAAAGGTGGGGAGACAGGGGAACTCCCACTTAGCTGGGACCTGCAGGCAGCTCCTGCAATTCCTTCTCCCAAGGCAGCTATTCCCGAAAACTGGTTTTAATTTAGTTAATATTTTGGCAACATTCTTTCTCTTGAGGCAAGACTGAATTAGGTATGGGAGGTCTGGGTACAGGTTCCGAATTTAAACTGGGGTGGAATTTTGAGGGGGCCAGCGAGTGTCATGTTAGCCAGCTTTTCTCTAATTTGTTTTCTTGTTCTGTGGTCTGGCCCCACATCCCCTGCTCCTGACAAGGACGAAAGGCACAGTGGTAGAAGATAAAAGACATCCTGCAGTATTTTGCAACTGGGAAATACTCTTGCCACATTCCTCTGAATTCTCCAGACTTCAGGAAAGCTTAGCATAGCCTTCCCCCCCCACCCTTTTGTACACCTGGGTTAAGCAGACACCATTACCCCTTTGAGATCTCCCCTTGCTGCCAATCAAGGGGAAAACAAATTACTCCTTCTCACCTGCTACCCCCTCCCCTGCTTCTAGGTCCAGGTGTTTCCACTTGTGCATCGCAGGCAGAAAGCTGAGCAGGCATCAGGTGGGGTGGTTCTCACCTCCTCCTCGCGGCTTTCCCGAGGACATGGCAGACAGGCGGCAGATGCCCGGCAGCTTGGGAGGCTGCTGCTGTTGCCCGGCTGAGGGAGGCTCCGGGAGCGCAGGCTCCACGTGCCGCTGCCTACGTGAAGGTTAATGCAAACCCGCGAGGTGCCCGATCGCATCTGGCCCTTGTGTACGCACATCTGTCTTGCCACCCTCCGATTTCTCTGCCGGTGCCAGGAGCAGCCGCCCTGCCGTGCCCGCGCTCCCCCGGGGCACAGAGGTGCTGCAGGAGTTATGTTGCACACATGCCGAAAGCCATTAATTAAATTAGAGCTCTCCGACAGGGGTTGCAGAAGCAGCTGTGTCATCAATCATCGCGCCGCGGGCTGACACGCACGCAGCATCACATAGAGGGAATTTTTTTCTTTCTAAAGGCAGCTGAGGGCTGTAACCAGGGGTCCCGTGCAGGAGGGTGGCACCTTGGGGACCACAGACCCCTCTCTGCGCTCAGTGGTGAGGAGTGGGTCTGTGGCCGAAGCGCCCGGGTGTTGCTGCAGTGCAAATTAATTGGCATCATCCGGTGTCATCCTGTGGCCGCTCGTGTCCCTTCGCATTAAGATGCTGGGGGCACCAGAGCTGCTGTTCCTCAGGGCCGAGCCTGTGTTTGGCAGTGGGTCAGTGAACCGAGCTGCTGCCCGAGCCCTGCCAAGCCCTGACCTGCATGGATGGGGAGCCCGCGGCTCCCAGGGCTTGGGATGGAGCCCTCATGGTCCCCCACCAGCAGGCCTGGTAGTGTGCAATGAAACGGAGATCGGTGCGTCCCAACCACGCACAGAAAAAGCAAATTTCTGTTATTTACGGACTCTGGGCCACCTGATAAGGAACTTGCCACCTGCCCCAAAGAACTGGCTTTTAGACAGTTAATCAAATGAGAATGGCTAAGGGTAGTCACTGCACCCTTTGCAAATAGCAGTCCAGACACAAGAGCAAATAATTAGTGTCAGAATGACAAGGGAAAATAGAACGTAAACTTGCTAAACAGCTGACAGATACTGGCTTTTGTGTATATATATATATATATATATATATATATATACACACATACACACACACACACACACACATATTCTTCTGTCCCAGACCAAAGAAAGAACTCCAGCAGNACATATACATATTCTTCTGTCCCAGACCAAAGAAAGAACTCCAGCAGGTTTAAATTTGGGATCCATTTATAATGTCAAGTGCTCCCCC
Source organism: Machaerirhynchus nigripectus (assembly GCA_013397975.1). Taxonomy (NCBI): domain Eukaryota; kingdom Metazoa; phylum Chordata; class Aves; order Passeriformes; family Dicruridae; genus Machaerirhynchus; species Machaerirhynchus nigripectus. Next base: position 62,913 of record VZRQ01005645.1, read on the forward strand.
CTTCCTTGCCCTATAGTGGTGGGGAGAAACAGCCTTGCAATATCAATACTCCCCATGCCCCATGCCAGCTTTTCCACATCCACCTCTGAGAATGCTACCTAGAGAGGAAAGACAAAGCTTCAGCAATTTTATTCAGGCCTGTTTCACAGTGTAGGTCATCTCAGCAGAGTGTGGAAACAATAGCACGTGCCAATCTCACAGCACAAATACGGACCCACGAATAATGAATGCTCCTAGCAACCGTGTAGAGCAACAGCAAAACTTAAAACAAATTTTTGTAAAAAATAATAATAAAAAAATTAGCTTTACCCCAGTGAAGTTGTCTTGCATGTAGATTATCTGCAAAGAGAAAATTTTTAGATAAATTATTTGTATTGAGTAATTTGATCGACTCTCCTTAGAAGCCTAATGAATAGGTTATTTTCTGCAACAGCTGCTGGTTGAACTCTCAGGCTTGAGCCCACGTGGTCTGGCTGTTCAAAGGGAATTACTGTGCTGGCTTTTTAAAAGTAACTTTTAAAAAAGCAAAACTAGGCACAATCTATTTGTTGACAGGGAGGAAAGATGGACAGGAGACGATTTAGCAGGTGGTAAAATTATTGTGAAGGCCTGAAAATTATTAGCAAAAAGGATAATTGTGTGAAGCCACAAATAACTCGCCTGTCACCGGGACAGTAAGAGACCAAACCTTCACGGCTGTAATTCAGACACGTCATCTGCATTTCATGTATGCTGCTGTGGAGAGGAAATGCCTCCCAGATGGGCTATGAGGCTGGATGGCCCCGGGAGCTCTGCTGCTGGCTGGGCTGTGGCCATGCAGGCACCTTGGTCTGGGGCTACTCCTCTCTGGTTGCCTTCTTCATTTGTAAAAGGCCAAACACCACATGCAGACGTGCCAGTGGAGAAGTCTAGGAAAAGTAAAAGATCTTTAATGTAATGTAAAATTAGTAATAGCTTTTGGGGGTGTGTGGAAAGGGTTAAATGCATTCTGCACTCTTGCAGCAATTTGCCAGGCATGATATTTGTTCCATGGTCTGCATTTGTCCAGAGGGAGCCAGATTTTCTTCTGCATTTGTTAGTGCATACTTGCCTGCAGTAGGCAAAGGCTGACCTGAACCTCTTTTATGGGTTATATTTGATTGCATTTTCCTCTGACTAGGTCTAAGCAGGGTACAGTGTGATCTGCCAACCATAAACCTGAATTCTTCCTCCAGCAGAGTGAAATAAAGGCAGAGCTCTGTGTACCTGCCTTGCTCCTTTGCCCTGTCCTTGCATTGCCTGTGTCTGCCCTGCCCCCTTCCTTTGGGGCACTTTGCTGGGATCATCTTGCAGTTCAGCAGCTTCCATACACTGGACCTTTTTGCACTCAAAAAGTTAGATTGGAGTTTATTTGATTGTTCTTTGAATAATCTATTTAGATACTCGGTGTTTTGCTCTTTTTTCCCCTCTTCTTGCCAATGTAATCAAGAAGAGACTTCTTAGACATTATGTTAACAACGTTAAGTATGGAGCACACACTGAGGTGAAGTGAGGTGCCTCAGGTAGAATTTGGCTGTGAGTTGTCTGCCTTGTGTTTCTGCAGAAGTATATTAAAGAAAGCTACTGCAGTTACAGAAAGTTACTGCAAGACACTGAGGGTGGATGCATGCAGGCATGCAAGGGTAAGGGAAAGAAATCCACAGTGAAAAACCAGAGGAAGCAGCCGAGGACACATTTTATAATGAAGGATTTGCTGGCTAGTTGTTTGAGAGGTGCTCAACACCATGAGAAGCAGCTTGGTTCGGATGCTTCAGCACTCAGTCCCAGGCAGATGCTGCCCCTTTGCCAGGTCATCTCAATTTCCGCAGGTGGTTGAAGGAGCTGGCGGGGTTAGGAGTGCAGGCAGGGAGCCTGTTGGAACGATGCACTCCTCCTTCGTGTCCCAGGGCTGTAATCCTAGACTGTGGTGTCACCTTTCTTTTGGGACAGAGGCCAGGTCCCTGCCAGTGTGCAAACTGAGGTGAACATGCTGGCTTTGTGCCTGCTGCCACTGAGTGTTGGCTCTGACCTCTCATGGCTCAGTCTGGTTAGGTATTGCTATTCTGTGGGACATGACACGTCCATCCCTCTTCTCACCTGGCTTGTGGGGACAAACCCCCACATAGGTGCCAAATGGAGCTTGCACCTATTTTGCTTTTGTGGCTTCTTATGTTGTTTGGGCTGAGATGTGGAGAAAGCCGTGTGTTTCCCAGCTAACTGGCTGCAAATTGAAATCCTGTAATCTTGGAGGCAGGATCTACTTTGTTTCTCATGAACATAATTTGGCATTTTGCAAGAGTGTTCTGAATAGTTCATGTTTCATCTGAATTAATGAAGTGTGCCCATTGATTTCACGTATATTGCTACTGAAAGCTTTCTTAATTACAAAAAACCGTAAATCTTTCGTTTTCTAAGAAGACATGAATTTTAAGGGGGTTTTCTGATGAATTTTGAGAGTCTTAATCTCAAGAAAAATGCAGTTTTTGATGTCATTTGCAACTGTCTTCCTGCCAGTATCAGTGACTGCATTTTGGTTGAGTGCAGCCTGCCGTCAGCAGCCAAGGTTCTCCAAGGTCAGCAAGGAGCACAAGTCCTGCCCTACCTTGTCTCTACTCTCTTTACTTCCAAAAATAATCTTTTTGGAAAAACAACCTCCTGTCCCATCTTTTTTGTACTCCTTCTGTTAAGTTGCTGCAGAAGGATAGCAAGGAAGGGCTTTGTGGCTAGCAAACCACTGAGTCTCCCTCCACCCCACCAGTCTGCAGAGGCAAACCATGAACCACAATATAGAAAATACTGCAGCACTGCCTTGGCTCTTTTAATGAGGCTAACACAAGCTTAGAAACCATCCTTAAATGTGCTGCATGCTCACATGGCTCTGCTGAGACACCCTGCCAATCCAGGGATAGGTAAACCTTAAGGCTGAAGGCACAGGTACCTAAAATTTGGAGCAGGACAGCACTGTGTCACTTGAGGGCAGATACTGCCCCAGGTAGAGTGGTCCTTGTCACCACCACCAACTGATGTGTCCAGCTTTGAAAAGGGGAGCTTCTGGACAGTAGGTTAAGGCAGGCAGCTGTAACAAATGTCAGGACTTGGAACCAAATGGGATGCATGAGATGCTCTCACAGATGGTGTATTTAAATGGGTATCCATAAACAGGCTTCAACATGGATTTTGGAGCTACTGTCCCTATTTGGTATCCACTAATACCTGCCCTCCAACTGATTGCAAGTGTAACATGCCGAGTTTGAGATTCACATGACTGGGTCACCAGTTTTACAGACACTACCAGTTGTGGGTTGAAACAATATTCAGATCCAGAGGTCATTTACCCAAAATGAGGACCTGGATATTAAAGCAGCGTATGCATGTTATATTTATCATCAGTGTTGGCACAGGTGTGTGACACATAATAATAGCAAAAGCAGGTTGTAACAGCAGGTGGCACCTGGCATACTCTGTCACAGCAGTCACTTTTTGTTTTTTCTGTGCATTTGGATTGATAGATATATTTTCTAGATAACTGGTATACTCTTTTTCAGAAAGGAAGCAATTTTTGCTTTCCTAGCCTGGTCTCTGTACAGTTCCCCTTTTGATCTGGGATGATTAGGATTCATGTTTCTTTCCTCCAAAAGTGCTTTCTAAGGTCCCTATTTACACATGATACAAGATCAATGGGCTAATAATTAAGGCAGTGGTGTGATGCTGTTTCAGGTCTGTTTCCTATTTATTTGAAGCAGCTGCCTATGAATGTGAGATGCAGGGTACAGAGGTTGCCATGGTTAAAAACCGTGTTTAGTGATTGCTCAGTAAATAGTTGCACAACTTTCTGTGTAAATGCCAGATAGCACATCAGAGTTTCCTTGGGCAGTTTCACATAGGCACAAGCCTTCCCCCCAGTTCCTGTAACGGTACTGATCTTGTTTGCTTGCACACACCTTTATGGAGTGAGGCGAGAAGAGAAGGAAATGTGCCACCAAGAAAGGACTGAATTTGTGTTTAGCCCAGAGAGGTGAGGACTGAGAGGAGGTGTGAAGCCAATCTCTGCAGAGATGAAAGGCCACTGCAAGGTAGCTGGGAATAATCTCCTCATCTCTGGTGGCTAGGAGAGGAGCATCGGTCTTCAATTGCTGCCAGGAAGAATCAAGTTAGACGTCAAGGAGAGACTTTGTAATGGTAATGATGGTGAGGCAGCAGCCTTCAGAGGCTGTCAAATCTCCATTGCTGAAGATCTTGAAGAGCAGATTAGATCTAGCTTTGGCAGGAATGATATACTGTAACTAATCCAGCCTTAAATCAAGGAAATGGGCTGGATGACCTCTTGAAGTACTTCGTAGCCCGTAAGTCTCTTTATGCCATTAATATTTGGAGGCAGAGTCTGATTAAACTGTTGTGTACACCAAATGCTGGAGCAGCTGCTGTTTCTTCCAGCCCTAACATGGTGAGAGGACCTAGCAGGGCCCTCTGGGAAACAAGCTGCACTGAAGGAGGATAGTACTAATGTGCCCGTGCTATGCAGGTCTCAGCTTGGCTCTTCAGAGATGGACATAAAGTCAGCAGGAACAGCTGGGCTTTCCCAAAGTTGTATCCAAGTGTCCACTGGAAAATCGCTCTCCTGTCCTCTTCAGCAAGTTTAAACTTGTTTGCAGAACACTGGGTACCTGGCCAGTGCCAGCAGGATACTCATGCCCTTGTCCTCACCAAGGGAATGCAGGTGCCCTGCACATCTCGTCAAGGAGCAGGGAGAGTCTGGCCCTTAGCACGGCCATTCTTTGTTTTCCATGAACCCACTGAATAATTTATTAAAAGACGTAAAAATGTTAATGTGAAAAAAGGTGTCTTTTTTTTTACTTTCTCCCAAATGACATGCATTTCCATTTTCAGACGTGTCTTATTTGCGTTTGGTTCTCCAGATGTAAAACAGACCCATGGGGTCAGGCAGTACAGGTTTTCTATTTTTCACATCACTGCACCCACAGAAGGACAGAATTCGGTATCACTCAAATTATGTGGGGGAAGAGCCTTCCTATTCATGCTGTTTTCAAGAATGTAGACTTTTCTTGCAGGAATACTAAGAAACCCCTCTCATTTTCTGCTGCAAAGCGCTGCTGCAAGCTGGGGTAAAGCTGTGGGCTGTGAATGGACATACTTTCCCATAACATGTTCTTCTCTTTAAAATGGGAAAGCTGTGAAAAGCAAAAGTAACCAGTCAAGACTGCACACTGTAAAATGAATTAGCAGATAGCTGACTTCTTGAAATGGAAAGGGCTCGCTTTTCACAGGGCCTGGATTTACTTATCTGCCATGCAAGTACTTGCATAATAATAGCCAATCTGCATATGATAAATTAATAAAATGCATCTAAGTGTTGAGGGTGCAAAGAAAAACACTAAGCACTAGATATTTGGCTCTCTCTTATTTATCTCAATTGAAAACACCAGTGGAGGATCTGCAAGGAAATTAGTAACACTTACTGGAAGAGAACTTTTTGCATGTGTGATGGCTTCCCAGATCCTTCCCGTGTCAGCTACATTTTAGCCATACCTCTCCTGAAATGAGAGCTTGTCCTGTTCCCAGTGCTTTGCAGAGATTTATATGCAGCCACCTTCCTTTCAAAATAATAATCCAAAGCTTACAGAGCTGCAAATAAAACTGCAACCTGTGTAAGCCAGCATAGAAATTTTTTCTGAGTCCATAGATGATCAAAATTACATTGTTGGAGAGCAGTATTTAAGCTCTTTCCTGTCAGCAGTTACTGTGATGCTCAGTAGCTGCAGTGTAAAAGAATTTGGGCAGATGTGTGGGCCATGGCATGGATGAGCTCACTTGAGTGGCATGGGAAGAAGTGCAGCAGGGCAGCCAGGCGAGGCTGGGGAACCACCCATGCCCATTCCTATCTCCATGTTTCCCCACTTCCCATAGCAAAAGATTTTGATATTGCAGTCAGTGCCAGGCCACCAGATCTGACATCTCAGCTGGCTACTTTGTGCCAGTGCAGTTGCACTGATTATGGCAGTAACTAGAGGCTTGTGGCTGGCTATATCCCTAGTTTTCCCTAAGTCTCTCTTGGGTTTTGAAATATTTTTTTTAAGTCCTTGCTGCAAAGTGCAGCTGAGCTGCTCTCTGCATCGCAGCTACGTAACTTGGATAGACCCATCTCTAACACTGCAGCCACTACAGAGAAAGCTGAGCAGGAAAACACTGGGACTTTGTTTCTATTGTGGTTAGAGCCTCACCACCGGCTGGCTGCCCATTTCTAATCAAGCAGTACACATGACAACATGACATTTTCTCTCTTACTTAGCTCCAGCTCTCATTCCATTCAGAAAATACCCCAAAATGTGAATTATTCATACACTGATCTCAAAAGATGCAGCAATAATTATGTAAACTTCACACCAGCTGTATATGGTGTTGACCTTGTAGAAAAACAAAAGCAGAAAGGAGGTAGTTGTTTTGTGGGATTCTTCCCCCTCATAGCACTAGCCAATATCCCAGGCTGGCCCCATAGGCCTAACTGAGGATGGTGTTTTGTTTTGAGAGGCTGCTAAATTCTGCCGCTGGAGATCATAGTCGAGAAAGAAGAGCAGATAGAGGCAAGTGAAGGACAGAGAAGAAAATCTTAGCAATTAACTCTTGTAAATATCTGTACCTAAAAAAGCTGTGCTTACCCAGTCACGGAACTGACAAACCAGGTGAGCTACGGGCCCAAGGAAAAAAGAGTTCAATTTTTAATATCAAATACTTGAAGCAGTAAATTAATAGCTTACCAGAAATTCAGTCTGGAATATGTTTGCACTGCTTTTTAGATAATTTTGAACTGTGGACGTATTAATGGAAGTTGTGATCTGTTTCAGGACAATTTACAAGCAGGCAAAAAGACTAAATTCAACAAATTGATTCTTTGCTGTAAATAGTCCAGCCAGAACTAGTTCCTCAAGATAACGTATTGTGCATTTCTCATTTCTGACTCAAATAAAAGTGCTAGTGTGCTACTGCATTGTTTATCACCAGAATTTTTGACTTCATAAATATTGAATCATAAAATTGAAATTGCATAAAATTTTATGCATATGCAAAAAAAGAGTCACACATCACCTGGACCCCCTCCTTTACTGCTCTTCCAGGGTGCCACACTCTTCCTTGGAAAGGGGACAAGACTAGGTGAGCTCATCATAATTGAAACTATATCCCTTTCCACTTAGGGCTTCTTGCCAGTGAGGAAGTTGCTGACATTCATTGTGTCTCTCGCTTTGATACTATGAAAAAATTATTTTTTCCACTTCTGATTACTTTGAGAAGACTGAGGGGTTGGACTTTCGCTCTACATGCACACTGAACCCTGCTGTACCACTGCTGGCACCCAAGTGGTAATAGATTAACCAAACACTTATTTGGGGTTCATTGTCCCACAGGTCTGTAAGGACAGATTGGTTTTGTGGAAGTGGTTCCACATGTGGTGTCACTCGCTCAGTTGGTGGTGACTTGCACCACATTGAACCCAGTGGGTTTTCCTGCTCAGCAGGCAGTTTTGCCTTGAAGCTGTAAGGAGTAGGATCATTTATTGGAGGGGAGTTGAGTAGTGTTCGCTTGAGGTGAAAGCCTGGTTTGGGGAAATGCAGTTGGTTTGGTCAAAAGTGTAAAGAATTATTCTTTCCAGTAATGTCCTTCCCTGCAGTGGAGAGAAATGAACATTTAGAGCCGGAAGGGAACAAAAGGTGCAGCCACTGAAGCCATATAACTGTGAATCTAGGAGATTCACAAACTCAGATATTCAGCTTCCAAGTTCAGGTGTCAAAATACGGGTGGTATGTCCATGACTCGTCCTTTTCTTTCATATAATGTCAAAACTTCAAACCCTTTCAGACAATTTCAGCTTGATAGCAACATACTGTCTGACTTCCGTAGAACTGGAAGTTGAGGAACATTTTGTTTAGATTTAACACTGACAATAATTGTCTTGGCTGGGTCAGTAATTACATATAAATGCATTCATTCTCTCATGCTCCTATAATATTTCCGTGCTTCTGTTTGCACCACTGTCTGTGTTCAAAGAGACCTTGGGGCTGCAGTATTGTGGGGAGGAATAGACTAGCCAGTTCTTACTCAAAGTTCAAGCTTAAGTCATGAAGGACTATGATTTTCACAAACTTTTATCCCACTTCCTGTTACCTTTTGGCAGCCAGCACCCAGGACCAGGCCTCCTGATACGCTGTGGGCCTGCCCTCAGCCCCAGCATCAGTTTTGGAAACAGTTCACATCCCTACAGGATTGTTGCTTGGTGTTGTTTTGGGGTTTTTTTCCCTAGGCTCTCCAAACATACGAAAGTGTCATTAAGACAAATGGCAAACATTTCTCCTTTTCTCACATCTGTCAAAACTTCAAAATCTACTTTCATGACATTTCACACAGCATTTTTTTACGTACCACCCAAAGGACATGGAATCCTAATGAGCCTTGCTTCCATCATTTTCATCTGCCACGTTCTGCTGTCCTGGTATAATAAATTAACAAACGGGGGGGGATTATGTAACAAGTGATATAAACAGTTGTGGAGTGGAAGGCAAGGGAAAGAGAACTGGGCTGGTACCCACAGAGGGTTTGAAGACACCTTTTGAAGGAAGTAGCTATATGTCCTACCAGGAGGGCACGGTCCTGAGCCCCTGAGCAGAGTATTTCCTCAACCCCACCACCAAGGAGGCCGAGGCTGAGTTGCTTGATAATAGAGCAACTATGTAAGACTTAGGGGTAGCTTTGCATTCCCGGTGTCAGGGATTGAAAGGGGATTTTATTTTTGGTCATTAATTTAAAAAGTAATTTGTTGTTTCTGCAGTTACAGACTTGGCTTGCAAATGTTAACTGATGTGCTTGCTTTCACTGTTTGTAAATGTGTTAAATAATAGTTTCTAATGGGAGATTGAGGATACTGCTTTTTCTCATCAAACGCAGACGGAAAAATATACCAGAATTAGCTTAAGTGCCTCCTCTATAGAGAAAATAAAAGTGGAGAGTCATTTCTTTTAATCCAAGGCTGGGAAGTCTGGTGTGCTGGCAGCTCAGGTTCTTCCCTGTTAATAACTACAATGCTGACTGTAGCAGTCATCTCCCCCCCATCCTCTGGATTGGGGAAGGACATCTTCAGATGGACTGGCTGATCTGTAATAGCTTGGGTAACAGGATTCTGGGGCAATCTCCATCAGTTTGTTAAAAGTCACCCCAAGCAAAAGACTGACTTTCAATATGAGGCTCTCCTAGCAGCATTCTGAAAGCACCCAGGAATTATGCAGGACTTCTGTTGCCAGGAAGGAGTATTTTATCTAGATTACACGATACCAGCAGCTACAGTTGCTGTAGGATGGTTGTGTTTCCATCTTCAGGATACTAACTATTCCATTTGGATATAGACTGTATTGTTAATCTTGCAGAAAACATGGAACTTGGTGTTGGTACTACCCAAATTAACAGAAATAAAATGTGTTTTATATAAAATGTGTTTTTCAGGATAGCACACAGAATCATTGAAATGCTCAGGGAATGGTCTTTAGGTGCTGGTCAGTCGTGTAGTGTTTCTGCATTAGACCAGTACTATCAGAAGAACCACTACTGTCCATGCTACCAAACCAGCCAACAAAGAAGACTACATCTCATTAGGTCCTTGTAAACTTGTTTCACTTTTAACCTCGTGTGTCAGGACCTGAACATATACACACATACACATTTCTATAAACTCATTTGTTATAGTTCTAACCCACTGTGTCCATCTGAGCAGTGCAATGTGCTAGGTGGCAACGTGGCACTTGCCCTTTGTGGTCCTTCACAGTAGGGCAGGAGGCCATCACCTCCAGGTGACTCCCAGCCTTGTGGGACTGCTGGCACCTCACAGTCCCTGCCTGAACCATTGCAGCCATCGTACATGGCCTCACAGGTCTGCTTTATACGAGACCTGCAGCCTTCTTCCTGCCTGAGATGTGATACACAGACCAAATTACCTTTCACTGCCTACCCTGAAGTCAAAGTTCAGCTTTCCCCCGCAGCATCAGCCAGCGGGAAGCCTGGATAATAGTTTGACATGGTAGGTGTCAGCACAGAGAAATGTGCTTCTGCCTCAGTACGGAGCCTTATACAGGTTTTCTAATATATTTTCAGAAAGTTTCCAGATGAAGCAGATATGGCAAAAACTGATGAAAACTTGATTTCACTTGCAGCAGGGGAACAGGAAGAGGAAGATGGGTTAATGTGCTTCAGAGAAGAAGATCCTCCAGAAGGAATGTTGATGGGTAGTCACCTGTCCTACTTTTACCTTTCATGTTGGATGCTATCTTTTACTAGATTGCCAAAATTTTCATTCACGAAAATAGGAGCTTCAGAGCACTCAGACTTCAGCAAATCAGTGTGTATTTGGGGAGCCTAAATCTGAACTAAGAAGAATAATTTTGTGCTTTTCATACCACTGGCAAAATGTAAATTTCCCTGGTGCAATGTTCACTCATTATCGCTGAATCAAAGAGCAGTCTCAGTTCCTGCTGGCATCCTATTTAACTGAAAAATAAAAATCTCTTCTGTTGCAGACATACATTGCTGCGTGAATGGATGATGCTGCCTCAATCTTCATGTCTCACGTTCCTGTTGATTAGCTGCCCTATTTTAGGACTGTCTGCATTATGCAATAGGCTAGTAAAATCATTAGTGTGCAAATAAAAATAGGTCTTTACCTTAAGAATTAAACACATAAAACACGTGATTAAAATGACAGAGGTTTATAGGAATGGGGAAAACTGCATGAACTGGATGAGACACCAGGGTTTGAGGCAGATGAGCTACACTGGAGATAAATGACAGGCTGAAGCACACAAGTGAAAATAATCAGAACTCCTGTGTAAAGTGACGCTGATATACTCTGAATGTCACATTACACTGCATAGTGCTACGCTCGCTCCAAAAAGCTCTTTAATTATAGTTGCTCAAGCCTTAAAATCACAAAACTCAAGCATAGAGGTGGGCACCATTTAAGCTACATAAACCTTGCTACTGAAGATGCAAATGGGAAGTTCAGCTCCAAGATAATTAGCAAGAGTTAGCTCTGATATTTAATTATCTGTGCATCTACATAAGGCTAACAGTTTATTAAAACCATTATCCTTCAAAAATACTACTTACTGTTTTTTCTTTCCTTTCCAGTGCTTGTAATATTAAATTGCTTTTGGGTTGGTTTTTTTCACATATAAGCCAGTTACCTATTCTTCCCATGTTGCTGTCAAAGGGTGGCAACCTGGGCTGGAAATCTCCTCCTAATTACCAGCCGTTCCCAAGGATCTGCAAATGAGGGCAACACCTGCTAACTGAGGTCTGAGTTCAGCAGTCCCAGTGGAGCAGGAGCACCTCACATGGGGCCGAGGAGGCAGGAATGAGGGCACTTTGGAGGTTTTGCCATAGGGGTTGGGATGGCGGCGTATCAGCTGTCCGTTGTAATTTGGCTGGCAAAAATGACTTTGGCAGCTTCGTCCTCTCCTTCCCATTGCCTGTCAGAAAGGGGACCCATCCCCTCAGGCATCACTAGAGAAATCCCTTACTTGGATACGGATAAACAGGGGAAGGGTTCAAGCCAAAACTCAGTTCCTGAATTAAATGAGGAAACTCTGCCTATGGTAGTTCGAGTGTCCTGGAGAGTGCAACCTGGGCCTTTGTTGGCTTTGTAAACTGCTGGCCTAGCTACTTAAGCTAAAAATAAATCTTTCCTTGAGAGCTTTTCTCCCACACATTTCTTTTCAGGAGCTGGCACTGAATAAAGCAGTTTAAGAAAGAAAACAAACCAAAATGGGGCAGAGTTTCAAGCGGAAAAACTGAGAAGCCCTCTTGAGCTGTGGCCACACACAGTCGCACGCTCTCAGCTGTCCTGGGATCCCGCCCCTGCCAAGTGTGCTGCCTGCTTTGCTGTGGATGTTTTCTTTATTTTAGACAATACCAATGCATTCATTAGTAGACCTCTGAAGAATGATTTTTAGATCTGATATCACTTCAGTCGCCAGTTTTCTTTCATACCCTCCTACGCTTTTTCTATGCCAGGCATTCCCAAAGGAAATGGGTTAGTTGGTGTAGGGCTGGAAAGGCTTTCTTGTGCTGCCAAAAGTGCTTTGGTACTTCACAGACAGAATCTCCAGGATCATCTGTCTGGCCTGCCCTCCCGGGATGCCTCCTTGGTCATTCTGCAACTCCCTGTTTTTCCAACATTCTTCAAAAGGCAACTCACCTCTGTGCAGCTGAGTTCTAAAAATTCATTGCCATTTTGAGGAATAGCCAAATTACTGTCGTCTCCAGAAAAGCTCATCAGCTGCTTAGGAAAGTTCAAGGGAGGAGTATGTTGATTTAGAGGCATTGTGGCTTTACAAAACATGTTTTGCAGTTATGAAGCAATTAATGGCTGTCACAAGTGATGATTTGGCCAACAAAAAGGTCCGATTTCCTTAAATAAACTACTAGCAACAAAAATATTTGACTGGCTCAGTTCTGTGATTTTCCTCAATATTTATTGAGGGAAAAGCATGAATTAAAAAATGAAAAGAATTTAGTGCTAAATGAAACTAAACTAAACTGTTTTCTTGGCAGATTGACATGAACAGATTAAAAAAATGTAATGGCAAAAATTGTAGTGGCAAGTTAGTATCAGGAATTAGTAATTTTTCCTAAACAAAAATAAGATATTGAAAAGTACGTGAAATGTGAGGAAAGAAATGCATTATTAGTATTATGACACCCTACCACATACCTCAGAAACAGAGGATGGGGTTGTCAAAGGCCTTTAGACTTACATTCTCAAGAACAGCTTAATGTATATGCCATAATTTACAATTAATGAGCAAGAATGTGATATTTTAAATGTATTACATTACAGAGAGCTGGATGTTTTGAAAATTGTATTGTAGCTGTTTAAAGTGAATGGCTGTCCCCCCTGCACAAGGCAGTCTCATTGAACTGCTTGCTCCCGTATTCCTTTACAGTGACACCCACTTCTTTGTGGCTTCTGACTTTCAGATGAGGCAGTTCTTGCATGGAGAGGGGAGAAACAAAACTCTTCCTTGAATGTCTGCTTTGATAAAGCATTGGCTTTACTTGTCACCAGTGACAGGTGTTAAAAACGCAGGAGAACCATTTTGGATGATCAGCATCACAGGATTCATCCGCGTCTCTGGCTCTGTGACCAATGCGTAGTATTTTTTAAAAAATATTTTCATTTAATTTTATTTAGCTGCAAACCTTCTCTGCACCCACACTTGGGGTATTGTGCAGCAGAGTAACACAAAAAATGGCTTCTCTCCTGGACAACCAACAGTTCCTTTTAGTTGAGAAACCTGCAGCCATGCATAAGCTTATGCTCTCTCCATCTCTCTCACTTCCTCTTTTTAAAATTTAAATATCTTTCTTCTCTTACAGTGCCAAAAGAAAAATTCAGTCAGAGCTGAGTCTCCACACAAAATACAAGAGGTTTGCTGGAGTCTCCTGCTGTGCAGGGAAGAAGCATCAGCTGATTGATCCGCCATGTCATTTTACCTTCTCCCAAGATTTCACAGCCTTAAATGTTTTTTGTCTGTAAAGATCCTAAAGCAGGTGTAAATATGATTGAGGTTTTACACTGGGAGAGAAGAAAAAATGTAAGCTTTAAGAGAAAGCTGTGTGCGTGTGAAAGAAGTATTAGCTGGATTCACAGGTGTCATTTCTGGATTTGAGAACATACTGGCAATTTTGGAGACCTGGGGGTGAGAGGCTTTGCGTGTCCTCCCCTTTCCTTCCGATGAGTCTCAATTTACCACGTTTATGCCCTTTTTATTTGGAAAATGCTTGCTGCTGTGTGTGTTGCACATGCCAGGCTGCATCCTTGCAGCCACGGCTCTTTGTGCTCGGCGTTTGCAGATGGATGGCTTTTTCCATCATACATCATGGCCGTGACAGCAGACTGATGATCTACAATTCCAAGCGCTGTAGCTCTGATGATGTGGCTGTGGCTGTAGTAATAATGTGGGCCCACTCCAGGGACAGCAATGCTGCACAGGGTTTTTTTAAAGGTAAGGCACAAGGCTTAAATCCCTTCTTGTTTCCTATCTGTCTCCCTCCCCAAAGCTGTTTCAAGTCCCAGATCAATCGAAAAAAATAAAATTAATCCGTCTTCTGCGGAAATATCATCACTGGTACGAGAGAGCTCACTGATTTAGATGCTGGAGAGGATACCACAAAAGCAAGCTTTGTAAATACAGATTTGGGCAGAAATGCAAAGGAAAGCCTGACTTTTGGATCTCTTACCACGGCAGGTAAATATTGTCATATTGGAAGCAGAACAAAATGTTCTTTTGTGTAGCTGCAGTTTGATCGACTCTTGCAGTTTTTCCATAGGCTCATATCTCTAGTGTTCATTAAAACTCCAGCTTCTGGAAGCCAGTGAATTTCATATCTTTCCTAAGTAAATAAACATTACTTTCTTTGAAAGGAAAAGTAAATTCTTGAAATTGTGACATCAGCTACTCATGGCGGTTCAGAAATAAAAAGGTCATGGAAAGATAGCACATTTTATTATTTCAGTATTTCCTGGGTTTTGAACAATTCCACTGATTTAGGTTTGAGTCATGATGCTTGATCGCTTGGGGGTAGCAATAAAACTGAATTTAGATCCTCACCTGGCACTGGCTCTCTGTCTCATTGGGGGCTGGCACCTGCTGGTGCCAAACCAGAAGCCAAACTCCTTTCTTTCCATTTCCCAAGTGCATCAACCTGTTTTTAGCAGGCTGGATGGCCCCAGCTCTAGGACTGCCTGTGTGCATACAGACCCCTATGCCCACTGCCCTCCCTGCCAGCCAGGCCATATGTGCCTGTGGAAAACTGCACCTTCATCCAAAGTCCCGAGAAGTGAAAGAAGACATATATTGACATCAGCAAGATTGAATTCAAGCCCAAGCCTCATCCATGACACAAAAGTTGAGAGTACTGCCTGTGCACACTGATAGAAACAGTGCAATGTGGTTTTTTTTGTTTAGTTGTTATTATTTTTTTAATTTTATTTTTTATTAAGACTGCTTTATAAAGCATAGCTTTCAGCTAACACTGAAGGGTTTTACAAAGTGAATTAAAACTGGTCTCTGAATTAGTAAAGTCACTTCAGCTTTTCCCTGGGATATGAAACAAAAACTGCACTGGTGGACATATCTGCTAGTGTTAATCAAGCAACAACTGTTTGCAGAGGATCTTATGCCCTGGTGGCACTGAAAAGGAAAAATCACCATTGATGATCTGACTCCCAGCTCTGGCTGAAGGAGAGAGGAGTTCATTGCATGTCCCGTATGCAAGCTCCTTCCTTTGTGAAGTTCCTGTCCTAATTGCATCTTGTGATAACTGACTTCAATAAACACGGAGAGTTCACTGAACACCATTGCCTATGGTCAAGATGAAACCTGCTGTGTTGTGTGTCAGCTCCAGAGGAGTCGGGTTCCTTCTGATCTATCTGGTTTGCAGCTTCAAGGCTGCTTCCCTGCTGCCCACAGGTGATGCAGGGCAAGCCTTGTCCAAAATGTCCATGCACACCCTCAGAGAGTAATTTGGGATTTACAGCAGCCATGTTATTTCCATGTGTCATCTGAGGACTGGACAGAAAGACCAGAACCTGCCTGAGTCTGGCACCAGTCCCCAAGTGCATGTCACAGCCAGTCACGAGGGCTACCAGCTGCAACGCTGTCGTTTTCCTTCCCTGGAGAGAAAATGCAGTTGGGAACCAAGGACAGAGTGCTTGGCAATACCCAGCAAAAACTCTGCCCTGTCACTGAGATACTCACACCTGAATAGTTTATAGCCCTCCCACGTAGTCTGTTCTTTCTGGGGTGCCTTGTACTCGTGAACCTTTCAGGAGAGAGGAGATGCCCAGTGGGTTATCCATGGTCTCCAGCCTGACTACCAGAGGACTGCTTGGGTGGTTTCCCCACTGCCTTTGGGGGCCTGGTCACTGCTGGCATCTCTACAGTGGTGGTCACTGCCTGTGCTTCTTTGGCAGTTTGCTCCATTACCTGTTTTATCTTGGTGAGTTTTCCTTAATATTTGTTCTTATTTTTGCCTACTGGACTTAAAATCCATTCCTTACCATTTTGTCCTCTCTAATGAGAATTGGTCCCAGACTTCCTTATACTGCCCTTTAACATGATTGTGGACAGTTATGTGTCCCCTCAGCCCTCTCTTCTGCATCCTGAACATGCCTTTCTCTCACGGGTCTTATTTTCCAAATCCTTTATCACCTCTGCTACTTTCCTGTGAGGTCTTTTGGATTATCCTTTAAAAATAAAATGCTCCCCACAGCAAAAGCAGTGTTCTATTGCTGTGTGCCATTGCCTCTGTTGCTGAAGGAGAGCAGCATAATTAGCATTACCATCTCACCTGGTTTTCCCACAGCTCTGCTATTAACCATTTTATTGCTGGGGCACCTTGTCCAGCTGGCAGCTTGTCCCACATGCAGGTTCATGTAGGGTTTGACTGGCTGGGTGTTCAGCCAGGAGTCATATTTATGAGTTCCTGCAAAGCAGATACTGCTTTGCTGGCAGAGCCCAATCCCTGCCTTCAGGCTTTGAAGAGCACTGGGGAAAGTATTGCAATTCAGGAAAAACGCTGCCTCAAAGAGGCTCAAAGCAGCAGGTGACTGCAGGAGTTGGTGGCCCTGCTCCTGCAGGGGGGATGCTGACCACGCTGCATGCCAGCCCAGGCAAATCTGACAGCTGTGACAATGCCTCCCTGGCATGTCTCCAGGGTGGCAGGGCTGCAAGGCATGACAAAACTTTCTGTCTGTGGCTTCGGGCAGGGAAGTTGGCTCTGAAAAAGCACTGTCTGCAAGGAGAGTTCCCATGCTTCACAAAGCACTGCCACCCAGTCACAGCCGTGGTGCCCAGCAAAGCCCATCTCAGCTGCCTGGAGGTTGTGTCTGTCAAAGAGCAATGCTGCTGGCACCTCTCCCAGGGGCTTACTGGTGACCTCTGGATACCACAGCAAAACAACACTTTCCCCAGAATTTTCTATTGCCACGCTACGGTGGTGCATTTCATTATTTCCTGTGTAGAACACAGACTTTACTGAGTCTCAGCATATTTCTTCAATTTATCTCCTAAACACCATCGTTACACTTTAATCCTGTCCTCCTTGATATTTGCATATCCTCCTTGGTTTGAAGGATACCTAAATAGGGGCTTGCTCTTAAAAACACAGACGGATTTGCATGTCTGACTATGCCAAGAGCTGCTAATGAAAATACCATCGAGCATGGGGGAATAAACTTGCCACCTGTGGAGTCTTGTTTGGCATCCTCATTCAGCCTAATAAAGAATCATTCATGTTTAATTGCTACGTTTGATTGTTTAATTACAGTTATTTTACATGCCATCTTGTAGTTTTGTCTTGGCTTTAGACACTATCTGCCACCTTACTCTTTTTGAATAGCGAATTATACTATAATAGAAAATTATTTTGGTCAAAAAATTAGAACTAGGTCTTTAAATTGTAATCAGGATGTTTTTAAAAATGTTTATAAAATTCTTTATGTTTAATGTTACTGTATAGATTCAAATCCAGGTGCTTTTTTTGTGCAACAGGAATTATATGAATAACTCTCTCAAAAGCTCTTGCAGGGCCACAATATGAGTAGTTTCATCCTCTCACTGAAGTTTTATCAAATTACGTTTACTTTGTTTAAATGCCAATTCATTTTAACCACTGCAAGATGTTTTTGTACAGGCTTAACTTGGCATAAAATTAGTTTATTGCAGGTTCACCTAGTTGGACAATGTTCTGACTTCAAATCAATACAAATCTGTCTGAAACTTCAATAAGATGTTCTGCTTGCAAACCTGGCACCTGTAAAACTAAATGAATGGACAGAAAACCAGGAAAGCTCTTCTGCTTCTTCAGCTGTGCCTTTTTGATGCTCTCATCCTGTAATTAAACAGAGAGGAGGTACCTGCCAAAGCAGAACCTCAAGGCAGACCCTTGCCTTCGTAGCTGGTGGGTTTCTCTCTGCAAGACGGCCTCCCTGAACTTCATTGCCAGAGCTGATGACTTGTCTGGGTTAATGATGGACTTGTCCTGGGCAAACCTTCTTCATGCACTCCCCAATGGCAGTCAGGCTCCAAACCACCTACCCTGCCTTTCACTTACATTTGAATAGGCTGAGTCCCATTTTAGCTAATGTGCTTAGGGACTTCTTTCAGGAGCAATTAAACACCTCCAGTTCATCCAACAATTCTTTTGTTCCCGTGAACTGTACTGTGTTCCCCACAGGGCAGACATCACCAAATGGTGAGCAGTCCCCAGCTCCCCTCTTTGCTATCCAAGCAGGGAGAGGTGTCACTACCCTGCCCTGAGCCCCTCAGGTTTTCCTTCTGATCTTGTGCCTTGGCACGTGTAGGCTCCCTGCTCCCAGACCACTGTCCATGGGATCTTGCTGTGTCCATCTTGCTGGTAGGTGCACAGTTGTCCTTTCTGCTCTTTGTATGCTAAATTGCCTGGCATTTAGTCAGTCACCCCTCCCACTGGTCTCTGAGAAATTTCTGTAGAAGCAGCTGAAGAGATGCCCAGGCCATTTGAAGGTCTATGTTTTCCATCATCTTTGCCTTGAACCTTATGATCTTTCCAGATCTTCATCCCAACAGCTGACATCATCAGACACTTTCCAGGCCCTCCTCCCTTGGGTAGCAGCATTCCCCAGCGTGGCACCATCTTGTGAAGTAAAAAAAAGCGAAACTAGTGGAGAAGTGCTCCTCCCCTCCCACACTGAAAAACAAAAGACCAGGTGACTGCAAGTACCACACATTGTGTCTTGCTTTGCCTCTGGCTTGCTCACCGGACAGCAGTTTTCTCAGTGCTTAAGCTCCCCTCTTGGACAAGTAAAGACAAGCGGCTCTTTGTATGCCCAAGCAGGAGCAATGCCAAGGCTGCACCGATCCCTCTTGGACTGGGCTACAATGAAACATGGCAGCTTGGAGAAATGTGCCCATCACAGACAGTACTCTGCCTTTTGATGCTCATGTTTCCTAATTTTAGGCACCAGAGTGATTCTTTAATCGGGCCATTTCTGTGTGACCAATATAGGTACATGAGGAGGAAGGTCTTTACCCTTTTTACCCTACTTTTATTCTTCCTTTGCTGTTGCCTGAATCTGTCTTTGTGCTGGTTGCCCCGGTGCTATGCCCATCAAGAAGGGAGGCAACTTCCTCAGACTAATCTTTATATGTATTGTTTAACAGGAGAAAACTTTAGAATGACAGCAGTGGTGCCCAGAACTTAGAGAAAAAAATATGGAAAAGTCATCTATCAAAACACATTAAAAAAAGAATAAATTGAGGGCACTGCACTGTGTGAGGGTTCTCCACAAGAAAGAAAGAAAAAAAGTAAAAAAAAGCAGGTAAGGGAGCCAAAGAGCTGCAGGATGGTTTAATGATAGTTGTTTACCTCCTTGGAGGCCCTAAGGGATTTCCCTTTGGATGCATCTTGAGCTTGTTCCCAAGAAATTCTTCCCTTGCTTTTTTTTACCACTATCTTGCCTTTCCCCTTCTCACCTCATACAGTTAAGAAATGATGAGCCACCTGAGTGCTTTTTTTTCAGGATAATTTCAGCTACTTCTTTCTCAGTTAAGATTTTTGAAAAGATCAGGCTCGTGTACTCAAATCAGTTTGAAGTGCTTTGCAAGGATGGCACAGGAATACTAAATCATTATTCAACATTTGACCAGACATGAAAATAATCCACATTTATAACTAGTTTCTTAAAATGGCCAGTGTAATTGCTGAAATACAGAATAAGAAGGTAGGAAACAACTACTATTTCCACAGACAAGGAGCATCTTACTGAGACAAAGCTACAGTGAAACAGGCAATTTTCAGTTCTTTTCAGCAAGCTTTCTACATCCTTTCTTGCCTTTGCACACACAGAAAGCCAATTTTCCATGTCCCTACTACAGGCAAAATGGGGCAAGATTTTAAAGATACAGCTCCACTCCATTTGACTGCAGCAGACTAAAAGAAAAATGAAGTTCAGCACTTAACTGATCCCTCCGCAATATTTCAGAGTAAATTAAAAATCAAAATGTCAAGAGGTTCAATATGTCAGTGGGCCTTTTGACAGAGCAGCCACTTTGAAGCCTAAATGGGAAATGTGCTCTTTTTAAAAACTAAAACCAAATGTGTGCAGCTGCTGCTCTGTTTCAAAATTTGGGCCCTTCATCTTTGTATTTCTTTTGCACTAAAATTAGCAAAATATTCTGCCTGCTGTTTTACTTATTCTCAGAGCAGAAAGCCTCCATTTCAAAGAACTGCTGTTTATTGGGATGGGTATTCTTCCTTATGTGCATTAAGGTAAAAACTGGGAATCTCAGAGTCTGTCTTCTTTCACTGAGCAATACTATATTTACTGCCCACGATGTGTTTATCTTTTCCTGGACATCAGCAAATCATTTTTTGTTTTGCCATCTCCGTTTGTACTTGTAAAACAGGAAAGATAATAAATGATAATACTTAACTTCTTCACAAAGATGTGGTGAAGATTAATTAGTTCTTGTTCACACAAAGATTGGCAATAGTGATCTGCAGGTTTGCAAAACCTGAAGTGATTGCTATCGCTGCCGTGCTTGACAAAGAAGCACAGTCAAGGACAGGAGATGGTGCCACTGCAATCATTTACAGGACGGATGATATATGTGGCCTTGAAGAAAACTCCCCAAAAACATCTGCATCTGCACCTAAAACTGGGAGGAAATGCATATGAGGACACGCAGAAGTTGGGTTTGCAGGGTGATGCTTGCAGGATAGCAATGTGGCAGCCCTGTCCTTTTGCATCGCAACAAAAGCAGTGTTACCATCTAGTTGTAAGGTCTCCTTGGAGCCTGCAAGTGCACTTAGCTGACACAGGCAAGGGTGTCCAGGTGTCACGAAGACACTTGCCACCCTGCAGGGCCCCCAGCCCCTTCACTGAGGCCACAGACATGGCGCTCAGCCCAGAATTTGTGTGGTGCTGTGCCCCGAGGCAGAATTTGGTGAAGCTCAGAACTTGCTCTGAACAAAGCTGGGAGCAAACAGCTGGCTATGAAGATAGCCCAGCTGGCTTCCTCCTGCCCAGCAGTCTGCTCCTCACCTGGCCACATAGCCTCTGCTCTCAGCCAGGCAGTGTGGGCTGACTTGTGTGACAGACTTCACACAAGAACCCACCTCAAGCAAGGTGGTTCCTTTGCCACTTTGACCATGGCACTGCTGGGGTCTCCATTACCCAGCAGCAGGAACCCCCTGCCCCTCACTGCAAACACTTCACTCTGCTGGAAAAGGCACGTGGATAAGCAATCCAAATTGGATATTCAGTAAACTCCTGGAGTGCATGAAACTCCTCCCTCCTGAACTTTGCATTGGAGGCAGTGATGGACTCAACTTCTCTCACTCACGTACATCTTCCCTGCCAGTCTCTGCCTACACGGGCTGTGCTCTGGTAAATTGACACCTTTGTTGCTCAGCCTGCTGCGTTAGTGAGATCCGTGCAGGCTGTCCAGTCAGCAGGTTGGGCTATTTTCATAGCGATGCATCTGCTGTGGAATGCATTTTTCCCCACAGCTGCCCAATTTGTTGTCTAGGTGCTTTGCAGCACAGCTGGCTTTCAGTCTGAGCTCGCTGCAGATGGAACTGTCTCTGTACAAAGTGGCTGAAGGCTGTGCCAGCCTGTACACTATGTCCTACACTTCCCCATGTTCCCTACAGCTTTCCACGGGCTCCAGCTGCCACTTTTTGGTTTCCTCAGCTGTTCCTTGCCACCCCGATAGCTGCCTCTGCCCTCCTGGGCCACTCCAACACCTGTGGCAAGGAGGAGATGTGCCCAAAATGCAATGAGAACTCCCCCTGGTCAAAGCATGGGCTGGGGCTGCTGATGGCCAGGTCTAGGCACTGCAGGTTTCTGACATAGCAGATGGGATTTTTGTGGCTGAAGCTTCATTCCTTCTGCAGCCGAAGTGGCATAAGCCATCAGCTGGAGACGGCTGTGGAAGATGCTGGTCCTTGCAATAACGGGTGACAGCTTTTGTCAGGTCATCTGGTGACACCTGGATAAGTTTTGGAGGGTAATTTTTCTGATTTGCCTGAGACCAAAGCATTCTGTCGAGGAGAGATGAACTTAGCAGAACGTGTGTGAGATCTGGGATAATGATACCACAGTTACCAGTGATGACCAACAGGTCCCCAGAGCAGATGGTTGGTCCATCCTTGAATGACTGAGTATTACAGGGTCCCTCGAATCCCAAGACTTTACTCTGTGCTTCTTTACTTACAGCCCTTACTGCATAGCTATGTCAGCAGTGCACTTGCTCCTCTGTTAGCCCTGCACACCTCCCTGTACAGACCACAGCCATCTGAAAAAAAAAATGCAGACAACACTGACGGGTTTGCAACTCCTTCCAGATTGTAACAAAAGCAGCACCAATAAAACTTCCATATTCTGTAAAGACATAATTCCTAGCAAGGTTTTTTCAACAGCAGAGATCCAGTTACTACACTGGACCTGAGGTCAAAGTCTACAGGTTAGACTGTGCAAAGCAAAAAATGCAAACTGTGGGATTTCACCTCCATTTAGTGGTGTGGGCTGAAAGGAAGGATGTCTTTCGGGCAATTTGCATTGCAAAGCGTATGCAGGTGGCAGTGCAATATGATGGGAGATGTTATTACTGAGATTAGAATTTACACTTATAGCCCAAATTGAGATTGTATTTGTCTGAGAAATGATGGTACCTTGGAAAAAAATACTAAACACCTGCTAATTTAATATAGACTGTGTTCAGTAAATATCCTTTTGGTTTCCTATTTCCAACTAAGATTAATTTTCTGATCAAAGAAAATTTGATCAGAACTGCATAGACAGCGCAATAGCAGTGATATTACATGGCTTGAGGATATGTGTTGTACCTTTGAATCTCTACAGGAAAGGCAGCCAGGAGGGGATGATGATGGCTTGTGGTAGAAGCTCTGCAAGAAATAATAACTCCTCTTTGGTTTTGGAAAGGAGTTATTTTTATGTATTTCTTTCCTGTTGTCAATCAGAGAAATCCTTTCCTCAGTTTGAAAGTACAGACAGTTTTATGCCTGTAAAACTCTTAGGATGCCTTTGGTTGAACCCTGTGCTAGTTACAATTATTACTATTTTGGTTTTCTTTTTTATAAAGTCCAGTAGAGATTAACAGTACCACACCATCATTTTGGTGTTATAAACTATGTTAAAAAGATTACATCCTCCCAGGTTTCTGCCAAGGCATAGCCTTCTTCTCCTTCCCTTCCCACTTCCACCTATTCCTGCTAGATCAGCTTTTGCCATCACAGGTAGCATCTCACCCACACAAGTTCTGAATGGTTTCTGGTTAGCCTTTACCAGTCATTTTGCAATGTTGCCTTCCTCACTCTTCTACTACCATACATTAAATATTCACTGCTCCACAATGCTTGTTAACTCCATGGTTTGCCACTAATATCTGGGTCTGAATGGAGACATCTTACTCTGAGTATTCCCAGCACCATCTGCTGC
This sequence comes from Machaerirhynchus nigripectus, assembly GCA_013397975.1. Lineage (NCBI taxonomy): Eukaryota > Metazoa > Chordata > Aves > Passeriformes > Dicruridae > Machaerirhynchus > Machaerirhynchus nigripectus. The sequence goes on from VZRQ01005645.1 coordinate 86,491, forward strand.
CTTTCTTTATTTCCATTTCTAGAAAGGGTTTTGCTGATATCTGAGAACCAGGGGAGGAATCTGGATACGGTTGACACAAATCCCAGAAAACATTTTTCTGTTTGTCTTATGCAACTAATTAGCACAGACTTGGTCAAAAGTGTTCTGAACTTTTATTTATTTATTTTACTCATTTCTATAGCATCTATCACCATGACAGCAATGTGCTTCAATGGCAGAAAATTAAAACACATAATGCAGGCAGCTAATCAAATGCAGAAGCAAACAGAAGAATTTTGCACAGAGTCCTCAGTGTCGCTACGGTCCTGCTTTGACAGGCAGTTTCTTTTTCTGCAGGGAAAAAAAGACGTTTTGTTTGTTTCAAATTCCCTTTTCCCTTGGAAGAGTAAACGTGAAATTATCTTCCTCTGATGGGATGTCTTATTTATTTTCCTGCTAGTGGCTGCTAAAGTAGATGATGTTTAATTATTTGGGGGGTTTCATACACGGCTTGGACAGTTCAGAGTGGGGATTGTGGGAGGACTGGTGCAGACTGAGCTGTGCTGTTGAGGTGCAGCCTGGTGTCAGTAGCTCCACTTCCCCCGTGGCCAGACTCTGCCCCCCCAGCTGCCCAGGCTCCACCAGATCTCCCCTCTGTGCCATGTTAACAGCTACTTGATTTGCACTTTGTCCTCTGACGATGCGCAGGGGTTAGGAAGTCTCTGCACGTGGGCAAGGGGCTGAATGCCATCTCAAGGCTCCTGGGGTGCAGAACACTTTTCTGGCAGGAGCAGGTGGAAGGGCAGCTGTCCAGCTTGTTCCCATGCACCAAGCTGCCTGCTCAGCCAGAGAAGAGAGGCTAAACCTGCCCAGCTAAAGGGGGACACCAAGCCGGTGAGGCTGTGCTTTGTTGCTTTGCCTTTGAGGCAGCAGGTACCAGCAGGGAAGGACTGGGAGCTTGTTTTGCTGGATAGGAGTCACTGAGCTAGTGAGCTCTTAAGATTGAATCATTCACTTAATGAGGAAAGGCTGAGGGACTGAACCAGGACAAAAGCAGAAGGGTTGTGCAATGGGACCCAGTTGAATGGATGGATGGCCCACCTCGTGGGGTGAGGACAGGTGTTGTACTCAGACACGAAAGAACCACGCAGACACCGTTCTGTCAGGATAGGAGCCAGAGCTAAAAGAGGGGCCGAAGAAGGGCCAAAGAAGAAGCAAAAAGGGGCCTGGCCTCTTTATTCAGTCAGTTATATATCTTTTTAGAGACAACCATGGATTGGAGAATGGGGTTACCACCTCTCAATCACACTGGTCAGGCCAAAAGTCTATCATAATTCTCCGCCTTAGAAAAAAGAATGGAAACAATAGAGACTGGTAGGTAAACATGCCCTATGTTTACAGAAAATTTGTGAGAAACTCTATTACAGGAATGAAAACATCAAAAGACTGCATAACTCAGAGCAACAGACAGGTGCAAGGGAAAGCCCATCAGGAAAACAATTTCATGCAGATCTCTCAAATCTTGGAAAAATGTTTGGGGTTTTTTTCAGGATCCAAACTAGATCTCTTGTCTGAGCTTCAGGAAGCTTTTTATTTTAGCAGTGTTTGAACACGAGTGTTACTGTAATTCACAGCATTTCATGATTTTTCTCCGCTTCTCCCTATTCAGGCTGCAGCCAATTCATGACTCTGCGTGTTGCAACCCTCTGCCATGGGCATCACTCACATGCAAACCTAAACCCTCCAACCCCAGCTTGTAATGGGGCAATAATGAGTCTGGAATCATCAGCTCAGCTTGTCAATGGCAACATGTGAGTAGCAGAATTAGGGATAAAACTCTGCTCCTCTGATGCCCTTCATTCTGGACAGTGGGTTGTGTGGTGTGATGCTCACCTCTCTCTTCAGCACATGAGGTTTTCCTGGTGTGAAGTGGCTAACCTATAGTTAGGGCATATGTTCATGACTGTATTTACATGCTGGGGTGAGAAGTACAGTCGTGTACTGGAGCAGTGTTTGGGGCTTCAGGTGCTCAGATAATCGCTATATTTTAAATGATTGTTTAAAAAGGAAGCTTTTTTTAGAAAAATATGAAAAAGAATGTATTTCAAGTAAGTGTACCATGGCTTATTTTTAGTAACAAATAGAATTATTTTGGGCTGTTTTTAACTTTGACAGGACCCTTTGAGCTGTTCACATAAGGTATTGCATGTGTCACTCACTGCCTGGCTGCTGTTGGAGACTTCAATTTGAACTCTGCTAACTTCTCTTTTACACTTTTATTAAATCATCATCTATACTGGAGTTTTCAGAGGACTTCTTTTGAGGGGCAACAGAGTTTTATCAAACCCAGTATTTGTATTATTCCCCTTGCAACTAATTTAGTTTTTATTGTATTCTTTTGAGTCAGAAGTTCAAACAGCTACCACACCTATGAAGGAGCATCCTAATGGGAAGCTTTCCTAGTAAGCTTCCCTTAGTATGGAAAATTGAAATGCATTTTTTCTTGACCAGCACCGATAAAATGTCTGCCACATGATTTGTATGAATCATGCGAAGCTTGAGTCCTTCCCTGCACACCCAGTTTTTTTTTTGTTTTGCTCCTGCAAGCTAAGTCTGGATTTCATAGAGCCATTGAGAAGCTCATCTCTTAAATCCACATAGTAGCATTAGCACTCTGTCTTGTCTCAAAATAAGTACATTGCTTCTACCTCAGGTTGTAAACTTGGGTGTGTTGTTCAACAGCGGTTGGGTTTCGTTCTCCAAATTAACAGAATGATCCAATGTGCACAGCAATCAGGTCTTCTCCCCAGCGTGAGATGCTCCACAAATATAAGAGACTCATTATTTGCCCATCCATTCAGATACATATAAAAGAAAATAATTTACCATGTTAATGAATACATTAGTCTCTTTTTCAGTTCTCCATCCAGCTTTTTTGAGTTATTTACTTGATACTAATTACTGGAAAACACTCATGATTTTGTGGAGCTGTTGTACCCGAGTAGCATTATTTCCTGCTGTAAAGGGCACAGCAAGGTTAAATACCAAATGCCACTTGATGTGATTTTTGCGGAGATTTTGGGCATATGGAGCCACGAAAGTGCCTGAGGCCATCATCAGCTCCTCCTGGCATCCGTAATCAGGAGGAGCTGATTGTCTTTCGTTTTCATAACCCTGTGTTTGAGTAGGAACTCTCCAAACTATTTTATGCGAGAATGTCTTGGTGAAACTTTCATTTTGTGTACATAGCTAGACAGTCTCTCCTTACTTTGAAAACTGATTTTGTATCATAGCATTTTTCTCTTACCTTTGTTTTATATTTCAGGTGTCAGTCTAGAGGCTGCTATTTTAGAGTTTTTTCTTTTCCTTGCATGCTTGCTTTAAAACAATTTGTGGATATTGAGAATTAGGTGTTTTAAATGGCTAAAATAGACTACAGTGATGTAGATTCAATAGAAATGGATTGGACACTGCAGCAACCACGGCAGCTTCACATTCTAACGTTGGAAGGTATCATAGTTTCTGAAGCAGCCAGTGTTAGCACCTGAGCAGTACTCACTATCAGTCAGGTACAGACTAAAGTCTGTTTCATTTTTTTTTAATTCTCTTGGCTGCAGATACCTACAGTTCTCTGTACTTGGAAACAAATCAAAGTTTGTTTTCCCATCATCTGAGGAGAATAGCTTTATGAACCCTACATAAATCTGTATGAACATAATCATACAGCACTTTTTAAAAATTAACACAATCCCCAAAAGCTTTTTGCTTCATAGGGAATGGGTGGAGCTCACAAGTGCCTGCTAGGGGTAATGGGCTCTAAATTTCATCTCTATTCTCTGATCTACAGGGGCAATTCCTCTCAACCTGATCCCAAAGTCTGCAGCAAACTGTTGTATTTAAAAGCCCTTGGGAGAGTATTTCATGGAATGGAGATTAGAAAGCAAGAACTGAAAACTGGAAAGTGCTTCGTGGTGTCTCTTTAACAGCTTAGGATTGATTCATTTTAGCATTTGTGTCTGGGTCGTATTCGCTGCTGCCTCATAGATCAATGGCATGACGAAGTCCCAGCTCTTGTTGATGTAGCATATGGGAACGGGATCCATTATCTTTAGTTCCCAGGACTATAAAACGTCTAATAAACGCAGCAGCAAGAGTGCCAGATTTGTGCAGCACTGCCAGCTGCTCTAGCCTTGTTGTCTATTAAGCTGTTTTCAGTTTCATTATTGATGGAGAATGCTGATCGTCGAGCAAATTATGTCGCTTGCACATTCGAGGCGCTTCACTAATGCATCAATGATATTGGAGGGTTGAACGAGGTTAAAGGTAAGGGAAAACCAGTCAGAAAAGGGTCCCTGTCACCTACAGGGTGAATTCATGGTTCACCTGGCTTACTTCTCCTTTGGAAACTAGGAGACCTCAAAAGTTGTGCCTGCTGGAATTTTAAATTAATGCTTGTTGCAGCGGAGAGAGGAAAATGAAAATTGTGCATATCACAGGAAGAAAGAGACCCCATTGTGAGAGATTAGGGCTCATAGCAGGAGCAAAGCCACTTGGTGGAATCCCATTCACCCTAGTGCTCTCCTACCCCATCCCAGTCCTGCCTCCTTCTTTCTCTTCTGCCAGGCAGGATCTGGAGTAGAAAACAGGAGAAATACTTAGTTCACCACTAATTAAAAATATTTGCTCATTATCCCATAAGCCTCTTTCTCCCATTTAGCTTCTTTCTCCCATGTCAGCACGACTTGTAAAGGTGACTTCAGCTGCTGTGCCTTCTCTCAGAGGGAGGGAGGGAAGGAGGGAGAGATTCATGCTGCAGTGAGAAATCAATTTAAATTCACATGGGCACAGTCAATCCTTAATCAAATCAGCAAACTCAGGCTGGCTGCAGGAATCTGAGTAGGAAGTTCAAATACCTCAGTCCCAAATGTTCATTCTCTATCACAGAATTCACGTCAGGGTGTCCCTGAGCATTAGTCTGCTGCTCCAGCACTTTTCTCAGTCTCTTTCCTTGCTGTTTACCTTATAATTTGTCTCTCCCCTATTTTTCACACTCACCACTCTGTAGCTCTTGCTATACCTTTGGAATGAATTTCACGTCACCCTGAAAATGGCGCAAAACATGATCTGGCACGTGAACATTGTTATGGTGGCTGGGGGGAACAGCTTCCTACTCAGCTTTGCTTGCTCCCTGTGCATTGTCACTAGGGGCATGTTGCAGTTCCTGACAGTATTAGTTTTTATTGCTTTCTTTAGTCCTCTGAGACATGGAGATCAAGCACAGCTAGGCAACATTTTCAGTCTCTAGTGTCTTTAGTTTAGGCACTTCAAAACCAGCAGCAGACACTCAATTGGAAGCTAATATAAGCCAGCATCCACAGCTTCCATTTAATCCACTGACTATGGATGCCTTTGATCATTCTCTAGATATTATTTCTTGAAAAGAGAATCCTGTATCCCACGGGCAGGATCAGTTTCTGTATCTTGGATATCTTGGACAAGGGAAACCGAAATTCGTAGCATTAATGCTGGCATAAATGCAGAAGGAAATGTTCCCTTGAGTCTTACCTGGGTTAAAGGTCTATAGGGGTGGTGATTAGAGTGACTACCGCACATGCTGGTATGGAGGCTGCTCTTGGCTTGCAAGTCTACTGTCACTGCCCAGTGCCCGCTGGCTCCTGACAGCCTTCCTAGGGCATTTACAAACCCTCAGTCTTTGCCATCAAGAGCTGCAGCACTGGGAAAAACCTGCTAAATGCTGATGTGTTCCTGCCAATGATTCTGCAAAGAGCAGAAAGAAAGAAGCTTGTGAGCCAGGAATTTCTTTTAAAGAATGCAGACCAGAGGTTTTGTGCAAACTACTTTCTTCAATTGTTTAAAACTTCCTGTAATTACTGAGTACTTAAAAATATTCTGGGGAATAATTTCTGGGCCCTTCTGTTGTTCCCTTCTATTTATTGCCACAAAAGGTCTTGGCCATTAGAAATGCTAAAGGATGACTTTCATAAAAACGAAGGAGATAGCAATGACATGTTTGACAAAAACACGACTGCTTCTTGAAGCTGTACGTCCTGATCAGAAGACACTAAGAGGTGGAGGATTCATTACTTCCACTGATACCTTGATCAGAGCTTTAGACCCTTCTTCTTAAAAATGTATTCCTACCATGTCGATTTGTCTGTCTCGAGATTCCAGTTACTTGGTCTTGTTACCTTCCATGCTAAAACCCTTCATGATTCCCACTGTTTCATGAAGGTAATAGCACACTGTAATCAAGTCACCTTTCAGTCCTTTTTTTTTGATAGGCTAAACAGATTGCGCTCTGTTTCTCACTCTAAAGCACTTTCTTCAGCTCTTAAATCATTATTGTGGCGCTTGCTGTGACATTTTGCTGTTTTTCTGTGCAGTCACCAACTTTGCTACACCCTTATTCAAAAAGACAAACTCTGGAGCTGAGTATTATCAGGAACTGGCTTCATCTTGACTATATACAACCTAAGAATCCATGCCTGAGTCTGCTCACATTCCTTTCCTTTTATATAGCAATTATTTTACCTCTTTTTAGTGCAACTTTGCCCTCACAACCTGTGTTCAGCTGTTTCTCCATTATGACCTTAAAGCCTTTGCCATTGTTGTGGGATTACCCTGCTTGCCCATTTCCAGGAGTGGCTTCCACTCTGCATCCCTACCCTTTACATAGGCCTGTATTTAGACACAATTTGTTTGAAGGAGCCTACCTTACCAAATGCTGCACCATCTTCTACATGATTTATGGTTTCTCTGAAGCACTTTTTTTGGCTATCACCAAATACAGGATGTTGATCTAGTGCCTCCTCTTCCAGCTCCACAGCAGATCTGCCCTGGGAAGGGACTGTGGTCCACAGGAGATCATAGAGTGAATCCCCAGGGCCTGACTCCTTCAGTCAATCAAAAATTGATTGGGGGAAAATTTACTCCTCAGCTTCATCAGCATATTTGGTGCTGTTTGCCCCATCCTTGAGGCAGACCGGTTGCTACCTGTCACATCATTTAGATTTCATGGTGCATCTTGGGTAGAAAATGCTTTCAATGTCTTGGTCACTTCTGACCTGCAGTGGAAACATCTCTGAATCCCACTCAAAAATACCTCACTTCTTCATCCACTTAATGCAATTTTTACTGATATTGTGGAGTGCTTATTTTTTAATTACCTTGCTGTACAGTATTAAGTGAAGCACCTGACAAGGGAAGGAGAATTGCTGTATCACCAAATACATCATCAAAAATAGAAATATTTTTTGAGACAGGATTTCTATTTATAATAATGCTGACTGACATTAATTATCACTTAAAATCTGTATCAGCATTTCCATTTGGCATAAGAATGATGCCAGACATCTCCTTCAGCAGTAAGAAAAATGTAATGCCTCCACGTTAGCTCCCCAGCTGCTGCTCTGGTATCATCCTAAACCATATGTGGGTGTTGCCTTGTGACAGAAATGGAAGGTTTTGCCCTCCCCTTTTAGAATACCTTGATTTTCCAATTGGGTTTGCATGCTCAGGCCTTTGATTTGCTGCTGAACTCCACTTTATGAGCATGGCAGGATGATTTATTACGGACTTCAAGAGGGAGACACGAGGGTCACAGCCGCACTGCCCGTGCAGGGCAGGCCAAGCCCCCTCCCCTTCTGCTCTGAGGCCACGAAGCCACGATTTGTACAACACGTGGTGGCAGCGCAGGAAGGCACTCACCCATTAAAATGCCTTCAGTGCTTGTCCCTGTGACTTAAATACAGGCTTTTGGTTTTCCAGGCAAGGGGTTTAGAGATGTCCATCACTTCATCTGATTTTTTGGTTTGGTATGGTTTTTCTTCCTTTGCACATTGTTATTCCTTACATTTCTTAAAGCTCCACAAATTGTAAGCTTACAGTGAAGGCATGCTGGGAAATTATTTATAGAGGGTCCTACAAATCATGTCACAGAGAGTGCAACCCCTTCCCCCACAGCAAAAGTCATCATTTCACAGCAGCACAGTCTTCAAGGGAGCTAAGCTGTCCTTTCCCTGCTGAGATTTAGGAAGCCAAAGACTAAAATGCAGCTAGAAGTGAGAGTAAACAAGACACAATAACAACCTGGCATTTAAGTTTCAGCAGGGTTTAAGGTGGCATCAGAGAAGCTCTTACTTATCACTGGGATTCTATTATAGCATTAACACCATCTGTATATTGTTTTACTGCTTTTACAGATACATAAGTACATTAATCTCCAACATGGACATATGTCAGCAAGGAGTTAAGTGACTTCAAGGACTAAAAGGCAAGCAGAAATTTCTACCAGTTAAATGAACTGCAGAAATCCTCATTTTTAATTGTGGTCTTGGCTATACCCACCCAGTCAAACCTCAGAGTGGTTGGAGCAGACCTGAGAGAACAGTTTGGCTCTGTGACACCAAACTCAGGACTTTTTAGCCAGAGAGCTCTCAGCATCACTCCAGAAAGACATCACATATGATGCTCCAAAGAGCATGTGGCAATGCCTACAAGTACAAAAAATGCTTTAAAAACCCTCAGCCCTCCTCCCAGGCTCCCAAACATGGAGAAAGAATGTTCTTACCCAGCTGCGCCCTTCAGCAGTTGGTGCAGCTCCCAGGCATCCACATGTACTTTGGTAGAGGCTATCAGTGTAGGAAGTTTGGGGATCCAGCCTGGTCTTCTCTGGCTCTGGAGTACAGTGAATATGTAGAGACTGTAAAATTGTCTAAGCTGCTTTCCCCTTTCTCTTGTTCTCTGTGCTGATGACAAAAATCACAGAATAATTCAGGCTGGGAGGGACTGGGGGATCATGTAGGGCAACTCCTGCTCAAAGCAGCACCATTTAAATGAGGTTGTGCAGAGCCTTGTCCATATGGGGTTCTAAAACTGCTGAGGATGGAGACCACAGCTTCTGTGAGCTCTTCATCCAGTGTTTTGACTTCCCTTCCTGTGAAAAACAAAAAAAAATTCAAATATCTAATCCAAATTTCCTGCATGCCAACTTGCACCCATTGTTGCTGCTCCTATCCCCCTGCACCTCTCAGACGAGTCCAGTTCAGATTTTAATTTGTCCTTCAGGCAGTGCTCCAGGTCAAAAAAAGCAAAGACCAATACCTTGACAGCTCTGTTGATGTTAGGGTTCCCAAAGATTTAATGCAATAAAACCTCACAAGGAAAACAGTTCTGGTGCCTAGAAAGGAACAATTTTTGTGCACTGAAACAACTGGATTAACATTGTAATTTAGACAAAATATTTTACCAAGGCAGTTGCCAAATAGTAGAAATGAAAAGTTTTTTTGTTTTTTACTAAATTAAAAGTTCCTCTGGGGCTGAGAGGGCAAATGTTAATCACCAAGCCCTGCCCTCTTAAAAATAATCAAAACATTGCTGGAGCTGTAGACTAATGTCTTAGCAAGATGCACGATCTCCTTAATGGAAAAGTGAATTCTAGCCACTGTGATGCTCCATCTGATGAGGATACTTAGCTGCGATGGTGTGGAATAAAGTGCTTTATTATACTAAAGTGAACCACACTGCTAGTGCTGGGGATATGGTTAATGCAAGTACAGAGAAATTACACAGTGTCTGTTTTGACTTTCTGATTTCCTCTAATGGACACACAGCCTCCAGGCCAAGCGCTTGGAGAGTTTTGTGCCATGCCATTTTCTCCAATTATTAGCTAGGCTTTCCTCCAAAGTACCTGGTGGCAGTGGCTCATTCACAAACCCAGCATTTACAGCAGGGAATTTAAGGGGCTTGCCTCCCACATCCAGGAACCTTCATTTCAATCCCATTTTCCTTTAATGACACATTAGCCATTTTAACACATTAACTGATGTCACCTGCACATGTAGGAAACAGCAAAGTCAACACCTCCCGCCCTTGGTTTGCCTCTGGATTTTGTGAGCTCAGCATTCATCCTGCAGCCGTGGCTCCTTTTCCCTCGTTAAGATCCTCCTTAGCTCCCTGTGTAGACCCTTTGTCAGTGAAGGCAGTGCACGGTGCCACTTGACTGCAGGTCAGCGCGGGCAGGGCCAGGCTGCTCCTGCCGGAAAACTGCTTTCCCAGTGTCAAAGTCTGCTGCAGGAGGGAGTGGGAGAGGCAATTTCCCCAGGGAAGCACAGAGCGCAGCCCCATGCATTCAATTACACGGCCCTTGAATGGCAGTTTATAAAAAAGCCTTGCTGTTTCTGTACTGCTGACGCTGGCTTGGGGTTGGTTTGCTTTTTTGTTTGTTTTTCCAGTGGGACTGCCTGGGACAAAGGTATCTGGGGGAGCAGAGGGACTGTCAGAGGTAAAGTCTTGGGTTCCAGTTATACACCTGTGCATTTTACACATTGAATAAGGGGGGTTACTCTAAATATTCAACATATATTCATATATACATATACACACACCTATAGAAAGGGCCTGCTTTGTGCCACAGCCTCTCCTTCAGCTATGCTGAAAATCCACTGAAGCCCCAGACAGAGTACGATGCTCTACTTCACCATTTAAATCTCTCTTCCTGTCAATCCCCAGACTGTTTGTTTTCCCCACCCCTACTGAACGTGGCTTGTTATGTGGAGCTGAGTTATTGCAACGGTCTGGCTTCAAATCTGTCTTGGTCTTGTCCAGGCGACGAGGAAATGCATGCAAAAATAGTCTCCTAGGAAAACTGACCATGGAAAATTCAGCTTAAGAAGCATTAAAAGAATTTACTGCTGTCACGTGGAAACCAACAGGAGAAATTATATCTCCCACAGCAAGCTCCCTCTGGAGGCATTTCCATTCTGGGGAGGGGAGGGAGTGTCCACTTGAGCGAGGCCACCTCGAAAGCCAGGAGCTCCCTGCAGCACGTGGCCATCAAGGATTCCCTGTGCTGAGTCCACCTGAGCGCTGTGGAAATCCAGTTGACGCAATCCAGCTTTGGGAGGAAAGTCAGCAGCTGCTCTTTGCTAGCAGCTGTCACCTCCCAGCCAGTGTGAGGGACATCTCCCTCGAAGGCAAGTTACCTCTCCCCAACCCCATGCCTGTGTCTCCTGCAGCCACAGCACTCTGCATCCAGGGCTTTCTCAGTGTCCCCTCTGTCTCCTGGTAGTTTTCTGCTTGTCGCCTTTTGTCAAGCAGAGCGCAGGATTTGCACCCCTCATTGACCCAGAGAAGGTCTTGGGGGGCCGAAATCTTTCACCCAGGCAGTTCTGCTGTTTCTGAGCTCCCAGCTCAAAACTCAAGGGTAAACCAACAGTCAGGACTGCTGCCCTTGAGAACTGCCTGAAAGACCTGAGCTGGCCTGCTCTGTGTGGGCAAGGGGTCTGGGCAGGACGGTGGGCAGGCAGCCTCTGCCAGCTGCAGCCTCTCATGGCTGTGTCCACGCTCTTTGAGCTGAGGTGGAGGGAAGACAGAAAGGTGTTCCTGTAAGGGTTTTTTGGCAGGGTTTTCCTAAGAAGGTTATTCCGGTATGCATGGCTCTGGGACTGTGCACTGCTCCTTGCAGAGCTGGCCAGGGGCAGTGAGTGGTACCCAGCCCTGAACACTTATTATTCCCTCTGCCTGGCATATAGGTACCCTGAAGACTTGACAAGTTTGGATACAGCCATCTTTTCCTGCTCCCTATTACTCCAAAGTCTTTGCAATTTTCATTTTGACTTTTTTCAATCTCAAGCGCCTTTTCCAGCTTTACGTCATGCTTTCCATTTTGGAGATGTCAGATGATCTGTGATAAACTGACAGTATGTGCAGGAGCAGCGAGGAGACGAGGTCCATTTTAATGAGACTAACTCTACTGGGTAGTGAAAACTGTGCCTCGACAAGCCCCTAGATCTTGTTTCTCTTTGCAGAGCATCTTAATGGCACAAAAGGATTTTTACACAAGTAAGGAAAGGCAATTCCCAAAACAGATTTCTTTCAGTAGCCATTGAAACAGAAAGTTACCACAGAGATTTACGTGCTCCCCTTTAAGAGGTAAGCACAATCAGAAATCAGTATTCTCTTGGCTCCTGAAAACAGCCTGAAATATTTCTGAATAAACAATGCGTTTGCTTAGGGTTCACCATTCACCCAGCAGATCCAGCATGCACTCTCCATTTCCTCTGTGGTCATCTGTAGGAGTCTGAACAACCAAATGCAGAGGGGTGAGAAGGGAGCAAGGAGAGACAGAGCTGGTGAGGGAAGACTAAACAGTGGTTGGACTTCAGTAAAAGGAACGCGGCTAATAAATACGGAAATAAATTCTCAATGTTATCATGCAGGTTCCCTGACTTAGTTATTGTGGCTTTTACCATCTCCTGAGAAGACTATTGGTGCAAACCCTGCCCACTGGCACTGAGATTTAATCCCACGAGCTCTTCTCCAGTGGCAAGGGCAGAGTTTGGATGTTGATGCTGTAGGATGCGTGGAGACACAACATGGCTTGAAGCAGAGGTTGAGCACCACCATGCTTTCCAATTGTCATTTCATGAAAGGACTAAATTGCCTTTCATCACCTATGTAGCATCATTATTCCCCATAGATGAAGAAGTCAAGTCAAAACAAAACTTTTGGTACTGTTACCATCTTGTAACTCGCATGTAGGTAGGCAACTAAGCGCAAAGGCAATTCAGTGCGCATTTCAGGGCTGTATTAATTTTCTGACTCCCTGTGGAAATTACTGCTCGTTCTAACTTCAAGAGAGACTCCATTAACATGGCACGTGAAGCCAATCTTCATGGCTAAGTTATTAGTCTTTAGGACAGACTGTGCTCATACTTCATGCTGGTTGCCAATACAATCTGGGTGAATTCTGGAGGAGTAATCACAGTTCAAACAGGGTCAGCTGTACAAGGCCAAGGCTACTGATGGCTATTTTCTGAGGCTTGCTGTGGTCAGGAATGCCAGTGATACCTATTTCAGTTCAGAATCGTGCAGAAATCAGAAAGACATCTTCACTTAGGTTTTTACTTAAGCAATTTCTTACCATAGGATAGACTCTCGAACTGCAAATTGATTATGTACAAACCTTCAGCAATTAAGCATTACACAAAATAATTCACGCATACTGGCTAAATGCAAAAAGACAGCTAGTCCTGCTCCAAGTGACAGATAAAAGCACTCTTTCAATGGTTTATTTTTGACCTAGACACCACTAACTTAGTATGTTCTGTAGCATTTACAGAGAATAATTTTTATGGAATATATTTTTTAGATCTTGCTTTCCAGGGAAGTACTTTCTTTTTTTTATCTAGTACTCTTTTCTAAGCTATTTTTGGACCCCAATGCATGAATTCTAAGTTTCTGGGCAACACTGTGAATGAGTGAATAGATGAATAGGAGATGTAAAATATCCCAGCCTGCATAAGCGTTATCCAGTCCAGTTTTCCTGTTCTCTGTTGAAATGTGGATTTAGTGATGATTTGTTCAAGCCCGCAGGAAAGCTTATTTAGTTATGTATTAAAATAAAAAATCAAATGTTCTAATCTTAACTCATACTTCTGACTACAAATGACTCCTGTATTTTTTTCAGCTAGGTCTGGAATATCTCTCCAAGGTAACTATGGTCTGTTCTCAAGTTTGCTTTTTATTTGTAGAAGTCGGATTTGTTTAAATAGCTGTAGGAAATTCCATATAATCAGTGGTGAGACGATATTCACTAATTTTTAAAGGCCTGATCAGAAAAATGTCAGGAAAACAGTCAACATGACTTGATGGTCATTCCAAGTATTAATTTTGACTTCAGCAGTACTAGATACTACCAGAAAAAAATTATACATCTTGCATTTAAGGAAAAGAAAGTGGAATCCTAGAAAACAGATGCAGATTTCTCCACATCTCTGCGAATGTCCACTCTTTCCACATCTGGCTGATGGCTTTAGCAGTGGGACACGTGTGGTTTAATCACTTTCAGATCTTTAAGTAAGACAACAGAAGAGTATTAAAATCTCCTATTGCTCATCAGTGAGTAGATGGTATCTGGCATGGTGAGGGTGGCTTGCAAAGGCACAGACAGCTGTAGCTACAGGTACCTTTTCAGATTGAAATGGAGTAAGGTGACAATAAAAGATTTGATTTCCATCCACCTGGACAGCAAACAGACAAAACAAACAGAGCAGGTGGGCACACACAGAGATACCAAGATGGGCCAGGGCAGTATCAGATCAGTGCCTCACCAAGGCAATTGCAGGGTAGCAGCAGTGGGATGGATGTGTTCCTTCAGCGCTCCGGGCTGACAGACCTCGCACTCCTCTCCAGACAGCTAACACAGATAGCTGCAACAAGGGCTTCTTCTGCACTATGGACCCCTCCTTGTTTCTCCTTTAAGAACCCTGTTACTAGCAGCAGCTTGAGGGCAAAAAAGCCCAGGGCCTTTGGGTGCCATAGATCTTCTCTACATCCGTGAAACAGCCGGAAAATGCTAGAGGCCATATGGAGTACAGCCAGTGAGAGCTACTGCCCAGGCCCCTAAAAACAGCTGTGTAAATGAGTTAGCAGCATCACAGCAAACACCTGCTTGTGTTTTCTGTGCCTCAGTGTGGGCACTGAATCTCAGTTGGTGCCACCTTGTACAATTAGGTAGCAGAGACTGCAGTAAAACCAGCTATTTGTCACCCCTTCTGAGGCAGGTGCTTGGCTCACCAAAGCAGCAGAGCAGCCTGGACTGGCTCCCCAGCCCCCACTTCCAGGGGGGAGCTTCTGCCACGTGCCCCCACACCAACAGCCAACAAGATCTGCAGAAAGCACCAGCAGCACAGAGATTAGAAAGATGCGTCAAAAAAAGCTTCCCTGCCTGTCTCCCACACAGTGGGCCTGGCAGATCTTTGATGGGTTTGAAGCCCTAAAAGGAGTTCTCTGTGTTCTGGTACTGCTTGAGCCTCCACAAAGGAGATGAAAAGGAGGAATAAAACATCTGAACAGCCCAATCTGGTCTGAACTGCATGCATTCATTATGGCAAAGATGGATTTCTTCTGGTTCCTCCTCCGTATCCTCCTCCTCAGTGGTGGCAGCGAGAAGCTTGACACTCCAATTACAGGATATTCACATTAAACAGAGAAGAGGGACAGCTAGTTGGTGGCAGACATTTAGGATATGGCATCCAAGGCTCCATGCAGCCAGCAGAAACCTGAAGGAACAGATTGAAACTACTCCAATGGCCCCGCTCCTCGCAACACTTTGGCGTAGACTCAAATTAGCTCCGAGCTGTCAGTGTTACCATGACTTAAATCAGGGTCCAAATGTACTCACTTCACCAAAGCTACTGGGAAATGGGACCAGTGTTCTGGAGGCTGGAAGGGGCCCTGTTGTGTGGGGCTGCTGTTGTAGTGTAGCATTGGAAAGTCATTTTTCCATACTTGTTTTTCCCTCCATGTTTGCCGTTTGGCTGTAACCTCATCTCTGAGTCCCTCAGCACAGAGTCTCAGGCCAGGAGTGGATGCTCACTCTATTAATTTACAAAACCATGTGGATGAAATCCATTCAAAGGCTTGTGCAAAAGCATTTGATGTTTGTGGCTCAGAGACTGCTTTTTCCTTTCAAACTTGAGAAAAGTTTTTGTCTTTTTTTTCCCCTCCAATGGAAATGGTAATGCAGGCTAAGAAAAATGTCATTAATAATACAAACTGGGAGCCTTTGGGAGGAAATTTTAGTTTTGAAAAGTGACTACTCTGCATGAATATGTCATGCCATCAGAAGTTTATCTGCATTGTCTTGACTCTTCACATATGCATGTATTTCTCTTCTGCCAGACATGGTCCTTATCCTTATTTAAATAGGGTATAATTATAGGTGCCTACGTAAATTACAAGAAATAAATAGAAATTAATGTATTCAATAGGCATTTTCCTAGGAAAAAATGTTTTCTTTCAGATATTGGTTTTCTTCAGGGGTTTTTTCTCTCTATTTTTAATTTAAAGCTACTTCTCTTATGTTTTATTCACTTGTTTTCATTAGGTAAAGGAATGCCTTGGCATGAAAACCTGTCCTGAATCCACTGCCTGCTTGACAGATAGATATAAAGACTTGAAACAGAAGACTTGAGGAAAAGCAGATGGTTTCAAGGGGAAAAAAAAAACCTTGAACAAAAGAAAGGAATTAAACCTAGCACAGGCACATGTATTAATACTCTGTGAGTGCCATTGCATGTGCTGGTAAGACTGACAGACCTCAACAATGGACTCTACCACCTTCTAAAAAGGCAGAGCCTCCTCTTTTATCTCCAGATTGATCCTGACCAGTTTGTTGCAAGTAGCTACTGCTTGAATTTCAAATACTGAGTGCTGGTATCTGCGATTGGTCCCGCAGTGTAAATCACATGCTAATGTTTCTCTGTCTTGACTGGATGAGAATAAACATAATAATCAGGAAGAGGCCTCGAAGAAGCCACTGTGGCTTTAAATCTCTCAGGGAGCAGCAGCAGTTTAGGGAGAAGCGACTGATAAAGCGGATTAGGGAGTTCTAGAAAATTTTAAGCCAGTTCCTTTCTGGCCCACACAGGCTCTGCCCAAGGCATCATTCCTAGGAAAATTAGGCTGCTGTGAAATTTATTGCCAGGGTGCAGAATTTACATTTCAATTTTTCCTGTCACAGCTTGGGCTGCAGTCAGATCCCCTCTGCCTGCCTCTCCTGCTGCTGCACCCTGCACCCATCACCTTGGCACAGGCCCTGGCCCCCTGCATCCCCCACACTCTTTGCAGGGGCTGGAGGCAACTGCAAAGCCCTTTTCCGAATGCTTGAGGAGAGCAAGGCTGGCTGAGAGGTGTTGCAGAGGATGGCTGCTATTGCTTTTCACTGTATTGCTGCCCTCATTGCCAAGCAAGGGCTTATTTTCTCACCCCTGCAGAAATTCAGTGGAGTTGAATGTTTGCATTGTCAATAAACTGCTCTCAGGGATTAACTGCGAAGAGGTAGTCACAAGCCAAGGCAGGTGATGACGGTCTCTAGATTTGTGGGAAAGGACCCATAATCCTCTTCCAAGTGTCTGTGGGGCTCTGCTGGGCTCCACAGTCAAGTATGGCCAACATGGTACCCAAATGCTTCCATCCTGTGGGGAGGGACAGGGGCACAGCAAGTCCTGAAGGCATTGTTTGAGGAACTCAAGATGAGGAAACAGAAAAGGAAATAGAACACTTGGAGGGAGAAGAATAGAAATAGTGAGAAATGGCAGAGTGCAAAATAATAAGATTGCTGCAGATAAATCAATTCTAGAGAGTATTTGGTTGAACTTTTAAGGGCACTCACTGCCCCTCTGTGCTCTGCGTTATTCTCCTTGTCAAAGAGGTCACTGGCAGGAAGGTTTGCAGAAATGATGATCATTATCTGGATATTCATAAATATCCAGTGTGCTGCCAATCACAGGACAGAAACAGGCTGTATCACCTCTGGGTCTGAACGGAATTAGCCAAGAAAGCATGAAATTAGCAATGTGTTCCTTTGTGGCAAAGTCTAAGTCCTAACACTGATGTCATGACTAGCAGAAATTATGTCTAAATTAGAGAAGAAAAAAAAGCCCAACTTCCTCAGAGGTGTTTTGCAACCGTAAATGAGGCATAATTGTATCACCTAGGAACTACGATAAACTGTTATTAGCATTTGAGCTGCATTTCCTGTAAAAATCCAGGAGGGCTTTTTACTGTGGATTAAGGGTCCCTCCTGACACTTGAATAGGAAGTGCATATGGAAATGGAGTTGTCCAGGGTGTCACCACCTTGAGGTGAAGGATAGCCTGAGGTGCAAGGGTGGAGAATAAATGTTACTGCAAGAAAAGCTGCTGAATTTCCTTTTGAGAGACTGATAATCCCACAGGCTTCTGCAGAAGCAGCTTTTGATTATCACTGCTGATGATATTAGAAGACATCTCTGGAGTCTGTCCTTTAAAAAATGTTTCCCCAGTGCTACTTGAAAACATATGGGTTGGGAACTGAAGTGAAAAACTGATGTTTTACTAACTCTCTTGGCATGATGGAGGCTTAGAAAATGATGTGCCTGATACTGGGGATGCATTTTTAACAGTAAATGAAACCAGACTGCATAAAATTTCAAAATACTAGACTGATAAATGTAGACGAGAAAAGAAGTTGGAACAAGAAAAAGGGACTGGTTAAAGGACCAAACGAGAAAAGATGGATCAGACCTAGAGTTGGGGTGAATTGGAGCAGCTCCACTAGCTTTAGTGGGTCTGTTCTGAGCTGCATGAATTCATGGAAGATCTAGACATATACTAGCAGTTTATATACAGGGTTGGAGTAAAACAGGTCATTTTCAAGTGCAGCAACATCCCGAGTGCTTTATCAAGTAATAGCTTGGGCAAGCAATTTGGAAAGTAACAAATCTGAGGGGAAAAGAGCAGAGAGACGGAGTCAGTGCCAGTGTATTTTGCTAACTCCAGTTACTGCACCAGCAATGCCTGGCTTCAAAGGAGGCACATCTATATGGGTTCCCAAAAGGAATCCCAAAAAGGGAAGGAAGAGGAAAGAGGAAGGCTCCATGTCCTAACTGACCAGGCTTTTTCAGTTTAGTATCTTGGGAAACTGGCCTATAGTTACATTATTTAAAACAGAACATAACACCTGGAGAGAAGGTCATGCTCTCATTCCAGTGGCTCTTCTCTGGACAACTTAAATTTCTTTCCAAACAACATGCACTAACCTCCAGAAGATGTTTTAAACCAGAACAAATGTGCTCTGTGCTTGAGTTGGATTAGGTTGCTTTTGCTGGTTTAGGGGGGTATTTTAAAAAATAAAATTATGAACGTTACTCTGATACTGCTTCAGTGGATACATTAGGCAAACTGCTGGCCTTAAACAAGGTAGAAAACTCACTCCTTCAGCTCCACAACCTGTGAAAAAATTAATATATTTTGATTGCTGCAGAAGAGCTTTTGAGAAAAAAAAACTCTGGCAAAGTGTAGAATCTCTTGAGTGGGCATGTGGCTTTGCGCTCCCCTCAGAAATTACTGATTTTATAAATTTACTGAAGTAAAAAAATATCCCCTTTCAGTGCCTTTCCCCTCTACTTCTTTGTCTCTTTTAGTCATCACACACATATCCACAGGAAGAGTCAGATGACCAGCAGATATTTTGCCAGACAGGTGCTACAAAATTCTTGGTGAACTTCAGGAGATTTTGGTGTGCTCTTAAGAAAAAAGTAAACTCTGTTGAGGATGGCATCCTTCTGCACCAGTACGGGCAAGCCCTCAATCAGCCCCTTTTCTGAATATAGGTCATATATTTTGACCCGCGGAAAAGATTTGTCAAATGGTAGAACTTATATTTTTGCTGTGTGGTGGCTACAGTGTCTGTTGAAGTGGTAAGGTTCTGCAGCACCCTAAAGAAATGTTAGATCCTAAAGACAGCTTTCATCCTTAGCCACAATCAGCTGACATAATCTATTTTTCAATTTTCCCGGGCCCTCTTTACACTCTCTAGCTAGTAGCTTAACCTCTTTTCCAAAAACCAACGTCGTTGAAAAACACTTCGTATCACTCTCAGTTCTTATAGAAATCAGAATAGGTTTTGCATTTGTCTACACAAAGAAGTTTTATTTCCGTGACTTGAGGCGCTAGGGTTTTTTCCGGATGTGACTCAAGCCATGATTTCCCATTGAAATAAGCTTTTATCCTTTTTCCAAGAGATAGATTGTGTTATGAGAAAATTCAAATGATTTTATTCTAGAAGCTGTCTAATTAAATTGAACAATAAAAATTGTTATCCTTTATGACCGCCAAGCAATTAAGTGACCTGGTGATAGGGAATTAAGCCAGTCTTCTCCCTTTGAAATGACAGCTGAAATAGGAGAGGCGCTCTTCTTTGTCTACCGTGTGCGTGCTGGGGAGGAGGCAGAGGGGGAAGGATCGAAATGGAATAATACACAGAAAAATCCTATCCCTCTTGCAACTGCTGAATTGTTTCCCATTAACTTTCCTAAAGGCAGAATTTTCCTCATTGTGTCCCATCTTCTAGGCTAGCCTAATAAACAAACAAACAAGAAGAAGACCCAACAAATCACCTTGCTTCTACTACAATTTATATTATTCCCCACACTGTTCATCTTAAAAAGCTCATTGAGTATATTGTGCTGCCCTTCTCTTTCTTTTTCTTTGACATCACTCAGTGTAAATGAGAGTATAGCAGGAAGAGTGCATGCTAGCTCACTGAAGGTGTGTGCCAGTGAACTCGTAATTTCAAAATGACAGTGGGGAGTGGACTGGGGACACTGGGTTTAAAACCAGAAGCATCTAAAGTGCCAGAGTTGTGGCAAATTCACTAGCATTACTGACCACAGCCTCTCCATCAGAGACAGGGGATACAGCCTTGGGGCCTGGTGACAATGTGGCTGCATAGAAAGTTTTCCCTTTTGCATCACTACAGATATCTTAATTATAGGAACTTAATTCAACTGGCATACAGTTGTTTTCATTCAGTGATAAAAGCATCCAAGGTGACACATTCAAGATGAAAAAGGGACATGCACAGGGAAATTAGTGATTCTGTTTGGGACATTATATTGGCAGAACTATTTTTAAAGAAAAATAGTGCCCCATCTAATGCTTTTTCCAGGCCATCCAATCTTTGGTTGGCTGTTGATTATACAGCACTGTGTGATAGGACCATTGTGTATTAAGCATCAGTGAATGCTTGCCTATCTGATAAAAGTATATACAAAAATCAATTCTATACAAATTATCTCAATAAATTGGCAGAAAGCCTGTAAGACAGTAACAAATGGATTTAAAAAAATGCATCTGTTTTGGTGTCACTTACCAGTTAGAGTAAGCTATTTGTCACAAGCCATCTCATTGTATGGATGAACAGCGGTTTTTTCTCCTTCTCCCCAAATTGCCTTAACTGTGATATTTCACTGGACGCCCTTTGGAAAGGAAAAAAGTCACTATCAACTGCCCCTCATTGCATGGCAGAGTCCATCTGGAACAAAGTTTCTGTTAGCCTGCATAAATTTGGTCTAACTATTAATTACTGTATTTAATTAACTTTTATGAGTGGAAAAGTATGAAAACAAGCTAAAGAACAAGACAGTTTTGTGCCAAAGATGTTTCTACAGCAGCCGAATACTGTGCCACACCACAGTTGTAAAAGTTCCTGGGTTTGTAGTTTTCCTTGTTGACGGTGGGATTAATAATTTCCAACAGTGACAGATTTCAGAATGTCAAAAGAATTAGGGCTGTAGTGTCAGAAAATAGGAACATAAGCCACGCAGCGCAAATGCAGAGCTTTTTTAATGTGTTTAGACTTTAAATCCTTTTAAGGGATAGCATTGCAGGCTTCAAGTGCTCTAGCAAATCATTAATGATAATATGAAATCCCAGCAGAATTATAGCAGCTATTTCACCATGAACTTGGCCATCCAACCATGTAAAAAGAGTCCTTTCCACCTCTGAGTCATTACTCATTACAAAAAAAGCCCATCATCTTTCCACCAATCTAGCAGGGTAGCTGGAGAGACTAAAACTAGACGAGTGACCCATACTGGCTTTATATCTTAAAAAAAGGAAAGACTGGACAAATTCACACAAGAAAAATTCTTCAAGTACTATTATATATCTCAAGAAGCTGGTGAGACGCAAGTAGCTGCAATCTGGAAAAGTCCTTGGAGGGAGCATCTTTATGTGCTTGCCCTATTCTCATGCGTGTTTCATAGGCATCCACTGTTGGCTGCTCTCAGCTTCTTCTGGACTTGTGCTCAAGACAGCAACTTTGGGGAAAAATTGTAATTACTGGTCTATTATTAGATACTGTAATTTTGCCAGAAGGCCAAAAGTTGCAATAAATCAGCCTTAGTACTATCTGTTGACTCCAAACATGGAAAAGGGCCATGAATTCAGTAGAGGGACAGATAATGTAGTTATATTAGAATACATTATTATCCAAAGTGTTGCCTATTGACAGTTTAATTTTTATTGCATGGCAAAGGTTAACGTCTTTAGGTAGTTCAAAGGATCCAAAGGGTAAAAAATTACCAAGAATTCATCTATTCAGCATAGATATGAAGCTATCAGGAAAAACAGTTGGCATGGTGTTAGCACCTTCTGATCTAGATGATAGATTTGATTTGGCAAAGATTTGGCTGTCATTAATGGTGGAGAGACACTGAGGGCTGAAAAAAGGTGCCAGCTTATTATTCTGCAGCTGAAATGTAGCTCTTGGTTACAAGATTCATGAGTCTCAGATTTCTACTGGAAACTGAGCTGTGATTCATTTTGGGAAACTGCAAGAATATTTTTATTTCAGGTTATTTTACTGTTTTACCTAGAAATAATCCACCCAGACTTCTTCTAGTCAATTAAAAAGAGGGAGAAAATGGAATGAAAATAGCAATCGATATGGAGAAAAAAAATGGGACATTCTTCCACAGCTTTTTCTTACGGGCATGGATTGCTCTTACAGGCATCAGACTTGACAGTCTATGCTGGATCCTTCAGGACAATTTAATCTCAGAGGAGATTGCACCTACCCATTTACTTAGTGATGCTTAAGTGAGCAAACTATTTCACTAGTACTGCAGTACATTTGCTTTTGATTGGTCTCCAGGCTTAATTAAAACACTTTTGAGTATGTTTTAAGACCACCTTCCTGTTCTAGATCCTAGATAATCTTGGTGTCTGTCACATGATGGGAAAAGAGGAAAAGATAAACCACACCAGACAAAGAGTTCCAATACTGAGAGTTTTCAGATAATGCTGCTCTGTCATTTTGGCCCTAAAGTTTCATTTTGACTAGGCTGATGTTCTATCATGTCATATTATCTCACATTATTTCACCTCATCACTGCTTAGTGTTTTATTCTTCATAAGATTCAGCAGTACCCCATCACAGCCCATTCCCCAGCTCAGTTCTGCGCTCTGCAGAAGAGTGTTTAAAGTCCACCACCATTTAAATGTATTGAAGTTTCCTCTGGTGGGATGAGAAGTGGTGGCTAGAAATGTCCAGCTGACCTTCTCTTTTGCCTCTCTCACTTCTCATCTAATTAATTTTCTGTATTGGTCTGATAGAGCCCGAGACAGTGGCACTTCAGGCCACATTGCAAGACCCATCTATTATTGTCTTTTACCAAAGAGGCTGATTTGAATGGGCGTGAAGTTTTGTGAGGCCTCAGAAATGTTGCATTGACTTGTCTGTCACTTTAGCTACATTTTAGTTTCCGTGGGTTACAGCACTGATGGAAATATCCTTATAGTCTATGATAGGCAGATTCTATAAATAGTATGTTAAAGAAATTGAAATGTTAAAAAAAAAATAAGAATAATTCAAAAGTTTTTAAAAAACAGATTATATATGTAATAACAAAAAACCCTACTGCAGTTTTATTTTTGGAAAAAGATATGTAGTAAGAAGGGAAACTATGCAGTTTAATTTTCTCCTTGGTATTAGTTCTCACAGTATTTGCTAGTAATGGCAACATTATAATTTGTAGAATTAATTAATGATCTGGCATCTGATTTTGATTCATTAATGCTTAAGCCAGCTAAGTCTCAATTATCC
Source organism: Machaerirhynchus nigripectus (assembly GCA_013397975.1). Classification (NCBI taxonomy): domain Eukaryota; kingdom Metazoa; phylum Chordata; class Aves; order Passeriformes; family Dicruridae; genus Machaerirhynchus; species Machaerirhynchus nigripectus. The sequence goes on from VZRQ01005645.1 coordinate 109,924, forward strand.
TCTGGACTATTTATTCCTTAACAAGCTTTTAGCTAATGTGATTTTAAAAATATGAAAATAGGTTTTAACTTGCCTTTAAGATGTGGCAATATTTTAACACTCCTCTATAAAATAAAGGAACCTTCATATTTATTATTCTATTATAGTTACATTCAAAATTAGACTAGGGAATTTGCAATGTATTCACTAAATATATATTATATTTATATGTACCTGGAACCTGACTTCAATTTAGTCTTGATTAAAAAATGTACTGAATTGGAAACTGTGTAATAAAGGATGCCTAAATCATACTGACCCAGAATATCTCACTCAGTCAGACAGTTAGCAAATAAGTGCACAAGCAAGCAGATGATACAAGAATTCAAAATTAATTCTATTCTCAGAGGATGCATAGACTAGGAGATAGCATCTGATTCTATCTGCAGAGATGTAAATCCAGAGTAACACATTGGCTAAAGTCTTGTTACCCTGAACTTGATTCTTATCCTGCAAATGATCAGAATTGGGCTCTCCTATGCCCAAGGCTAGGTTAAAGTAGCTGAAATATCCAGTTCTACTTCATGACATTTTTGTGACGCAACTCTAAGTATCTACCAATTTCCAGGTACTTATTATTTATAACTAATCCACTTACCAAATATAAGGTCTCCTGATATTTTCTCCAAATTACTGATATTTTTAAAAGTTCAATCACCACATCATTTAGGAAAGTCTGCCCAATGCAGTTGTGACTTGCTGCAATTTTGTTATGATAGGGGGCATTTAGAAATTACATACCTTTGATTTGGGATTGTCAGGCACCAGTTCCAGAGCTGAGTTGAACTGATCTTGTGAAGATGCTTCGATTGCTGGGCTCTAACATGATGGTCCTGCCTGTCATCACTGCATCTTGTCCTTGCTCACTCCAAAACTGAAATGCGTAATTACAAAGATGGGTAAGTAAATGAATTATGGGTGTTTTAAGAAAATAATCATAGTTAATTACTTTAGTTACTGAGATTTGTTTTGAAAGTACCTTCCGAAAAATTTCAGGCATTATGCAAATGGTAGAAAATACCATTTTCTAAGCTATCAGTGTTGCAGTACATGAAAAAACCCATCTTCTCCTGAAATTGTGCTTCCTCCTCCTAAGAAGCCATTCAGTGGCTTCCCAGTACCTGCATGTCAATGTAATATCATTGGCATCAATGTGATTTTTCTTAGTTCATACTGTTGTGACAGCTAAAAGCTTCCCCACCCTTTCATAAAAAATAAAGCCTGAGATAACATGCAAGAGTATATTCCTTCCCATTTTCAGATCAGTAAGTCTGGCTCCTTGAAGTCCAAGCTGGGAAGTCAGTCCCAACTTTTAATGCATGAGCTGTAACACCACCGAAACCCAAGGAGCCCTTAGCTGAGCCAGTTCCCACATGGCTATCCCAAAACTACTGGGTAGGGGGACTGCTGTCTATGGGTTTAAAAAATCAAACCCCGTTTTCTGAGTCAGATCCTCTGGCCCACTGAATCCACGCTGCGATGCGCCAGGGACACAAGGCAGCTTATAGAAAAATGAATCCAGCTTATGTGGCCAGCGCAGAACTCCTGGGTGGTCACAAAACCAGCTACCAGAGACATACCAGAGGCAACAAACAAAGGAATCAATCTCCAGTTACTGCCGCACGAGGAAAAGTCCAAGATACCTGCGTTGTTATGGCAAGAGTTCATTTGGGCTAAGAGGTAAACAGAGACGGCTGAGCTTGATCTCTAAAGCCAGGGCTGGATGGCTGGAAGCACTAGCTTTCTCAATTGCTTAGAGTAAAGGATTGAGTTGATAAATCAGAGCAGCCCTCATCGCTTTTAATCAACTGAATGAGGAGGAAGGAGGGGAGGTGGAGGCTTGGGAAGAAAAATATGTAAAGCTTAAAAAGTTCCAGCTGCCGCTCTCTAATGGAGTCTCGTTCCTCATGAACGGTGGAATGGTTAGGCCACCTGGTGGCAAATAGCAAACCAACAACCTTTGCAATTTCCAAGCCACAATAAATGTCCAAAGGATCAGAGAGCTCTGGGAACTGTCAAAGGCTGGGAGCTTTTTACACCCAGGTGGCTGCTGGGCAGCCACTGCTAGGAGACAGCAGCTAGCAAAGGCTGCCATCAGCCACTGCGCAGGTGCAACGTGGAACAGCTGACTGGTGTCTGGCCAGCTTCTGCCAGACACCTGCCTCCATCAACAAATCTTCCACCACAGCCAGCCTCTCCCTCACCTCAGGATGGAGGCAAAGGAGAAAGCAGTTCAGGAGAAAGGAGCTGAACTTAGCTTGTAGCTTGTGTAGTAACCAATGGCCCAGTGTTCCAGGAGACATTGGTGAAAAGTGGTGTCCTTCAAGGGTCCGTACTGGGACCAGAACTGTTCAATAGCTTTGTCAGCAACACAGACAGCGGGATTGAGTGCACCCTCAGCAAATTTGCAGATGACACCACACTGAGCGCTGTGGTTGACACACTTGAAGGACAAGAAGCCATCCATGTGGATCTGGACAAATATGAGAAGTGGGCCCACAGGAATCTCATGTGACTTAGCAAGACCAAGTGCAAGACGCTGCACCTGGATCAGGGCTGGGGGATGAACAGATCGAGAGCAGGCCTGTTGAGAAGGACTTGGTGCTGTTGGATGAAAAGCTCAACAGGACCCAGAAATGTGCATTCACAGCCCAGAAAGCCAAATGTATCCTGGGCTGCGTCCAAAGCAGAGTGGCCAGCAGGGTGAGGGAGGGGATTCTGCCCCTCTGCTCAGCTCTGGTGAGACCCCACCTGGAGTACTGTGTCCAACTCTGGAGTAGAGAAAAGACATGGACCTGTTGGACTGAGCTCAGCAGAGGGACACAAAAATTATCAGAATGCTGGAGCACCTCTCATTTGAGGAAAGGCTGAGAGAGTTGGGGTTGTTTAGCCCAGAGAAGAGAAGGTTCAGGGGAGACCTTGTTGTGGCCTTTCAGTACTTAAAGGGCTCTATAAAAGGATGGGGATAAACTTACCAGGGTCTGTTGTGACAGGATAAGGGGTAATGGTTTTAAACTAAAAGAGGGTAGATTTTTACTAGCTATTAGGAAGAAGTGTTTTACAATGAAGCTGGTAAAACACTGGAACAGGTTGCCCAGAGAGGTGGTGGATGCCACGTTCCTGGAAACTCTTAAGGTCAGGTTGGGCCAGGCTCTGAGCAACCTGATCTAGTAGAACATGTCCCTACTCATTGCAGGAGAGTTGGACTAGATGACCTCTAAAGATGACCTTCCAACCCAAACCATTCAATGATTGTATGATTCTAAGTAGGAGCGTGACATGTTTGTTAAGTGTCTGAATGAGGAGCTCTGTCCCCATGTGTGGCATCAGGTCTATGCAGGTAAATCAAGTGAGGCTCATGTGAAATATTGTGATTATACATCTCAGAGGGCTCTGTGCAGCCCTTCAGAAGGACCTTGACAAGTTGGAGAGATGGGCAGAGAAGAAGCATCTGAAATTTAACAAAGGCAAATGCAGGGTCCTGTACTTGGAGGAGAATAACTCCAGGCACCAGCACAGGCTGGGGTCTGATCTGCTGGAAAGCAGCTCTGCAGAGAAAGACATGGATGTCCTGGTGGACAACAAGCTGTCCAGGAACCAGCAGTGTGTCCTCGTGGCCGAGAAGGCTGATGGTATCCTGGTGTGCGGTAGGAAGAGCATTGCCAGCAGGTTGAGGGAGGTGATCCTGCCCCTCTACTCAGCCCTGGTGAGGCACATCTGGAGTGCTGTGTCCAGTTCTGGGCTTGTCAGCACAAGAGAGACGTGGAGCTCCTGCAGCAGGTCCAGCAGAGGCCACAAGGGTGATGAGGGGACTGGAGCATCTCTTATGAGGAAAGGCTGAGGGAGCTGGGCCTGTTCAGCCTGGAGAAGAGACAACAGAGAGGGGACCTCAGTGTTTATAAGCACCTGAAGGGACAGTGCGAAGAGGACAGAACCAGGCTCTGCTCAGTGATGCCAAGCACTAGGACAAGAGGCAACAGGCAGAAACTGATGCACAGAAAGTTCCACCTGAACATGAGGAAGAACTTCTTTGCTGTGCAGGTGACTGAGCACTGGAACACATTGCCCAGAGAGGCTGTGGACTCTCCCTCACTGGAGATATTCAGGAACCATCTGGACACAATCCTGTGCCATGTGCTCTAGGATGACCCTGCTTGGGCAGGGACGTTGGACCAGATGAGCCACTGTGGTCCCTTCCAGCCTGACCCATTCAGTGATTCTGTGATTTGGAATTCGTATTTTAACAAATATGCTACAATATCGTTTTCAAATTGTTTCTTCCAGCAAATTTACTCACCAGAAGTATTGCAAAGTATCAAACATAAAAAGGGAGTACATGAAAGATGCCAAACCTGTTGTTGAAGGTTTCTCCTCCAGAAGCACTTCTAAATACTTATCTTTAATATCAAGAATTTAGCTGAGCTGGACAGTGGTTTACTGCCAGAGGGCACTCACAGATGGATTCAGTACAGGCAAATCAATATAAATGAAAATCTGTTTGAAAATGTAATAATTCTTAAATAAAGAACTGTCAATTTTTTTCTCCAATTTTGTCCACTGGACCTTTAGTCTAAGCCTAGTGAAAACAAGTATGCAAGTCCAGCAGTTCCCGTTCTACTGAGCCTTGCTTCTAGCTGCTCTCTCTTTGCTGTTCTTGCCTCATTCCATCACTGCATTCCCTGACAGTTGAAAACTCACCAGACTTGTGACTCACATTTTAATCTTATCCACAAGTCACAATGTTTATTTCACAGGATGTCCAATTAAACGTCAATTCAATCTGCTCTGGAGTTGTTTCCTTCCCCTCTGGTGATTAGTATAACCTGAATAACGTAGGAAATGCTGGGAAAAAAGGGCAGTAAACAACTTCAGTGACATCAAGAGACCAAGCTGAAACTTTTCCCACAGAAGACAAAGGAGGAAGGTCATGCACAAAAATGTTAATATGGTTCATACTTTCTAATGTTCTGACTGTGAAGAACAGAAGGGAAAATTATTCTACCTTAGGGTGAGTTATGGGCCCCCTTAAAGCCTGGGGAAACATGAGTAGGTGGGGCTGTGCAAGACACACAAAGTGAGAGAAAATCACTGTCCTCATTTTCCCTGTGCTTTGAAGTGCCCGCTGTTGCCCTTCACTGAAGCCAGCATGAGTACACCGCTTCCTTGCATCCTGCCTCGAACTGGTGGAGCTCTGCAGTCTCAACGTGAAGAAGCAGACTCCTGCCTGTGAGGTGCTGCACATGACTGTCCAGAAACTACCATCCATCAGCCTGCTGATTGACTGAAGGGGAATCTTATCATGACAGGACTTGCATACTTTCTTTGGGCTTTCTTTTCATCTTCGTTCAGGCATGTCAAGTGCCACATGATGCACATAAATGTAATTCTACTTCTTGTCTGCTCCAGAAGTAGCCTTCTGCAGCTACCAGGCTTACACTGGAGGCTTGGAAATGGAGGTAGGGTTCTGCATAAAACAAGGAGCTGCTTTTCAAAATAAGGAATAAAATTGAACTGAACTGTCAAATGTTACCAGGTCTTTAAAAAGCAACCAATGGAAAACCTCTTGGGAAACACCAAATTTTGGTGAAGCTGTGCAGGAACGGAGCTGAGAGTCGCCTTTCTTCCCAACTTGTACAGCTGCTAAGTCAATGCCAGCTGGGAGTTGAATATCACCAGTTACTCAGGGGAAATACCGTGGTTTCAGGATGAAACTTTGCTTACTGGAGGACACTCAACATTGATGCAAGCGTGGGCAACTCTGTTGGAGAGATCTCAACACAAGTGTTTGAAACAAAAAGTGCCATTGGTTTCTCACTCTACAGAAGCTTCATGTGCCAGTTACTGAGGAGAGGCCATGCTGTGTCTCTGGCTTTTCTGGGTGTGCACCAGGACAAACTATGAGCAGAGACTCACAGGGGTAGCTGAGGGGTGCTGGGTGTCACAGAAAAACTGTGCCAAGGACCTCAAGTCCATGGCCACATTATGGGGCAGCTCTCCTAAGAAGCCAGATGCTCTCTCCAGTTTGGAAAGGGAGCAGTTTTGTGACTTAGGAAGAAATATCTCCATTTGAGCTCCTGCTGTGACAGTGCTCATTACTCTGAGCTGTGTCTAAGTGGCAATACAAGTTGCTCCTCGCAAAATATGCCCTGTGCCTGCCCACATTTTTTTTTTTTTTTTTTTTTTTGCTATGAGAGGTTTGGCACTTGACTTTTTTTTGGCAGTAGCATTGTAAAATTCTTTCCAAAGAAATTTTCAATGTGCCTTGCTGGGACTTTTTTTTTAAAAAAAGAGATTAATTGTGATATTTAAATTTCCCTCTGAGTGATTTCTTTGATAAATGGGTCTAGTTAGGACTTTCAATTAAGCACCAAGCCCTGCTGTGAAGTCAGACTGAGCTTCATGTTGCAGGCATTTATTGCCTCATTTACACAGAGACAATCTGAATTATTTTACATTACACTGTTTTCTTTATCTGTCTTTTTCTGCGCAGGTATTAGAATTCCTATTAACCCTTCTATCGGGGAGCCAATTAAAAAGATATGGTCAAGCAATTTTTAATTATTTTGTTATGGTTTAAATAAGGGTCTTGGAAGCAGGGCACTTGAAATCTTTCTCTTGTCCATACTGCAATGCATAAATCCATTGGTTTGGTACTGTGCAGATTCTCACAGTCTCCAAGATAAAAAAAAATATGAAAATAATATAAAGTGGGGAAGAACAGACAACTACCACAATGTTTTGATGAATGGTGGCAATATGCAACAGTCCTGGGAACAGAAGCTTTTATGGTTTTGCATTGTCCAAAATTGTGAGTAAATGGTAACCACAGCTCAGAGAATTTCAGTTATCAGGGGTGCACTCCACCTTTAAGGTCACTGCATTTCAAGTTATATCCATGCACTTGAGCAGGGTTCCATGGTCATTTTGAAAGTGGATTGATTTTAAGATACACTATTTTTACTTTTTATTATGCAGTTGGGACTATTTGCTTATTTTTCTAGTCACTGGTACTGATGGCTACAGAAAAACATCCACGTGACTGTCAATCACTGCTGTTAACCACAAAGAATGAAAGGTCCCCTGATTTAACAAAAAACAACACCAAAACTCAACCAAAAGAAGGGGTCTTTTTTAAAAAAATGCAAAATCCACATCTAGACACAGGATTCACTGTCACTGATAATAAAGAAGAAGTCTAGAAGGCTTAGAAAATGGTTTTAAATTTTTATGAGTTTTCTGTAAAGCCATCCACAGCTGTGCTAGCTAAGATGAAACTTCAAGGTTTAACAACTGGTGTGCTTTAAGATATAAATCACAAACTAATTGTCTGACATTAGGAGAAAATATGTTTTTCTCTCCTCCCACACTACCCAACAAAATAATATTTCTGTTTCTTTTATACTGTGTAGCATGTTGAAATCTATGCAATGAGAGCATATGCATTTCTGATTATACTTTTGAGCTTGATTTTGATACAACCAGTGAAATTGCTATGCTTCCCAAACAACAGTCACAGGCATATTTTAATTCATATCAAACTGAACCTTTTTCAGGAGGGAGTAGGATTTCCAGGGAATCTCTACAATCTAAAGAAATCAATCTGTCTGTCCATATATGAATTTAATTACAGTCAGATCTCATATTATCTATACAAAGCAATAAATGAGTTGTGACTACTCAGAGTTTAAATAATTGACATAGATTTCAATGAAATTAATGCAAACAAAGGAAACAAACTCACTGATGAGAAATTAGGGTTTGTAGATTATTGAGGTATGACAGTATATTCAAATGTCAGCCCCCACCCCCCTTTTTTTTTCTCCAACATAAACCAGCAAACCCCACACTTCTAATGCAGATTGGTTATGCACTGGCATATCTAATTTCTTTAACTGGGAGGACAAAGATGACTGATACCAAATAACATAAGTGTACATTTTAAAAATCCAAATGCTATTTAAAATTCAAGTTTAAATGAGAACACTATGTGGTTAATATTTATTTAGCTTCCTCTGTCTTTGAGGCACATTTTGTCATATAAGACTGTGCTGTTAAAGCAGTTCATGGGAATGATGTGCATGACTCCTTTTGCTAATCGGAGCTGGTTGCACAGAACAATCTAGCTGTTAGTGCTCTGAGGAGAAGGGAACTTGAATAGCAGGGGCTTGGAGAGCAAAATAAAAAGAAAGCTGCTAAGGGCATTTGAAAATACGCTCACTATTCTTTTCCCTCCTAAGCATTGCTGCAGTAAACAACAGCTTCAAGACTCCTCTTTAAATAAGTGACATGAAAATGAAAAGAGCACGACTTTGTATCAACAGCCATTCAAAATGTACCCTGGATCCCAAACTAACCTTGGGGATAGGAAAGACTTGCAGGGGGAGGGTGCTGCTAGGATGGTTGGTTGGGTTTGTTTCTTTCTTTGCTGGCCAGTGGTTTAAAGAAATTATCCCTGCCCCAAAAACAGGGATGCTGTGTTTCCTATGGGGAGTGTATTTAAGCCTGGATTTTAAAAATACAACTGCCTAAAATTAGACTCCCAAATCCATGTAAAGTGCTAAATAAATGCCCTGGTTTTCAAAAGAATCAACATCCACAGTCTCCAGGTCAAGGTCCTGACCCAGGAAAGAAGATTAATATTCTTCCCAATCCCCCACCCCGAGGCAATGTGATTGCTTATGCATTTAAGGCTGCAGTGCTTAAGTGCTCCCGTAGGTAGGGGTTAGAGAACTTAAACATGGGGGGGAGAATCGATTGGGCACCATCCACCCTTTTAGATCTTGGCCGGAGGGAAGTTTTTTCATTTGATTGTTTTTTTATCACTTTGCCCGTGTAGAATTTTCCCAACCAAGCCATATGCAGCAAAGTGCTTTTTAAACGCATTGCAAACCTCAGTCCCAAACCATGCCAGGGCAATTTCCTTTGGGAGGTGGGCTACAAATACACAAATTGTTGTAGGGCTGTGTACAACCCCTAAGGTCAGGGCAAATGTATACCATGCTGGAGAGCAGCTTCTTTCAAAGGTTAAGCTAATAGCAAACTCTTTCTGATGATTAGTCAGGACTAGAAGGACCTGGGATATTAAAAAAGGCCAATGAGCATTATGCATTACACAGCTCTTTCCTAAATGCTGTGATGCAGATCTGTTAGTGGGTGAAAAGATGGCTCGAGGTACTGGACCATGACACAGAAAACCTGACTGAAGCCCCACTTCCAGCAGAAGAATTACATATGACCTTAGGCAAGTCCCCAACTATTCACTTCTTAAACTGTAAAAGGGCAATGTGCTTTTCTGCCTTTGGAGTGAAGGGAGACTAAAATCCATTAGTGATTGTGAGGTGCTCAGATACTAAATTCTTAAGTGCTTAGAAACATCAGGAGAGGAATTTTCCAAAGAGACATTATTGAACAGATCTGTGCATGCTTTTTGGTAATATCTGTCATAATGTGTTGTTGTGTATCTTTATTCCTGATGTTTTATTTATCACAAAGTATTAAAGGTTGGGTTTCCTTACCACAGTGGATTGACTTGGAGGAGTTCCACAGGGAGAGGAAATGTTTTCCATGTTATAAGACTAATAATGTAAGGGGAAAAGAAGAACCTTATGTTGCCATTTAAATGAGACAATAAATACATAAATGCTTTCACTTTGGCCCATAGCATACCATCTAACTACTCTGCCCTTATGCCTGTTCAGTCTCATTAACTGCCTTGCTTTGCGCCTACTGTGGTTCCTTCTACTTCTAGAATAGTTTTACTAGATACTGAAAAAAAAATCCCAACCAACACAAAAACATACCTTCCAAAAAATCATTCAGGCCATAGCAAAAATAATTTCATGCTTCCCAAATGGAATGCCTCTGTAGGATGGTCCCCATGACATCAACTGAAATGCCATACTACTGTCCTGACTAAGTCTGTCCGTAAGTGACAGTAATAAGGACAAAAAAAGGAGCCAGGCACCAGAATCAACTTAAAGCTGAGGAAAGATGGGCATGTGACAGGAAAAAGAATTTAAAAGACTGACTTAAAGGAAGCTGAATGTTCTTCATCCAAGTCTGTATCTAAATTTTACAGTTAATGTCTCATAGAACGATTTTTTTTCTCTAATTTCCATTTTCTCGTGCATTTATGTTCTTTCAAGCATGAAGCTTTTGATCACACTCTGGCAATCAACACAAACCTAATGATCCTCCTAAGCCTTAGTTCAGAGTAGGTGACAGAAGCTGCATTGCTTTAAGGTCTTCAATAATTTGGGTTCTGTTTCTCAGTATGACACCTTCCTTGCACTGCTGGCTCTGCAGGGATCAGTGCCAATGAGCAAAGCATTCCCACTGAGGATGAGCATGACTTTACAATCCAGCATCTTGTGTTACAGCTGTCTACTGCATCATGCTGTATATCCAGTTACAGAGCCTGGCTTCTCTTACGCTCATCAGTGGTTGTTTCCTGTGGTCTTCTTTTGGGGCTCTTTTTGTCTACAACAGAATATCTTAATTTTCTCAATCAGTACCCTGAAAATGTAGGGGTAACTTCCAGATTAAGAGACACTAAACATCGGGCTCTACTACTACCCTAAGCATAGTTCAGACTAAAATTTCAGCCTTCTATGGGTTTCATACGGTTCCTTTATACCCCACTCGATACTTGTCCTTTTTATCCAATACTTTGATACAGAATTAGCACTGAATTCTGATTTATTACACGGAGTAATTATTTTTTGTCTGTTCTTGGCTGGTACTGTAAACCACACAGGTTCTGTGTTGTACTGGTATTGAGAAGGTACTTTAACTCACTTCTGTGCCATTCAGATCTGATCCCAAAGATTGCTCACTTTATGAGTTGTATCAGCCTAAAGAGAGGTCTCTATGGATAACTTTGCAGTTCAGAGCCATAGAGAATTCTTTTTGAATGTTCTGCAATACAGCCATATCCCCTGCCCTCTCTAGCAAGCCCTGGGCATTTCTGGAGGTTGGTCAGAGCAGGTAGTAGAATCAAATAGTATTTAAACCCATTTTTCTAATAAAACCAAACTCATGTTTTCATAGAATAATAACAATTCATGACATCTCCCTGTCAATCATCAAAAGACTTACAGAAATAGGGTTATGGCCCCTATGTTAGTTAAAGCAAGAGATGCTCAATTTACAGATTAGGAAACTCAGGCAAAGATACAGTTTACTACTGGTTATGAAAATAGCTGAGGATTAGGGTTTTAAAGTAGTTTTACACCAACTAAAAAGAGCAAAAGGTGAGGTCTACAGATCTTAAAATGGCTGAGGTTTTTTCTTCCTCCTGCTGTTTATAGCCCTTCTGTTTTATTTTTCAGAAAGAAACAAAAGCCTGTAAACTTTTGCCTTCTTCCCTCCTGCCCTTTTCTAGAAAAAAAATGACATGAAGCTAAATGGTTGTCCCTGGACCTGCTCTACATTGCTCTACAAAAAAAAAAAAAAAGAGGACGGGGAAAGAATTTGATTAGAGGCATTTTGGCCAACATTTAGAATGGAACACACAGCACAGTTCTTCTGTTTCTGCCCTTTGCTCAGTTACCCACAAGACTCAAGCCACATTCATGCAATTTTCTCAGCCCATAGCCTGAAATCAATGAAGACTATGCAAGAAGAGAGCACCTGCCACAGACTTTTACTGGTTTTATTTATTTTCTGTATTATTAGACCACACAGGAACCCCAACAACAAATATTGTCTGGAGCACTGTGTAAACATTGACCAAAATGATGGCCCTGTCCCAAAGTGGTTACAAACTAAACAGAGGACAAGAGACCACAGATGGATACAAACAGACAGAGGAAGAATAAAGGAAATGAATGCTCAGCGACAGCATTACCTCACTAGCAGTCTAAGGGCTGTCAAATCTTTCTGAGACCTCATGGCAAAAGAGAGCTTTAAAGAGATTCTAGAGAGCTACCAACATAAATCTGAGAGTGTTTATGTAGGGTACCCTCCAAGTATGACAGATACCACAGAGTAGAAAATGAGAACGGGCTTGCTTGGAGGTGAACACAGGATGGTAAGTCTGAACAAAAGGTGACAAACCACTTTAAGGTTTTAACAGCACTTAAACATCAGAGTTGTCTTCATTTCTGACTGCCTTTAATAGTCATCCAATTTTTTGCTCCTTACCAGTAGTATTCACCCACATCCTCCTCCAAAAAGAACTGTAAGGACCAAGTGTGGCAGAGCTGGAAGTCTGCTCAGGCAGGGCAGTTATTGCACCTGCTCTGTTCCCTGTTCCTGCCTCCTGACAATAAGAGATGATAGGCAGGGTCCCAGGGGACCTTGGAAATGAAGACAGGCAGCTTATGTTGATGTGAGATAGGGGAGGGGGGAGGTAGCACAGTGATGCCAAGAGAGAAGTGACACGTTCAAAGAGACAGGCCAGGGAAATGATCTTTGAAGCAAGAACAGCCACATGCAGCATGATTAGGGCAAAGGCAAGCCCGCATGCATCAAGGCCAGAGAAAAGGAAGTTGCAGCAACTAAGCTGCTAAATAATGTGAACTTAAGCAAGAATTAAGGTGCATGAAGAGTAAGAAAGATGTATCTTAAAAGCTAGAAGATTTAGGAATTGGAGGTGGGGTGGTATAAGCAGCTGAAAGGCTTTATCTGTATGTAAGAGAGGTCAGAGCCGATGCTCCCACACAGCCGTGAGTGACAGACAGCACGGCATGCTGCGCACAAGCTCAACAAGTGCAGGGAATGGTAGCAAGAACGAAGTCGAGGCGTTTTCTCCCTCTCATCTCCTGTTCCAGTCTTTTCTCTGCAGCTATTAAATACAGACTACTACAGAGTAGGTGCCTAGGATAAGCCAACAATTCAGCAAATAATTTCAGTCCCATCAATAATTCTTTTCTCGTGTGGTCTAGATCCTGTTCAATATACCCATGAGGTTGTGTCTCTCATCTAACTCAGAAAAAATATTACTCTTTTCCTCCATGCTCAGTAATAAACTGCACAGACCCTGTGCAGTTTCCTGCTGTATTCCTGGAATAAGATTACCAGCAAGATTAAGGCCTCTGGTTGTGAGAAGGGAGATTTCACAGGATTAAATGTTATCCAGTCTACTTCTGAAACAGAGGATAAAATGCAAGAAGGGACTATGAATTATATTACTGAAAATATCACAGACCATGGTGGTGGTAAAAGGGATAACAAAAGATCGAAAATTTAAATTATATTCAGAAATAAAAAGAAACAGGGAAAAGTACTGCAGGGCCTACAGTTGTCACCTGTTGCCAGAAGAGGGCACTCCCGGCTTTTTTTTTTTATTACTTGAGAGATTTAAATCAAGATTTCCCTTGGCAGCATTTCCCAGGCATAAATCAAGCACAAATGAATAACCTTTGATTTATCATTCCTAATGGAGATGTACATCATATTGGCGTGTCATCACATTTCAACACTGGCCATTATAATGCCAATCATATAGTAATTTTCTTCCGTGTCATAATCAGTGATGAAGATGTACGTTTCCATTCAGTACAATTAGATTTTCATGTTTCTTAATGGTAGCTAAGGGTATTAGGCAGAATACCTGCTTTTGCTGTCTCTAACCCTTTTGTGCCCATATTCTTCTGAAATTGTATCCAAACCATTACCCAATCACCACTCTTCTCTAGTTAAAAGCCACCCCTACTCATATGGGAAAAGGTGAGAGCCACCCCTACTCATATGGGAAAAGGTGAGAAAGATTTAAACTATTATTCCAAGCTGCAGAGGAACAGGCATTAAAATCCTGGGCAAATACATGGTGTTGAAAAATACCTGGCCTTAATTATTTGAAAGCTTCTTAGTATAGCTTAGTATACGACATCAGCTCGGGCTTGTCACCAGTGACCTAATCCAGACCACAAACCACACCGAAGGTGTTCGGCTGGGCCTGATGTCCAGCTGGCCAAGTCCAGTGGTATTGTTAGGAAAAGCCACCCTGGGAAAACCCAAGCTACAGCTGCTGGCACTGAAACTCTTCTGTGAGCAGAGGCTTTCTACTGGTTGGTTGGATGAATAGATAGATGGATGGATGTGTTACTGTCATTTAGAACAACTCCTGGCTCTCCTGATCAGGGCCAGTGTATGAAGGGTTTGTACAACCTAAACAAGAGAAACAGAAGTCACAGCATTTTCAAAAGCACCTGAGCCTGTCTGAAAAATCCCATCATGCATCTATAGTGGATATTTTGCCGGTCAAACATTTTCACAAAAGGATGCCTTAGTTTTTTGTCACCTTCGCTCTCTGCCCAGATGCAGAGGGATGACACTTGATCGCGGGGCAGACCGATGCGCTGGGGCTGAGGACGGGGAAACCGAGCGGCATCGCTCCAGCCTTGCCCACTACACCCGGACGTTCCCAAGCTCGCGAAGTGAGCAAGCACAGCCCAGCCCACGAGGAGGACGCCCGTGCTTCAGAGCCAGGCGCTCCCGGCGCCCCAGCGCGGAGCCCGGGCAGGATGTAGCACGAGGCCCGCCGGTGGCCGCGGAGCGCTCGGATCAGCAGCATCTCCAGGGCGAGCTCCAGTGTCACCTGCCGCCGCCTCCTGCTCCAGGCCGTGAGCGCAGGGGGGCCCGCTCCCAGGCACAGCCCGGGAACGCCGAATGGAGCTCCCGGGAGAAGATGGCTTCGGCGGGCTGCAGGGGCACTGCGGCAGGGGATGAGCGCTCCCCGCGGCGCTGCCGGCAGGGGCAGGGATGAGGCGCCTCGGGAGACGACCCCGCCCGCGGGAGCGCCGTGCCGATGCCGGAGACGCACCGCCCCCGCCTCTCGCACCGCCTTCCCCCAGCCATCGGCAGCGCCCCCGGTGCCCCCCCGGACACCCGCGGGGGCGTTCACGGCCGCCGGAGCTGCTCGGGGCGGAGTGATGAGCGCCGGGAGCCGAGGGATGAACGCCGGGAGCCGAGGGATGAGCGCCGGAAGCCGAGGGATGAGCGCCGGGAGCAGGGGGATGAGCGCCGGCAGCCGGGGGATGAGCGCCGGGAGTGAGGGATGAGCACCAGGAGCGAGGGCGGCGCGGGGCCTGGCCGGGCCGGTGCGGCCTCTAGCGGCCATGGCCGGGAGAGCGGCGGGGCCTGCCCGGGGAGCCCTCAGCAGGGAGAGGCTGAGGAGCCGCCAGGGTCGGGCACACAAACACGCCCGCAGCGCCGGATCGCAATTTCTCACTTCTCCGCCAAGTGAAAGCCCTGCCGCTGGCCCTCTAGCGCTAAGCTCTCACTATACCAACAGGAATCCTGTGACAATCCTGACCTTGTACGTGGCTGAACATGAGCCAGGGTGTGCCCAGATGGCCAAATCTGATGAGAAGCGGCAGATGAGAGCTGTTTATCCTGAACAAAAGGAAGCTCAGGGGAGACCTTATCACTCCCTACAACTGCCTGAAAGGAGGTTTTAGCCAGATGGAGCTTGGCCTCTTCTCCTAAGTAACAAGACAGGATGAGAGGACATAACCAAAAATTGCACCAGGGGAGTTTTATGTTGGATATTAGGAACATTTTCCTCCCCAAAAGGGTAGTCCAGCACTGAAAAAGGATGCTCAGGGAAGTGGTAGGATTACCATCCCCTGTAAGCATTCAAAGAACGTGTAAGTGTGGTGCTTAGGGAGATGTTTTCATGGTGGACTTGGCAATATTAGGTTAATAGTTGTAATCAATGGTCTTGGAGGTCTTCTCCAGCCTTAATGATTCTATGATTCGGTTGTCTCATCTCCCTTGTTTCTTTCTCATAAAATTTAAGGGAAACCAATTCTCTGGGATCAGAAAATTGGTCCAAAAAAGGATCTCACCTTTACATGGGAGCTGTGGAAAGATGAAGCAGCCCCTTCTGGTGCACACCAAAGACAGTCCTTGCCCACGAGGATAACTCGCTGTCGCCAGGAGGCACCTAAAACACATTGGCATTGTGAGGGCACCAAGCCTTTGTGCTGATAACAATGTTTTAAACATAGAAAGCCTGAATTCCTGTCAAGGAAATCAGTTGGCATCTTCGCAAAACAAAATGTGAGTTTCCTTCTTGGTATGGGAAAAGTTCCCAATTATGTTGCTGTCAGGCAAACCTGGAGGTTTTATCTAGGTACAAAGTCAGAGAACTGCTTTCTTCCCAGGTATAGCAGAACTAAGCTGTAAACTCATGTTGAACTGAAAAGTTACTGGTTTGTGCCTGGGTTTAAATTGCTGTTTTTCAATGTATCTGTTGATGTAATATGATAGGATTTTTAAATGTATGTGTTGATATGACAAACATCTTGACCTCTCTGTCCACAAGCTGTGGAGGTTTGTAGCCTGCCCTCACAGCAGACCGGCCCAGGCACCCCAGCTGTAAATCCACTTACCTGAGTTGGATGGCCTCGAGAATTGATGTGGCACTTTTCATTGCCCATGTGCTGTGACTGGCTGCAGAGTCATTTGACCTGTTTGTGGATGAAAGAAGCTTTATCTAGTGAACTTAAAAATGTGCTCAATTTCAAACTGAATCAAGGCAATGTCTAAAAGTTCTGATGGTAATCCCATTTAATTTCCTAGTAAAAAAAGTTCTACAAAACCAGCATGCCTTATGATGGTAAAGATAAACCAGAAAATATACTCAGTAGCCAAAAACCCAGTCCTCGTTGAGGACGGCTTGGGCAAATAATTACTTTAAGATAAAGCTTGGGAAGAAATATAAAGTACCTTTCTTTCAAAGAACAGAGAGCAAATGAAAATTAATGCTGCCTACATAAGGCCATGTTGATTCCTGTTTTGAAGATGGAACCTTTTTCCACTTATATGGGGGTGAGTTAGCAATAACTCCACTGAAATTAGTAGTCACAATACTACAGAAGCAGACTGAGGGGAAAATGAGGTTCTTTAAATGCCTACTTGATAGAAAATGTGTTACTAATGGATGGCAGTAGCTGCAAATGTCACTCTCAGCTTCCTATTTCCACTTTCAAATTTGTCAGTAGTGTCCTGATTAAAATTGTACAGTGCTGTAGCTGAGGTCTGGATTAAGTTAAAATTATTAGGATTAGAAATGGTGCAAAACCAGAACCTAAGATCTGATCCTCTTTGAATTTGTATAGAAAGGAGTTTGGATTTAAATCCCCAGATATGAACCCGCTTGCATGTTTAATTCTGGGTCAGTAGGAGTCTAAATTCCTCATCTGGTTTTGTGTGGGCGTAATCCCACAGGAGCATTTGATTGTGGGATTTTGTGGGTTTTATGAATGAAAGTGAGAGGAAGGAGGCATTTCATGACTGGTGATGAGACTAGTTTCCTATTCAAAGAGTATGACGAAATAAAAGACAGTTACTACACTAGTTTTTATAAATTGTTGGGAATACAAGACATGGGAGGAAAAGTGGAATAAAGAATGTTTCTGTAAAGTCAGCACAATGGAACTTCACATTTGGTTAGTTTTAGTCATTATTATAGCAAACCTGATTAATACTGAAAACGGAAGTTAGAGTTTTGAAGGTCACCTGCTTTAGTTGTCACCATTCAAATCTAAACAAAATATCAACATAAATTAATTTCAATTCTGTTATTTTACCTAAGTCCAGGATTTGGCCTACTATGGAATGGTAGATTTAATTCAGCTGGAGAAGGTGAAGAGTCCAGGCTCTTCCATTTCTTTACACTGGACAAAGCATCTGGTCTGCAGTTACTGACTTAGGAGAAGTATTTTGGGCACAAAAGTATTACCTTGTAAGTAAGTAAGTGTAAGATACAGTTACTATGCTCAGCGAGTCAGCTGGTCCTAAATCACTGAGCCCTTATTCAGCTTTTCCTTTGTGCATGTAGAATTGCTTTTTCAAGAAATTAAGTTGGAGATTGCTTAGTCGATACTGTAATTAATTTGTGTGATTCTGCAAGAATATCTCTGTTGTGTGGTGGGTAAAATTACTGTGCATGCTCATTTTCTTTTTCACAATTTTGGAAATGGGCGTTTTCTCCTTGGTGGGCAAAAGCACATCTGGAAGCATTCCTTTCCCTCACTACATCTCCCATCACTGACTAAAAACATAGCCATTATCCTAGAGCAGGAGGAATATTGGGTTGGATCAGCCATTTCACTGCCTGTGTGTGTCTGTGAGATAAGGACACGGTATTCAGTCTTTGAAAAGATGTTCTTCCAAGTAGCTTCTGTCTATGTCTCTGTGCCTTTCATTTGTTAACTCTCACATGTGACACATATGTCTAAAAGCCAATATGCTGTATTAGGGCTCAATCCCACACCACTGACGTCAGTGAGAGTTTTATCAATTACTTTAATGAGCATAGGATTAGGCCTTTGTGATTACATGAAGAACCAATTACTGGATTTTTCTATGAACCTACATTAAAACCTCCTTACAAATGTGACTTGCAGGGTGGGAATCAGAGAAAACATTTCTCTTCTGTTTCAGTTTAAGCTCTACTTCAGTACTAAGCATATAGTATTTAGGTTTGAAATACAGTGTATTGGCAGAAACAGACACATTTTGCCCTCTACTCCATCACCCAGTAATAAGGCATTACATGGTTTAATCTCTTCCTAGGCGTGTCTTGCTTAAGGACCCAGTTATTTTCACAGTCCCTATATTAAAAAAGACTTCTAGCATCTTGCAGAGTGAGACACTCCTCCCAGTATATTTTGACAGAGGATCTTTACATAATTCCATTGTCAAACAAGCAAGCAAGCAAGCAAACAAACAATTTTAAAAAACAAACAACAAAACAAAAAACGAAAACCAAAATTAAAAATGAACCAAATCCAAGCTAGAAAAAAGCCTGAGCCTGTGATTTACTGGTCTTGGTTTTATTCACAGTCTTGCAAGTATGCCAGCTGCGATGTAATGACCTGGCCTACATATTGCACAGCACAATGCTGCAGATCTTTTTATTTTCCTTCTGTTCCTAATCATTATTTATTATCTGAAATTATTATGAATCACTTCTTGTGCAACTCCGAAGAGAGCAAGCACATCCTCTAAGCCTCATGATCTTTCATATCTGAAGTTCCAAGACTGCTTGACTTCATTTTAACTTTCTGAAAGTCATTAATCCACAGTGCAGGTGAATGTAATTTTCCTGTAACTATGGTGTCTGCACCAGTAATTTATGCTTAAAATCAGAACACCAAAAGTGAACGGCTGCCTCTCAGGCACGACTTGTGACGGAGTTGATGCAGAGCTAATGTTTTATCCTTTACTCCACAACTAATTCACCCTGGCATTTCACTATGTTCTTGCACATCCACATAAAAAGATGGTTATAATAATTATTACTTTTGTCTTGTCTTTGGATGTACTCTGCAGAAGGTAGATAGAAGCTGCATCATGTTCTGTCTTGGAATAAAAGTTTATAGTGTTATTATGCTGAAGTGATTGGAACTGAACCTTCCTGGGGCAGGTTACTTTTTAATTATTAGCATGATAAGAAAATACTATTTCTAAATTATAAAAATCACTAAAAGATGCAGTAACAGAATCTTACTGTATGACACATACAAACTAGAAATAGTGTTGTGTTCACCCTGGCAAAGTACTGTTTCCTAGAGCAGCCATTCTGTGCTTGTGCAGGAACATATAGATCTTATTTTAAGCTGAAGAAACATTAAATAAAAAGGGCTTTATATTCTGGGTGATTAGGATTCAGTGTAAAGCTCCAAAATAATCTCATGAAAGTAGTATGATCTAGGGCAGAGACACTGGCTTAGGAATCAGAGAGCTTGTGTTTCATTCCCAGCTATCTGTCTTGCCTGATAGTTCTGGCCTCTTCATCTCAGCTCTTTGTAATGCCATTTCTCACTTGTTGTCTGTCTTCATCATTTAAACTGTAAGATTATTGTGACTGGCATTATTCTTTGGTGGGCACTTTTAAGGCGCTCACTGCAGTGGAGCTCTGTGGAGTAGATCAGGCATCCTTAGATCTGTTCTACCACAAAAATAGAAGAGTCTCCTCTTTAACTGGGCAAAAGGAACAACATGATGATGTCAGAAAAATACAGGAAGGAATCTCATACCTGAATTTCTGATACAAATCTTAAATAGAACAAAGTTTTCTTTATTAAATTACATGGTTCAGACAGAGGAATTAGACAGAAATTATTCATTAAGTGAATGAAGCCAATTTATCATAGCTCAGAATATCTATAATTCTATTTGTGCTTTTCTCTAGCTGCTGACATGTTACTTAGATTTACACCAGATATTCATCTATGGGTTAATGACAAATAAGCCCAAATAATTTGGTTTGGCTGCAAGAGATCAGACAGGATTCCTGATACCACCTCAGTTCTTTTCTCCAGCAAGCCAACCAACCCCTCTGGTGTCAGTATGTTGTCCTTCAAAAACAAAATCTGGTGCCCTGAAACACCTCAAGTTGCAATTGAAGAATTGCTTTTGTATTTCTTTTCCAAAAGTAGTTTCATGTAGCAAATAGTTTTGATCAGATACAAAAATGAGACAGAAATGTAGCTGAAGGTGATTGACTTGAGACTGTAACTATTCAAATGAAAGCATTCTTCATTGTTTTGATACCTCTAGATTTAAGTTGACAATTTCACAAAATGTTGGCTGAAGAACTTTTTTTTGAACAACCAAATAGTTATTTGTGTCCTACTGTGAATCAGCCTTAATTTTTTCTTCTCCCTTCTCTTTAATTTTCAACTTTTTATTTATTTTTTTGTTTTCTTCTTTCCTTTGATTATCTCAGATTATTTTTATTTTGGTATTCTTGCAAATTCCCTCATAACATCTATTTGTGCATTTATGAATTTTAGCAATAATCTCTGGTCTTAAGACATCATTGTTTTCCAGAAGGAGGGCTAGATCTACTTGTGCTTTTAGCTACTTTGTGCTGTTCAGCTGATGCAAAGCATCTATAAAGCTATCTTAATCAGTGAAGCCTGAATTATGATAATGAGAACTTGGCCTCTATGCTTCTTTTCTTGTTTCCCTTCTTTTTTAGTATTCTTTTTTCTTTTCTTCTTGCGAAAATTCCCTTATTCTTCCATAAAACGTAGCCAAGTGATTAACAGTATTCATGAGTTGGAAATAATTTCTACAGTTAATCAATAATGTATTCAATTAATATTTCTCTTCATTACTCAAACAGCCCAATTACTACTGTATTATTTTCTCTAAGGTTCTCTTGTCATATTCTACAAACTATTTTCTTACTTTCTTTCACAACAATCTTCTTACTCTTTAAACCACTAATGTAGAGGCAAAAACTATCACAATAATCATAATCAGAGCAAGTCAATATAGATACTCTATTTGCCAAATTAACAACTGATTTCTTACTCTTTGCAGTATAAAAATACTTATGCCAGAAATCCTTGCTTCCTATTTAAAAGCCAGTGCTAGCAAAATCCAGATCTTCAGAGCCCAAAGAACTCCCACAAAATCTTGAAAGTGCCTGAACTTGGTCTCAGATTTTTTTCTTCTTCAAAAGGCTGTTAAGGGTCAGAATAATTATAAAGACACTGAGGGCAGTTGAATACATAACTGAGAGAAGTAAACGTGGGCTTCTAGATCTGCTCCACTGCATGTTTTTTATATTAGATTTTCAGCAGAGAAAGGAAAACCAAATCTTTCTTCAGCCAAGAACTCCAACTTTTCATTATATCATAGCTCTTACTCTGCATTTATACTCTGCCCATGGGAGGTAGAATACCTTCAAAAGGTGTGTTAAAAATGGTTCTTTCCTAAACCTGGAAAAACACACAATCTTATAGGAGGAGTATTCCTGTGCAAACCACAGGATTCAGCGTACATCCAGAGAATCTAGCCTTAATTGTCTTACTTTTCAGTGGTATTTGATTTTAAGAACCACCAAATTTAAAGAAGAAAGGAACTTACGTCTAGACTATTCTGTGGGTATAGGAACATTAAGAAGGTATCACCTGCACAGATTGTGAAGACTTACTGGTGTCATTATCTTGGGACCAGCACAAACAAACATTAGTGGTCCCTGAATTACTACTTCAAGGATGTTTTCCTTAGTGGACAAGGTTGGATTCAGTAAAAATGTATTTCTCGGTGACTTTTTGAAAATGGGAATCTTTTACATTGTGCACTGATAAACTTTCTTCTTTGTATGGATAAAAGATGCCATTATAGGGATAATGATTCCATCATATTCATTTTTCTGCAACACCATCAGCTTTGATATCACGGTTTCAGACACGGTTTATCAGCCTCTTAATTCCAAGTCAGTGATCTATATCTGGAGCTATCTGTATGTTTCTTTTTATATTGTCTCTGATTTCTCATCTTGAGTTGTAAAAATCGCCATTACAATTTCTTTCATTATCCACCTATGCTCTGCAGCTTGCACACAAGATTTTGATGTACAGTGCAACCTTTTCTCATTTTTTTCTCTTTTCCTTTCTGCACAGATTGCATTCCTCAATATTAACATTTCAGGTCTCTGATTTATCTCATTACAATTCTACATTACCAGCTAAGTCATAATTTCCTTCCTGTAATGTCACTTTGAGCTCATTTCCTATACACTCTGCATGTGTATATAGACAATTATGGGGTTTATTGCTTCCTTCCTACTGGCCTTGGCTTTTCTCCTTTGTCTTCATCTTCCAGCATTCAATATTTATAGAAAGAGCTCTGCACTGAATTGTAACATCCCAGTGTAATTTCACAGCTGCCTGAAATAGCATGGCAGCACTAGTGTCCTGTATTTTCTCCTTCTCAGGTAGATGTTTTTTAAATATGAACTGAACTGCCCACCCGTTCCACAAGGCTCAGGATGTGGGCATGCTTCCAGTCCCACTGGAGTCATATACGTGAGTGTAAACTATGGCCCACTAGTAAAGGCTTGCTCATTTTTTAAAGCAAGAACAAGGGAGTTTGCACTGGCTTTGCACTAACAGCCTGTGAGAAGAAACCCCTCATAAACAGTGACTTCCCAGTGGTTTGAGAGGAAATAGGTTGTGAGAAGGACGCCTTTTTGCCAGGACAGCAAACCTTTGTCTTTCACAAGCCACATGCACCACCTTCGGCACCTTGTGACGAGAAGGGCAAGTGTGGCCCAACACCAGTTGGAGGCAGTGCCTAAGGGAATGAGCAGCTCTCTCATGCCTGGAGGCCTGGCATATATGGACACACACAAAGGAGACCAGGTTATACTGGAGGACTCCACTTCTCTCCTACCTGGAGGCAATTCCAACCATGCAGCTGGAGTAACACACATGCGTCCAGGCTGCCCTGATAAGGATGGCCTTTTAAACCTCGGCTCTATACTTTGTCTCAGTGCTCATATAAAACTTTGGGCCTTCACATAGTCCCTATCCTCAGCTGAATTGCCCCCCAAAACGTCACTGCCATAGATCCACTCAATGAAAATAAAGGCTGAAAACTCTCCTGCAGACGCTCTCTTCAAAAAAAGTGGAGGTGCTTGCATGTATTTCTTTGTCCACTTGAGGGCAACATTGGCTTAAAAAACCAAAATCAAGTGTCTTTCTCGTTTACACGGAAAGGTGGGTGAGGTGACAAGCTACACACAGAGAAAACACACAAGAAATGCCCAGTATGCTGCTTCACGGGCAGAAAAAAATTAAGTGTCTACTGCAATGCTAAGGAAGTATCTCAGCCTGCAACAGAAATCAGTGACTGTGGAATGGAGATGACAGGTGAAAAAAAAAAGTTTGTAGAAATATTCTCTCTCTAGAAACTCTCTCATTCATAGAGACATTTTAATGTGCCTTATTAATCTGAAGCAGGGCATTAGCCCTGGTGTCCTCAATCAGACTAGACATTATATAGACAGTATTTTAGATACATAGTATAAAAGCTTTGCTGAAGGCTAAGGACTCAGAAATGGTTCCTGCCCCGGGACAAGCCATTCAAATCAAAGGGAAACTGTAGACGGGCTTCTTCTATTCTTGGGAGGACCAAGAGGGAAAAGAGGGATGTGTGGTGGGCCATGAAGAAGTAGACTCTTGGGATAGGAACCTTAGAAATGGAAAAGAGAGACTGTAGCAAATCTGGTGGCAAGAAGAGCTAAGGAAGAGTTTCTTGCTAAGAAGAAATTTTCAGGTGTGATTAGAGCCAGCAGTGGTCAAGAGTCCACCTTGGACTGAGGAAAGAACTAGCACAGAAGGGAATTTCTTCTGCTTTTGTCGGTCAGTTTTTTCTTGTCTTTTATCCCCGCTGAGGGAGATGGCTGTTCTCGTTCATCACCTCTGTTGCCATAGTAGGATTGTTTTCCCTCTCCCTCCTGACCGTGATGTAATTATGTCCCCAGAGAGCCGTGCCTGCAGGCAGCAGTGCGAGCCTGCTGAGCCTCTCCCGGTCGGGCTCTGCGCTCTGGTGGCTGCAAACTGTGCTGCTGCCCATTCAGTACCTATTTCAGATGTTCCTGCTGGGGCCCACAGGGGAAACAACAGGCTGCATGCCCACTCAGCAGCTGCATGCTGGTAAATGAAGTGGTGTTAGAAGTACCTGAAGACTTTGGCTAACAATAACATGGCTTGTCGGAGGTTTATAAAACAGTTTTATAATTGGATTTGAAAAAAGAGGCTAGATTCACACTGTGCTCTGTGGGGAGCATGCCTTTGTGCTAGTCTGGGTTGCCGAAGAGGAGTGGGATGTGTGTGCACACTGGTTCAGGTGGCACTGGTTAGATAAGCAGCAGCTGTGCCTCATCTGCAGCTTCACTGATGCTGCTTGCAGGGCTGTGGCGGCTGTGACGAGCACTGCTCGGGTGCACAGAGACAAGGTGAGTATGTCAAGTGTCACATAACCTGTGTGAAAATCCATACTTGGCCTCTGCCTCCCTGTGCCTTGTCCCACACCAGTTCTCTTGCCTGCTAAAACCTGCGAGGCAGGCTGCAGCTGCTCAGAGCCTTCCCAGACGTGGTGGTGCTGTGCCTGCTCTGCGAGGGCTGTGCATGCAGGGGCCTCCTGGTGCTCCCTGACTGCTGCCTCCCTGCTACACAGCCCCATGCATGCCCCATCTGCAGTGCTGCATCATCAAACGCCTCAAACACCTCCCTGCACACCACCTGGCACTCAGAAATGGAAATGTTTGGGGTAGAGTGAAACTATAAACATTTCTGAGCATGATCCTGGCTTACCTGCTAAGGTAACGTTCCCATTCACTTTTTCTAAAGGGCCCCTAATATCAGAAGTGCAAAAATCTTTCAAATCTGGAAAAGCCACTCTCTCTCCTTAAGAATATCTAGCCATGTATCCTTCCACAAGCAGCTCAGAAATTCAGTGTTGGCAAGTATTTTGCACAGTCAAGTCATGCCTTGTCCCATGTAGAAACCAGAAAAGCCCCCTGAGATAATACAAATAGATTTATCAGAATCTGACTATACACTGTATTGACTCTCTACTCCGTCTGTACTCCCTTGCGTTCTTTATTTTTCATTGTGCAGACTGGAGAATGTAGAAATATATATCTTAAAGGAAAACGCTCACGGTTTTCCCACCAGTGAGGAAAGATCAATGCACAAATCTAACAACTACCCTGCTATGTTTGTTGTTCTGGAAATGCAAAGTGAGTGTATTGCTCCATTCTACCAAGAGAGGTGTCAGGACTCAAGCCTGTGGGAACTGTAACATCCAGGAGCTGCAAATTCGATAGGAAAATGTAGCAAAGAAACTGCTTTTGGGACAAACAGGTTTGGTTCTTGAAAGGCTGAGTCCCCATTTGCTTGCCTGTTAGCAATTCACAACCCGTATAGGATTTTGAATGCCAAGTACTTGCTTATCATCTCAGGACTGCCAGCAAGATATTCAGTCAGTAAACACATCTGCATGCAGACTGTCAGGACAGAGTTTCCCAGGGTAGCAAGTGGGAGTCTGCTGCTTGCTACAGGTGCCCACAGCCTTGTGCTCTGCAGAAATGTCATCCGAAGGGGCATCCTCAGGGGCAGGTTTGGCTTCTCCCACTGCCACCCGGGACTGAAAGTGCAAATGGTGCTGCCACTAAAGTGTGACTGCTGTTGCACCTCATTAAAAGCCCAGAGTTCGAGCAGCCAGTAACACTGTTTTGAAAGGAACCCTGAGAAGAATAACAGTTGCTCTGAGGCTTTTAAAAAGAAGGAAGTAGCGAAGCAACCCTAAGAGCTCCCGGTGTTCTGCCTGTAAGTGTGGGAACGGTATAACATACACAGCTGATTTATGCTATCTGCTGCCAAACTGTTGTGGCTAATATCTGGAATAATAATTCCAGAGTATAATTTATGGGTCAGATAGCCTGTTTAATAGCCTATCCATAATGTTTGATCATGTCACCACTGCTTAGAGAGACTAATGCATACGGATTTTGCTTCTGGAGCCAATACACTGGGCTCTTCAGATTTGCATGCATAATAATTCTCTGGGCTAACAGCTGCCAACATACATTTATTCCAGTAATATTGCCTGCTTACTGTTCTGCAATTCTGTAGCAATACAAAGATTTACCTGTTCAACTACTGTGGTGATTTCTTCAACAATCAGAAGCCTAAAAACATAAATGTTATCATAAACAGGACCAGGATCTTTATTTGATAGCAGGCTACTGAGAAATACCACCTTAATTTGTTGTACTTTTCCTCCATTTCTTTTTACTTGTACTCTTTTGCTTATGGGTGAAGTAAAACCGTTCCATCAGGAGCCTGAAATGTGCTCCTTTGCTCCCCTTAAAGGCCAGTGCACGTCAGGTAGTGCAAGTGCCCATGAAGAGTTCCCAGAAGCTAAATGAAAATGAGATCCAGGGGTGCCAGGGCCAGGAGTCATCTGGGGAGGAGGAAGCAGCTGGTGAGAAGTTCCCTCCACATCCCTCTTCCTCCCTATCTCCATCATCACTCTTCTCTCCAGCATAACCTTTTTGTTGTCTGCCTTGGATGTGGCAAAGCTTTGTAGTTTCAGTCAATGCTTTCAAGGGGCTCAGGGGGACAGAAACCAGTGAAGCCAGAAGGGGGGCATAACCTATGGCAACCAAAGCGACAGCTGCCGCAGCCTTTCATGTCATGGGTTTACAGACTCCAGAGGGGAAACAGCTCATAAAAGATAACTATGTATGTATATGTCCAGAAGGTTTGGGTGTGTTTGTGTTCCAGGCAAGATATTCTCATCTTCTTTATTAACAGATGAAAACAGAATGAATTTACAGACTGTCATGCATGAAAATTGAAGGTTGGCTTTTGCATAGGACTGTCAAGTGACCAGGATATAATTAAAGAGTAGATATGTTAATTAAGAACCTTTTTACTCCCATGTTGTCCCAGTTTATTAAGGTCCCAGTTTTGAATAATGTTATCAATTGTTGAAATATGATGTTCAGGCTTAAGTTAGTAATTGTTACCTGATTATTCATTTAAATAGTTATTGTTTGATTGTTAAAAGGTTGTTAAGTGTTTTCCACAGTTAAAAGATGTTGTATGTTATTTCTCTTATCATACTCATACTGTATTTAACCCATTAGTGTAATTNAACAAATAGCCATTGGTGGGGAAAAAATAATATCCCGGGAAAAAACACCAATTATCACTCTCCATGGAGGCAGGCAATGGGCAGATCAGGGTGGGACTAGAAGGAGATAAAAGACCTGAGCGCGGTCTGAGAAGCGCCATTTCTCCTGGTTAGCAGGGTCATAGCCCGGTGAGGTGGTCGTGGGCCAAGAGCTCTTTCCAGAGACTTAATTAAAAATATTTTTTTTGTCTCAGAATAGCTGAGACAAACCACCTCACTGCTGATCCTTGCCTCAGGCTCCAGCCAAATCAGCTACAAAGAGTCTCCTATCCCCAGTCCCAGGTTTCGTTATTTTTCTCTCCCTAACTTAATTGCTTTATAATTATTTTCCCATTAATAAATTAATATTTTTCTTTTAATAAAAACGAGAGTTGTTCTGTTTTTCACACAGACCATTCTGTAACAAACAGAAAGTCATCTCATGCTTTGCTTGGGTGCCAAAATGTGTGACAAGGCCAGTAAGGGACAGAGACGCACCTCCCTGTTCCTGAAGAAAGTCAGTTTCAATTAATACTGGTTCTTATTTCAGGTCTGCACAGATGCCTCATGAAATTATATGCAATTCCTTTGAAATGTAGAACTTACGCTTCATGTGATCAAAAAGGTAATTTAAAAATGCTACCTGTACTCTGGGAGGAATTCCTTACTTTCCATTTGAAAGTTAGTTCTGCCCAGTTCAGATGTGGTGGATGCAAGTCACTTATAGAACGAAACCTTTTCATTTTTGCTTTTCACTGGAAAAATGACAAGGTTTATTAAGCGGACATAGAGCTATTTTTTGTATTCATTTTACACAGAGCAAATCTGTTTGCCATAATGCCTACTTTTTTTCGTATCATTCATTACACAGTGGGACAACAATGATTGAAGTGTCCCCCTACCTCAGGCAGAGATTGACAAGGCATTTATCTGCTGAAGCCAAGCAAAGAGTGATCCTCAAAAGTCCTCACTAGTATAAAGACTGGTGTTATTTGCAATATAATCAATTACTGTATTTAAAACCAAACTCACACATTTTGTCAAATACCACACTGGAGGTCTCTTTAGCAGTTTTGTCTGTAAGCCTCAGTCTTTAAGTGTACTGTAGTCTGGGTGGTGCATTTAAGCTTTTTTTTTTCTTTCAACCAGTTGTTAAGTATTCGAGGCAAGACATATTAAGAGGATAAACTGATTGTATCTTTTTTAACATCCTGTGACTGTCACCAGTGATCACAATGCTGAACCAGAGGGGCTTTAGTCAGTTCTGCACAACAGACCACTGTGTGCCTGACACCTGTAGTAGGAGTACCTAAGTGGGGATATGATATGGATTGACCTATTTTTACATTTTCAAGTGCACTGTCTCTTACAGAAAGTTCAACATTTCATTCATAAGGTTACATGCAGGCCGAAGGAAAGCTTTGTGGGCAGCAAGGTACTGGCAAGGACACACTGTGTGCCCTCCAAGGCTTTCCCATTTGCTTGCTCTGGAGTGGTTTTCTGTGACTCTCCTTTAAGACTGAAATGAAGCAAATTCATTTGTGAGAGTCAAAAAACATAGGTGAGGAACCAGGTTTGTGAAAAAGCATACATTTCAAACATACGATTCTCCAACAGCATCAGAGGAAAAGTGAAATGTAATAGCTGACTTCTTTTTCTGAAACTTCATTTTGCTGTGAAATCCTCTATTTAAAAAGTCAGTGCTAGGCTACACTCATGTAGCAGGGAGGAGAGTTCGAGCATTCTGTGTTCTGCTCCCTCTAGCAGCTTATTTTTCTGTGATATAATGAGTAGGGTGATGGGTTTACAAAAGGTTTCTAGCTCCTCCTGCACTCCCCTCTGTGTAAGCCTAGTGCCTTCCTTGAAGACATCCCAACTGTGCCCCATGTAGCCTTTCAAGCCCCATGCTGTGCCACCCTGGCTTTGGCACAGTCTGAAAAACACAACCCTTCCCAGCCACCATGGGGATGTCCCTGAGCCTCCAACCCCTCAGGGTGCCATCTCTTCCATGGCCTGTGGGGCAGGATAGCAGGGGCACCCAGAGGCAAAGCAGTGGCACTCACTGCCCCAGAGGGCATTACTGAGGGGGGATGACATTTAGGAGCCAGGTGGATTGGTTCAGCCTGAGCTGGACGCTCCATCACCACCACAGGCAGGTATTTTGCCTTTGTGGCAGCAGGAACTGCTCCTCAAAAGGGGGTTGTGTGACTGTGCTGGGGGACACTGGCAGCACGTAGTTTAATGTGGATTTTTTGTGCTACACTTCATTTCTAAGAGCTGCACCCAAGATAAGCAGTTGTAACACGAGAATAACATGGTTTTCCTTTTCTTTTCTGTCTCTGCAAGTGATGTGAGTACCTCTAGGTGGTGAAAATGCAAAAAATAATCATTTACTCTGCTTACCCATAACTGGCCTGGAAAGCATTCACACCAGTTTCTTCTCATCCTCGTAAACAAAGATGCACAATGACATCTGTGATTCATTCAGTAAGCCAACTATCTGGTGGAGATAAAGTCAGTACAGCTGACATTATCAACATGGGCCAGCTGTAACTATTACAATTATCAGGATTTTGTCCTGCAAGGACCTCAGCACCAATTAAACTCACATTTCTCCCACCTTACAGGAGCAGCTCAGTGTAAACAGTGTAAATTTACCCATCACTCTCAGCAGGAAAAGGTTTCTCAGCCTTTGAGCTTACGGAGCATAATTAAATATAAGACAGAAGGACTGCTGTCCGATGGTTTTGGCAAGGGAAAGCAGAGAGATACATTGTGATGGCTTTCACAGAAAATTAACAGACCCGATACATTTTGAAGCATGGTTCCTGGGACCTCTGATCTTTACAACATACGTTTTAAAATGCACCAGAGGGTCTACAATCTTTAGGACAAAATCAGGAGTTTCCTTGATGTTTGCTTTCCCAGACAAACACAGGCTGTCGAACCTCCCGTTCAACAGTGGCTTTACTGGAGAAATGACTGGACTGTGATGGATTATTACAGAGTAATGGGATTGTACTGCTCCTGCAGAGAGCTCCATCTCACCTTCGCTGCTGATTTGGAACAAGTGGAACAAGATTTTCCTAGGCTTTAGCTGACTCAGCACAAAATCACCCACCAAGCTCAACAAACAGCAGCCAGGAAAACTTTCTGCACCCTCATCAAAGCTCTTTCTGGTTCTTCACTGTCCATCAGCTTCTCCACGTAGAATATAGTTAGTATTCTTCTGAACTAACTTTATGAATTTAAACCCACTTACACTTACTTAAGCCCACCACATTATCCTATGACAACTTATGGTGCCTATTTTGTACAAGGAAAAACCCAAAAGGGAGATGCTTTCCTCTTTGTCTCATTATTTATCTATGCAAATGTTTAGTTAGAATAAAACATAACAAAAATGAATTAAATATAGTTTGGGGAAATACATTGATGTTTATCACTACTAAGAGCTTTCTGGATGCTGTGTGGGGAGTTTGTATGAAATGAACTTTATCTTCCCCTCCCAAGACTAAAATTTGAGTGACTTGTTTTATGTTGCCCAGAGGAATGAAGGACACTCAGGCAGAAGTAGGCAAGAAGCCAACTAATTCTATTCCCTCCATGAGTAATACCCTCAACTTTGAAATGATTGCTAATATTTTGTATTTCAGATGTTTGTGTTTCCCTCCCAAATGAGATCATTAGTAGACTGAACAACAACAGAAATATATTTTCTTAAATGTTCAGCTATCATTGTAGCAACTTTAAAAAAAAGTGGCACTTTGTCATCAGCTGAATTCAGTTAGCAATATTAATTGAAAGTGTCACTGATCTTTCTCACTTACACAGCCAAATGACTGGAGTGGAAAAAACACCTAGGAGGCATCTCAAGACTGAAGGTTAGATCTGAAATGATGGAAACACAACACTGGGATTTGAGTTTCACTTTGCAAATGTTTGACGTACACTACAGTCTTGCTCAAAGCTAGACATCTAAGAGAAACAGTGGTAATAACTAAAGCAAAATATCTTCTTCAAATGCTTGTGCCAAGGTTTTGCACTGACTTTTAGAGCTGGTCTACCAAGGGTACAGTATGAGTCAGTCTTGGTTTAATGGTTCCAGTTCACTGTGGGAGCCAACCACAGGATGCAGAGCAGAACCTGAAATGAGTTCCCTGAACTGGATGCCAAACGCCCCCTCCTGCTCTGTCAGCACGAGAGAAACCCCTTCCCCACACCAGGCTGGCTCCCCATCACTCCCACTGGTCCCCACTCAGGAATCGGGGCAACACAACCTCGGCTAATGACAGAGCCAGAAGTCTCCACCGAGTGCAGAGCAGCTGGAAAAAAGGCAGGAATGAATAAATGCCTGAAGTCCAAGGGAACACACACACTGCACTTTCCTTGCTGCCTCTAATAATTGCTATGGCTGTTCCTGATGGGCACCAGGCTGCCAGTTCTGCAGATACCCTGAGCCTGGCCAGAGCCCACATCTGCCAGGCAGCGGCTGCCTCAGGGCTATGGCCACACAGCCCAAAACACAGACTATTTCCTAAACCCCCTGCATTTTCCCTGCTGCTGTGGTGCCATGTGAGTGGGCTCAGGGTAAGCACAGGCAGCAATGCCTCTGTCTTCTCCTGCCCAGCAGTGGGGAGGAGGCCCTGCTTGATGGGGACAACCAGTGCCAGTGTTCCCCTGCCTACAGGGCTGGGGTTTTTAAAATCAGAGACAGTGAAGGCAAAGCAAGGGGTCTAAACCAAAGTGTTTGCTCTCTGTCAGCAGATTCCAGAAATAATCTAGGGCAATAAACATAGCCAAAGAAGTTGTAATTTCTGAGTATCATTTAAAAAAAATATTCATGGCTCCATTCACAATGTATTCATTCACCCACAGATCTTGAGCTGTACCAAAACAGGATTTTACTTTGCCTGTCACGTTGATACAGACATGCAAGCAGATAAAAAGCAAAAGGAGACTGAGCTGTCAGCAAATGACCAACTCGGATTATCTTTGTCTCTTACTCAGAATTATTGGCAAATATCTCATGTTTAGAATGTTTTCACTACTTCTAGTTAGCAGAAAACAAAGGTAGGAGACTTTAACTGCATTGAAAAGCAAAAAGCAAGCCTTTAAGCACTGTGATATATTTGCCAGGAACCTGTGTTGCCTGAGATGAAATTATATACTCCTCCTCTGTTTTCTTAGTTTGAGTCAGAACATTAAGAAACATTTTCCCCAGATCTTATTAAATACATGTCAGTAAGTCCCTGCACATGTCTGACAAGCATATTGGAAGATTAAACTTACAGGACTTCACTCTGGCTGTACTTACATCTCTCCCACTCCACTCCTAACACTGGGTGTACTCAGTGTATTCCTCAGGCATTTATTTCCTTAGGGCTCTGGCAGTACACAGCAGGACAACAGTCCTTCAGCAAGTGCTGGGGTAAGGGCAGATGTCCCAGTTGCACTGGGCTGCAAAGTCCTTGTACTAGAGGAATTGCAGTCACTTAGTTTAGCTTGAACCATTCGAGCAAGTGTATGCTGAATCCCTGCATAAGGTGGCCCTTGCTCTGACCCAGTAGCTTTGTGTGTCTGCTGAGCTACAGAAGCAGATCCCATCCCATAGAATCAATGGTTGAAGTCCCAGTAAAGGATTTTCAGTAAGAGCCATCCCTACTTCATGCCAACTCTGTTTATTTATACCACAGCTGCTTCCACTGACTTCATCCCCCTGTAGCCACGTGAGTGAGAACAGAACCAGACCCTTAACAGCTTTTGTTACCATCAGCAAAGCAAGTAAACAAGAAGTGTTTTGCCAAATCACTCTTCCTATCTTAATGTCACCTGAGATTATTTAAATTAGTACTACCCCTCTTCTACGGAAGCTCTTAAAGACAAAAAAAGTATTTAATTTGTTCCTGCTCTATTGACTGTAAAGGAAGAAAAAACTTCAAGAGAGTTAAATGCAAGGTATGGAGCAGTGACCCATTGTTATGATAGATGAGATCTATGATGTGTTTATAAACAGGCTAAAATAATGTATGCATTATAGAAATGGAATGTACAAAATAAGCCAACTTCTATGTTTGACTGTCTTTACTCCTTGAAAATAGTGCTAGTTTTTATTTTTTGAGTGGTTTTTTTCATGTACCTTCATTTGGTTCTGTTATACAAATTCAGTTCTTTAAAGTTTGAAAACTGTGAGAAACCTGTTAAAGGCCCTACTGAACCACCCAGGAGGCTGGAGGACAAAAAGGAAAGGAAAGGCTTCCAAGGTATACAATCAAAATATATAGTTTTAAGCATTAGGTTAATTCCAACAAATAACAGACAACAGAAAGAAAATAAGACTTCAGTACATCAGTTAGGAGATCGTAATGCACATGCTCAGAGGTATCCAAATGGTCTTCCAGAAAGAAACTGGAAATGACTAGCAGTGATATTTTAATGTCCAACAGGACAATCCAAGGACAACAAATCCCCATTTTAAGATACTTTTTACACATTGTGAAGCAACTAATATGGTGAGAGGTTCAGTTCATCAGAAGTCTTTGCCAATCAACTCACATTATACTTTTGCATCCATGTTATTTGTTCAGTCACATCACAAAACAATTAGGACAAGTAAAACAGAGGAGGTGCAGGCTTAGCATCCTTTAATACGCCTTGTGCATTTTGAATTTTCCTTGGCAGGGAAAAAATAAAACTGAATTGTTGGGCTTAAAAATATCAGAAAGAAGCATATGGATATAAAGTGACCAGAAATACATTTAAGCTGGGAATTAGATCATTTCTAACTACAAGAACTGAGGAGTTATGGAACAGTGTTCCAAGACAAGTAGAGAGGGTAAAGAGACAAATTGTCTTAAGGTGGCGTTTAGCTGGTTTGTGAAAAGGATAATGTGTCAGGCTTGCCTGTTAGGGACAGGGAGAGCACTTGATATTTCAGGAGATTCCTTCAGGGATTGATTGTTGTCTTTCTGTCTCCCAGTTAGCTATTTAGTATGCTATCACCACATGACAACTACTGCTAGAAACAGCCAGCTTCCTTTGGTGAGCAGAGGGGTGGGACACATGGCAAGAGAGAGGACTTCGGATGCTGGCCAGGTCCAGAAGAGCCCTGCTGAACTTTGCCATGAGAAACAATGTAAGGCTTGTCATGGACTGAAGTGCCCAACACCAGGGAAGAAATGGGAAAACACTCCCTGCCTAATTTGGCCACTCCAAGACACCCACAAAGATTTGGAAAGCACTCAGTGTCACAGCTCTTGTTACAATAAATAGATTTTTCTTTCTGTAGGCCTGATATTTTGCACTTTCTTCATGCTGAATAGCTACTTGACCTTTTTGCTGGATCTGAATATTGTTTTCCTGAAGAAGCAGCTTTACCATGTCACTGAGCCTGCTTCTGCCCTGTGCACAGACACCTAGGGAACACACACATACTAACGTCCTAGTCAAAGGCAAGTGTCAGAGTGACTCTCTACTATTGAATCTTTTTGACCAAGGACCAAAATCTGCTAAAGTGAATGCAGCTGTACCAGTTTGCTTCAGAGGGAATAGAGTTGAGCAAGCCTGTGAACCAGAACCAAAATAATCTCAGAGTACTGTGCTAAGAGCGGCAGCAAGAGATAACACTGAAATATATTCCATATACAGTGAAATTCTTCAGGATCGAATACTAAACTGTCTACTAAACTAGAATGCACTATGATTTTGCTCAAGACTGATTCATCTGCTACTTACAGTAGACTGAAAAAGTCTGGTTTACCTCACAACCAGTCCTGGGGAGGTATTCAGCCATGAAAGCAGTGATTAAAAAAGAGTCAGATAATATAAATTTGTCATGATTTTTTCAGGCCAGAAACAATAGTATTCACAACTTCCTTAATATCACTTAGGACCTTAGTTTCCATGATTCCTAGAGTAGTTAACGTTATTACTTCAGTCCAAGATTATGTCCTGGGATCCTCTTTACCAAAGACGATGCAAAGGGACCATCAATCCTGATGGTTTGGGCCTGGGTCATTTACAAGCTTTGTTTCTGTTCATGAGGCTCGAAGATATGGATGTTAAAATGTCATTTTTCCTCTCCTGCCTCCTTAATTCATGGTCAACTTTGAACACTTGAGGACTCAAGTTAGGAAAAGCTAATGACAAAGCCGAGCATGCAACTTTATTTAGAGTTTGGTATGGATCATAGTCCACATGTACACTTCTCCAAAGGCATATTTTATATTCTAGTTCTGTAACTCACCGAGTTTAGAGCTCGAAAGTTTCTTTAGTATTACCCAGTTAGGCTTTAAGTCTAATGATGCCTCAGCTATGGATACTTGCCATAACATCCCACACTTCTATTCCAGATCTTTTTAATTAGAAACTGATTATTTCTTCCAGTGGAGCCACGGAGAGAAAT
This sequence comes from Machaerirhynchus nigripectus, assembly GCA_013397975.1. NCBI lineage: Eukaryota > Metazoa > Chordata > Aves > Passeriformes > Dicruridae > Machaerirhynchus > Machaerirhynchus nigripectus. The sequence continues at coordinate 145,808 of VZRQ01005645.1, forward strand.
CTGTTTTCATTTAGCACTTAGGCCAGAAATGTTATTGCCACTCCTGCTGTAATTGTCTGCTAGCCTTTACTAGTTTGTATCGATCCACATTTTTGGATGCTTTCTAAATCTTTCTGTTTGAATTCAGCCTAAAGTGAAGTAAATGAAGTAGATTTTACCCCATCTATTTTTCCTCCAATACATTCCTGAACCATATAAAAATAGCTTCAGCTCTGTTACAGTTCAAATTTCTCACTTTGACAGACTTAATATTAGTTCACTGCCACACACCTCCAGAGCCAAGCCCCTGCAGCACAGCTCAACAGAATAATAAATATGGGGGAATGAAAAATAATCAAAGTACAGCTACAAGAGCTCATTACAAATTTATCTCTGGTGCTGTTTATCTGCTGGTTCCAGCCTTCTGCCCCATCCCAGCCAAACCTTCTGCAAGCATAGCAACAGAAATCACCCCAAACCCTTGGCTGACGTGACTGCTGTGATGAGCTCTGAACCACACACTCCTACATCACGCCTCAGAAGTCAGTGGCCACCTTGCTTTATAGGCTGCTCTCTTTTCTCCCCATCAGTCGTCAAGGGGATGAACAGGCAGCTGGCTAACTGCAGGGCAGATAGAGGCTATGCTTGGTTATCAAACTCCCCTAGGCTTTTGACTACTGCTGCTTTCCTATCCCTTTCAGAGGTGTCAGTGGCATACATCTGCAGGCACAGCACAAGGCTGGATATCAGGAGACATCAGCTTTGCCAGCAGTCTGCTGCACGACCTTGGGGAGCCACTTCAGCTTATTCGACTTTCATTTCTACTTCTGCCCTTTGTTGATTCTGTTTTCGATGAGAATATAAATCTGGGACAGAGATAGTCTCTTATTATACTGATAAATGGCATCAAGTACAACATGATCAGCTCTTTTTTGTGTTTCTAGATGTTAATGTAATATAAAAAAGGAGCGACTAAATTAATCTTCTGTCCTATCAGTACCATTAGCTCCCTTAAATCAAGAGGTGGTTGGTAGCCTGATGATGTTGAGGTGTGTGATATCCAGCCTAAGGTCATTACCCTCAGAATAGCCTAAACTGCACAGAATCATCTGAACTCAGAAGCACTTTTAACTTCTGGGGGCTTGAGCCAACAGAACTGGAAACCTCTTAGTGCTTCTCAAGGGACCTTCAATGCTATGTAATAACTGGTTCTCTCAAGAAGCATTACTGGACAAGAATAAAATTACTTACGGCCCGCTAGGAGAGAGGGAGAGTTGAGCTTTCTGGAGCCATTTCATAGCACAGTATCTCACAGCCATCTGAGCTTCATCAGTGACAGATCTAACCTGACTGTGCTGCCTTGCACAGCATTTCCTTTCTCAGTTCCTTGCAGGGATGATGGATTGCCAAGCCCATCTCTGAGGCATGCTGGCTTCTTTGGCTGACCCAGAAAACAAGGGCACTGCATAAATGCTTGGCTACGTTGGTTTTTATGGAAAGCATCTCATAATTTGTCTCTCTTAACCCTCTAAGCCCCAAATGCTGAGGCCATCCATGCTGTTGGACTCAGTGGGAAACCCTGGGCAAACTGAGGGCTGTTAAATCATTTCCAGCTAGAAGACTTTTTCCAGCCAGTCAGGAAGGAAGCAGTACATGCTAATTTCTACCAGCAGGCGCCTGGTACAGTTATCCGACCACCTGTGCATCTGCCCAGCCTCACACATGCTGTACTGTCTATATGATTTCATATGGGCTTGGTTTTGTGCACATATAAGGTTGACAGTTATGTTATGGCTTGGTTTTGGGGTTTTGGTTTGGTTTTTTTCCCCTGAAAACCTACTTGTTTTCTTTCATACTTGTTTCTGTTCAATCTAAACTGCCTTTGCTAATTCCAAATGCAAAATATGCATTATATTTGGGCTCATTTAGTTATAGGCTTAACTTAGATTCTTCCATTCAGCAGCTTGTCCCAGATTATACGTATTTATGAAGGAGGCCAAAGGCCACTGGCACACCACTGTCAATGCCCAAATTGCCTAAAAAATACATTTTTCTTTTTAGAAAGAAAAATCTTTCTAAGTGCTAACACTTAAGGATGTGTATTATCAAGTGTAAAACCTCATTCCTTCTACAGAAAGGCCACTCGGTCCACAAGCACATCAATGACAAAAATGCTTTATGAAGCTGTTTCCCAGAAAAACTGGCTCATAAAGCCTCTGTGCCAGTCTCCTGCCATCAGCAGGTTCCCAGCCTGTGTAGGCTGATTTGCTCATTTTATGTGAGTTCTCCCCCTGGCCTCTCACATCCTGTTTCAATGCTGGTGCATGAAGGCAAAGCAGAAGGCAGTGCTCCCTGGTTGTTTCCCACAGCCTAATAGTAGTGAGCTGCTGGACTCAGCTGTGAGAGTGGACCTGGGAGTTCACTCTGAACCTGGGAGCTGGCAGATGCTCCAGCCAAGCTTTAATCCAAAAGCAGCTGGGTACATATTTCACTGAAGAAGGTTATTCTAAGGAAAAGCATCAGAAGTAATACGGAAGTGAGGTTCCTTACTCAGTTTTAAGTTTTGCATTTGCTGGGGGCCTTTTGTGTCAGAGAAGCACAATTCTTCATAAAAGCAACAACATATATAGAAGGTATTTTCAACTATTATGGCTTTACAATTGCAAAGGTGTCTTAGCAAAATGCAACAAGTCCTGAACAAAAATGCTGTGCTGATCTTTCTCTGCCTTCTTTTGCTGCTGTATTTGCAGCTTAGTGGCTGAACCGCAATGTCCAGGCTCAGAAACCAGGGTACTTTAGTTTTTCTGCCTGCTGAACAAGGGTAAAGACTCAAACTTTTTCTATGCATGTTTTCTCCACATAGTGTTATGTAAAAATATTGGCAAAATTTGTGTCATGTGTGTAATAAACTAGAAAGGTTGACAGGACAGTGCAAGAGCACATAGCTGCTTCGTGTATTTTAACTTGACAGTATCAGGAACGGATGCCAGGGGCCATTAGCCCTCATTGACCTGACACAAAAAATGTTATTAATGCACACTTCCACCCCTGAACTATGCTGGGCTCAGCAGCAAAAACATGAGCACTTCATGCTCAAGTCAACCAAAGCTGAGACAGAGGTTTTGCCAAATGAACTTAGAGGGCACAGCAGAAAATGGGAACTAGCCGTGAGCTGGGAGCAGAGACAGACACCAAAAATGAGGGGAGAAAGTTAAGAGTGAATTCCTGACAACAGAGCTGCATGTAGAGCTCTGAGAGCTCTGCAAGTGTAATTGCTTGTGTGCCATTTGGACCACCCCACACCTCTGTTTCAAGAGATCTTGTGTACACTGTAAACACATTATCCTAGAGTATGTGCTGGGTCATCTCTCAGGCCAATGGCAAAAAGAGCCATCTGCCAAATGTCTTTCTGCTTGACAAAGGAAAGATTTGTTTCTGCTACAGGTGGTAATGCATTACCCATGATATTATTCCTCAGTAATTAGGAATCCAGAAACAGCAGCTGAGATGGAGCCCTACTGCGCTAGCTGTTTTCCAAAGCACAAACAAAGAGAAAGTCACCCTTTTGATGACTTTACATTATTAGTAAGTGCGTCCTTGTGTTTGCAAAAAAACCCACAAAACAAACAAAACAAAAAACCAACCAAGCAACCAAAAACCCCACCAATAAAAGCCCCCCAAACCCTCAAAGTAAGAGAGGTTCAGGCTGGATTTGAATAAAACCACCTCAGATAGAAAACCATCTAATCAACTTGCTCAGAGGTACCCAGGCAAAGCAGTTAGAAACTTAAGACAGTCCCAGTGCAGTTCTTAACCCAAGTTCATATTTCCACACTTCGGATAAAAACTTCACTTAATTTGTACAAAGGAAATCTTTTACTGCCCCAGCTCTATGGACAGGGCTGTATACAATCACATGCTCTCTGCTGAGCCTTCTGTTTGCTGTCAGGAGCAGAGCTGGCACCTCGCTCTAGATTTTTACCCTCTGTGGGTATCACAGCAACAGAAGCGCTGCCTGCGGAACAAGCACACAAACTGCAAACTCTGTTTCAAGCTACTGTCCTTTAATTTAACTTGGCTAGTGTACATGGAACTTCAGAAAAGGTTTCCAATTTTATTTGAGAAAATAGGGCAAATTTATTTGAGAAAACAAGAAAACCCGCTTTGCAAATCCTGTCCAAAGCTGCAAGTGCACTGTGGTGGCACTTGCATTGTTTTGCCTTTGGCTTCTTGTTTTGCCTCTGCACCGCTGTTGTTAATTTTCTGTACTCGCTATCTGAAATATACTTCCAAATCTCTCCTTACTCCAGCTCACCCACAATTATAAGAATTGTATATCACAACAAACCAAAGATACATTTAGTCTGATGTTCTATCTCCAGTGCTGACCAATATCAGACACCTGTGGCTGCATGCCAGAAGATGGACAACAGAGAGTGGTATCTCCCAGTCTTCAATGATTTCTGGACCAAAATTTCTCTGCCAGCTATAATGTCTTTATATATCATAGCCCACACTCGTATCTGATGCTAGGAGTTGCAAATAGAGACTGAGCTTAATTTCACAACTTCTACTTGTGGGGAGGAGGTATTGACATTTTTTGTGACAAACCTTAACAGAAATAATACGATTCTAAATTTTGCAGTGGGCTGATATTAAATGTTATTTACTGATTTGCCCATCACCATTGCTTGCAGGTGTTAGGATTTTGATCCATAATTTATGGTAGCTCTAACAAATGCCTACCACTCTCCAAGAATCAGCTGTTTCTTCTGTATTTTTTAGCTTACACAAATGCTAAACTCCATACAGTTTACTTCTAAACCCATGTTTTCATTAGTCATCTGTTAGGAATAATAGTCTCACATAAGTATTTCTACTCATATTCTTAATGTAGATGTCAAAAATTATTGATAATTTTATTATTATTTCATTAAAAGTTTTTGCCTTTCAAAACTTCTAAACTTTTATATGGTAAGGGTGATCTACATTTGAAAGCTGAAATAGAATAACATAGGGTGCAAGTGTAAAATACAACAGGTATTCTTAAAGTAATCTATTTGGATTTTCCAGTTTGGAAATTTTACTGCAGGATATTTTAATCTGATAATTAGGAAGCAGGTTGAACTAAATCAAACTGGCATGAAGAACAAAAATTATGAAATAGAAGTGTGTGTACATGATGTGAGTTATTCAGGAATTTCTGAGCAGCAATTCCAAACTACTTCCCATGCCCCTAGCTCGTGTCTAAATGACCTCACTCACCAGGGGCCAAAACGCAGCTGATTAACCCATCTGAGCAGCAGAGCACTGTATTAACAAAGTACTGTTTCTTTTAGAACCAAAGCAAGCTCTGGTATTTCTATTTCCAGACATGGAGGAAAACGTTTCATATACTATGAACAAAGATAAACCCAAGCATCAAAGCAGTAAAAAGCCTTAGGGGTGCCTCATCTGGGAGGTCACTGTATCCATGGGTGAGGCATGGGAACTGGCTTTACTTGCACCTCTCATCTGTTACAGGGCTCAGTTAGACAGGTGAGTATCCGAAGAAAAGTGGTTTTGCTGCTGTTTGTGTGGTCCACCCTACATGAAGTTCCAGATGTCAAGCATCCTGGAACCTTACACCCGATTTTCCTCACATGGCTTTTGCAAATCATCTTCTATCACAGCCAGTGGTCAATGGTGTCAATCCATTCTATTTTGCATTGCAACAGATTAAGGTTGCACACAGAGTGAGCTAACTTCCTGAGAGGGATCTACAGCAGGATAATGAATTGCTAAATTACCACAAATAACTCCCTAGTGCTTAATAATCCTGGCACATCTATGCTACAGATCCAAATACTGCCAGAGGTTTTATATCAGAAATTAGCAACTTAAATGGCTTCCAAGGAAAGGCACTTCTAGGTGATTTTTCAAGGAGAATTTTAAACACCTGCCAGTTTCTGGTGCTAATTGTCCTGCTCAAATCTTCCTAATTAGCAGTTAGTTCCAAAATATCAGACTGGGTGATTGAATTATTTAGTGCTTAGATTCTGAACACTGACTAAGCAGTACTAGAATAAAATCTACTTATTTCTTTTGAATTATAAATCCATAAACTTTTCATGCATCCATAACTTTCTGTTTAATATTTATTTTCCTGATTGTACCATCAGCACAAACACTCTACCACGTCATCTATTTTTAGAAATAAGGACCTGATAATTGCCACTTCGGGTTCCTTTCACCTCTAAAAAGACTTGCTTGTGATACAAAGAAACAAGAGGAGGAGTTCGGGAATGGGCAGGGGGTGTGGTGTGTTAACCAGAACCCACAGGAACAAAGCATTTAGTGACCGGTTCTCCATGGTTACTGAACAATATCCATCTCAGATTTGATTCTGTGAACCTTGCCCTATGAAGCCCAGAAGTTGTAACCCACAAACAACAGTGGAAGAAAGTTAGGAAACAAAATATATCCCGTCTGAATTTTAAAATCAGTAACAGCCCTCTGGATAAAAAGGATGAGCTGTAAGAGTCACAACACATCACCTCCAATTAATGCTAACTCCACTGGTTTCTGGAACATCAACTGTTAAGAGACTAATCTAATTTTGCCCCTGAGCTGACCAAAATTTGGAACATCACCGAGAGATTTGAAGTATGAAAAATGCTTTAACACTCAATAGTTAGTGCTAGCAGTAATCTGTTCCAGTACCAAAGCTTAAAATTATTTGAGCCCAGTTTCTCTCCAGTTATTGGAAGGTTCAAGCACAGCTTAAATTCCTGCTAAAAAAATCTATTAACAGCTGCTCTTTAATTATATTTATTTCCTTTTGAAACCAACAGACTGTGGGGTTTGATGAATTGGTATTAATTAATCACACCTCATGAAATCCCCATGCAACATAGAATTTCCTCCTGCTGTTTGGTTGGTAATAAATTAGACCAAGGTTGCCATCAATAAATTAATTTTGTGTCGTCATCCAAACTTCACAACAGCAAGTAAGTACTTTATGAGTTACAATTCAGTAACTTTGGAGAAAAATTCATAAATAGAAGTGCTAATTTAGAAATTAGCCTTTTATAAATTAACCTTCTTTATTAGCACAGAAAAGGGATTTCTGATGGAAAAAGGGCCTAGGCTATAACACTATATATGAAAAGTAAAGGACCTTACAGACACAACTGATTTTTCTCAGATTTACAATTCAATAGACTCTTGGTAAACAGACTGCTGGCTATTCATACATTCAAAAGGCTTTGAGGGGACTCAGAAATAAAGATTAAGTTTATTAAACAAAGCAAACCGAAATTTTTGGCTAAGCACTTGCCTTTCTTGTAGTATAAACCCCTCTGAAATGCAGCTAATAAATGTAGCCAATACAACTTTGAAAACTCTCTTCCTCAAATCATGACAAAAAATGAACAGCAAATTTCCAATGGTATTAGACAGAGAAACTAGAAATTTAGCATCCCAAAACACAGAAACACTGGGGCTCACAAAGCACACTGATGATCTGTTGTCACACAACATACCCTGCACTGCCTCCTCTGCTGCCACGGCACTTTGCAAAGGCTCAGGAAAAACAGCCCAGGCAAGGCAAAAAAACACTGCTCACGCTGCAGTTACAGACTACCCCTTGTACGAAGGATGAACAACAGGTAGGTGTATTCTCATACTTCCATATGCTGGCTAAAGAAATAAAGGTTTGCATTCTCACAAAACAAAACTGTTCAGCTGATTAGAAAGTAATGTTATAATTGGAGCTTTTAGAGGAGGCATATATTTTCTCACTGACTTTCCTAGGTCCTTACAATGTGGTGTTTTCCTCTTTGAGTCCTATTTTGTCTTGCAGAAGGGGAGGCCATTTCTATAAATCTTGTAATTGAGATGACAAAAAAAAGCAGTTGGATATTTTCTCCCTGATTGTAGATGACTGATGCACACTACCAAGGGCCGCTTGTCCCCTATCTTCTGAAGCTATAAATCAGCTGCAGAGATAACCCAGAAAACCTACCTGAAAGGTTTAAGTAGGACAATAAATTTGCTCAGCTGCATTATTACAGAACATTCACGGAACCCAAGTGTCTGATTCAGGGCAGTGTTCTGCCTTTAAGAGCAGAATTACACTAGACACACACATAATTGCACTGACAATTGATAATTACAGTGTAATTACTCTTTTGGCTTTTCAAATTACATTCAATTCTCATCAAGTGAGAAAATATTAGCAACCTAGTCCAATCTGGTTTGGTTTCTACTGACATAAAATTCACCTCAGCATTGTGTTTTTCATGGTTCAACCCCAGCCCTCAACACAGCCACTCTTTCACTCCTCACTGCCAGTGGCTGGGCAGAAGAAGCAGATAAAAGGTGAAACCCGTAAGTTGAGATAAGAACAATTTAATAATTGAAATGAAGTAATAACTGAGTAGTATTAATAAGGGGAAAAAAAGGGGAACAAACCCCAAGAAACACTAGTAATGCCCAATACAATTGCTCGCCACCCACTGACCGATGCCCAACTTGTTCTTGGGGCACAATCAGCACCTCCTGGCCAACTCCCCCCCAGTTTATACACCAACCATGGTGCTCCATGGCATGGAATATCCCTTTGGCCAGTTCCGACCAGCTGTCCTGGTCACACTCCCTTCCCAGCTTCTTGGGCAGCTGCTGACTGCCAGAGCACTAGGAACCGATAAGTCCTTGACTTAGGGTAAGCACTACTGACCAACAGCCAAAACATCAATGTGGTATCAACATTATTCTCAAACTAAACTCAAAACACAGCATTGTGCCAGTTATAGGAAGGAAATGAATTCTATCCCAGGTGAAACCAGGACAGTGACTGACCAAAAGAAAGGCCCATCTCATCACAAAATACAGCATCATTAAGACCTAATTTTGCCACTTAGTAAAGTCTCTTCCACCTATTGGCATAGAATATATATAAAACAAACAAACAAACAGTGCTCTGACATTTTCAAAAGTACTGGGTACATAAAATAACACAAAAGAAATCATATTGTTAAGTGTCTCACAAAAAAGCCCGTATCTGGTCTTGTGCAGCACTTCTTCAGTAGAGTTTATACACCTGTAATTTCCTAGGCCTTTCGACCTCCATGATAGCATGTGCTTCAGGATTTGGCAAGCTCTAGGACTGGTAGATCTTACAAGCTCTCAACCTTGTTAGCAAGGAAAAAAGTTTTCCATATGATGAATTTTGGACTTACGCAATTTCATTTATGCCTGAAGATGCCCCACTGTTGCCTCTCATGCTCATCTGTCTCACACAACTCATGGTCCTTTCCAACTTTCTCCTGTTAAAGCTTTACCCCTTGCATTTGAAATTGGTTCTTTTGGGTCTCTGACACGTTTGTCAATCTTCAAGGCAGATAAGCCCTTTCTTCACTGCTCCTTGAGCTCACAGTTTCCGGTGGCCAGTCAGCTATTGGCTGCTACCGGGGTTGCATGAACTGACCGTCAGGCAGCCGCTGGCAGCAAGCGGGAGCACTTTGGATATTGTGGCCTGTGACAGCGTAGGAAAAACAAAAAGGCAAGGCCAAGCAAAAATACATTTGCAGATATCATGCATGTAAATAGTCAAAGGGAAGCTAGCAGAGGGCAGCCAACTCTTTGCTACTGCAGTCAATCACACCAGGAAATCCAGTTCTGCTTTTGTTCTAAAGCTACTGCAAACTGTTGCTGTATTCACCCTGGGCATCAAATTGAGCTGCTTTAATGTGAGAAGACAGCTTCTGACTAAGTGTAGCCAATTTATGCACATTTGTTGTTTTGACAGTATTACCTTCAATATACAGTGTTGATCTTGCACTCCAGCAGTCATACAGGTCTCCTTTCAGCCACGGGGACAGACTTACACATCATTTCCAGTAGGTGGCACTTTTCAGCCTCTTCATGTGCGCAGGTGAGTGTGTGTGTGTACAAACATGTTTCCATAGTAACTGGAAACTGCTTTTACAGAGCACTGCCTACCATAAAGCAGAGAAATTGTAGTTGGGTTGAAATTGCATCATCTTATATTTTAAAGACACTTTTTTTTAAAAGCCACAGTGAAAATAACATGATCAGTTCCTTTTATTACCTTGTGGCTAGAAAGGCATCCTCATGCAGAAAGAAAAACACTTAAGGGTAAATATAAAATCCATCAAGTATAGGGGGTTTGGTGGTGAAAAAAAATCAATACGACCTTTCTGATAGAATTCTATAGGAAGTCTTTATCATAGATGAATATAGCCTTCATACAAGTACAAATTGAAGTTATCAAAAGTTAATTCCTGGCTTCTTGGAAGGTACTGTAAAGGGCACGTAGCCACAATTCTCAGGGGACAGGCAGGGCAGTGCAGCAAGGCTGTACAGTCCTTCCTCACAGCCTCTAAGATGAAAAGACCAAGACCTTTGCTTCTCTAATAAAGCTTCTGGAATGGAAAGGCTGTAAATTCAAGCCACTGGGTAATCAAGGTCTAAAATATTCCTCCTGTTTCTGGGTTCCAGAACATTTACTTCAGTTTCTTTTTCTGTCATGAAATTGCTGTTTCATCTTTGTGGATAATTTTGGGGTCGTTTTTTCCAGTCCTTTTGTATTTCTATTAAGCTTGTTTTTCTTCTAAGGAAACAATCTGCTATGTAATTAGAGGATTTTGGTTGCTGTTTGTTATTCAGGAGTCCTCTTTGGTTCATCGGGCCACTATAGATTTCTCCAAGTCTTCTCCATGCACTGGGAATCCATTTTATGGCAGTTCCAATTAGGTCAGCATAAAAAGGGACAGAATGTAATTTCTCTTTTATTTTTGTTCACGTTTTCTGCCGATGATATCCCCCAGCTACCCTTACCTCAATTTTGTCATTATCTTTGGTTTCTCCCTCTCACTCAGATCCAAGCCAATGTATGTTGTCTCCTAGTCTTTCCTGCTCTTGCTTTATTCCCTCTCTCACCCTGTTACTATCATGATTTCCTTGTGGGAAATTAGAGAGTGCTAAGAACATAAAGCGAATATTATTGGTATTAATTTCTAATGTCATGGCAACAACAATGGCTATTCCTCAGGTAATCTTTTTTCTCTGATTTCAAGGAGAAAATACTGAAAATGGAGAGGTTGCCCTTTAATTCTGTGAGCAATATGAAGTGTGTGCTGTGCTTGGGGAATTAAGTCAGTCATCAGAACCACAGTATTTTAGATTTCCACAGTCAGCAAATTTTGAGTTGCTTCACCTGAAGTGATGCACTGTACTTGGAGTTGATAGAATGAACTGCACCTGCTGCCTACTATAAAACATCTCTGCTCCTACGGGAAAAAACAAACATTGGAGAGAAGCAGTCTTACTGTTCACTCAGCAGAGCTCAGTCTGACCTGGTGCAGGGGGACCAGGCCGGCCCTGTGCAAGAATGGGGAAGCTACTTAGGTGCAGGGAAAGGGAGGAGCACATGGTGTTCTGCTACAGACTGCCCACAGCACAATCCTGGAAAGCTGAAATGCAGCAACACAAAAATATGATCTGTGAAAACCAGCATGTCATCACTGCTTCTTTATTCTCAGCTGGAAATTTTGGTTGGCAGGTTTCGTCAGAGGATAACCTACACGTCTCTTATCTGTGTTATTTCAGCACACATGCTAAAATAACCCAGACCTTGGTGTCTTTTGGCAAAAATACATCACAGCATAATGCTTGCCAATGTGTTTTAAATTGTATGCTGTACAATCAGAAAAGAAAGGAGCAGCCAGATTTGTTAAAAACCCGTTAAACTGTTAATCAGCTACTTACTTAGGGTCTTCATGACTCAACTCTCCACCATATGGGCAACTTCTAGAATATTTTACTATCAGTGTTTTCTTAAGTGTGAGATTTAAGGATCAAAAAGAAAATGGTCAAGTAATCCAACTGAGGAACAGGGTGCAAGCTTCAAGTTCTAAACCAGAAATGAAACAGTCTTGAAGATGAGAAGTAAGATAGACTCATAGAATGGTTTGGGTTGGAAGGGACCTTAAAGGTCACCTAGTTTCAACCCTCCACCACGGGCAGGGACACCTTTCACTAGAGCAGGCTGCTCCAAGTCCATCCAACCTGGCCTTGAACACTTCCAGGGACGGGGCAGCCAAAGCTTCTCTGGGCAACATGTTCCTGTGCCTCACCACCCTTACAGCAAAGATTTTATTTCTAGTATCTGATCTAAAACTGCCCTCTTTCAGTTTACAGCCATTTCCCCTGGCCCTGTCTCTACATGCTCTTGTAAAAAAGAATCCCGCTCCAGCTTTCTTGTCAGCCCCCTTTAGGTACTGGAAGGCTTCCAGTATGACCCTAATACAAATCTATTTAAATGGGAAAGACACCTATTAACAGGAGGAGGTCAAAAGAGGAGATGCCAGACTAAGTGCTGTACTTTCTATTGTCAAAAGAGTTAGACTCATCCTTTCAGTGGTTCTTGCAGTTGTTAAGGAGATATGTAAGTATTTTTCCTTCTTAAATGTCATGAATTTCACATCCTTAGAACTCCTCTAATAATTTGGAAGCTTTTATCTAACCATTGTACTAGGTCTCATCCTTGCACTTTCCAACTCTTTTCAGAGAGACCCTGCGATATTCCACCTCTTCAAAGTTGTTATTTTTTTCTTTAAACAAGTCCAACAAAGACAGCAGTTTGGCTCAGGCTAGTATTAGCAAAGTGTCTTATGGAAGTTATTGCCAAGGCATTAAGGTGCACCACCACACCTCCCCAAAATAATGGTTCATGGAAAATTAATTCATAAGTACAGACATTTATGTAAAGATTCAATGTAACTATTACATGTAACCATTCAACGTAACCATTACACATAAACATTCAACGTAAACATTACACGCTATTCAGAACTTATTTTCATACATTTATAATTTTGTTTAGACTTATATGTTAAAAAATCCCCAATGGTCAGGCAGTATTTTCCTATGTGTAGGACAGCACACTATTTTGGTCTCTTCCAGCCCAAGTTACCCCATACAACTGCAACTAAGGACTCTTTTCAGAGAATCTCCATTGGATTCAACTTGCTAAAATACCTCTAACCCTTTTTAAACAGACCAGAGGAATGCCTAGGCACCACACTGTCATCTCTCTTAAGGTAAATTAAGGTCCTTCCTTCTCTCCTGCTTATTAAAAACACCCTTAGAGTCAGAAATTCCACGTGGTCCTAAAGAAAACTGCCTGGACGCTCTTGACCTCTGAACAGCAGCATAGGTGCTTGCAACAGCATCCTAAAATCTCTCAACAAAACTGCATTTTAAATGAACAACACTCCGAAACAAAGTACATTTCAAGAATGCTTGGTGAGTGAAATTAGGTGCTCTCCAAACTGATGCTGCTCCTGAAGTCCTGACAGCTTCCTGGAATAGGTGTCCCAGCTCTGGCTGGCTCCCAAAAGGCAAATGCCCTTGTGCCTGGGCAGTATGCACGATTTAGCTATGGTTGTTGCCTTCAGAGAATTTGTGCTTGTGGCGTTGTATTTCCCCATCCCTTTTGTTACTAAATTACCCGCCCTTTCCATGTGACTCCTCCCGCTTCCCCACCCCTAGTCCTAACCACTCCCTCGGGTTTTTCCCATTGAATGTGTTACCCCAACTCCGCCCATGTACCACCCCTATGCTCTGAGACCGTCAGTCCATGTGCTCTCTCTGCCCTCTCATCCCCAGATAAGCCGAGGCACCATGCCATGGGACCTCCTCCATGCTTTGGGGCAGCAGCCGCTCTCCACCTTGGGGCAGCCTCTCTCTGCCTGGCCTGGCCGTGCCGTGTGCTGGCTCCCGACCTCTGGGAGCCAGCACATGGGCCGGCGCTGGGCTCCTGGGGGCCATGGAATAAAGACCTCCACTCCCCATGCGGGGAGGCTTCTCGCCTCCTTTATCATCATCTGTTGCGGGGCCACAGCCGGCCGGAGCGAGTGAGGGGCAGCCTGGAAGAGGCCACGGGACGCAGCGCGGCTGCTCTCCCTAAGAGACCCCCACAGCGCTCTCCGGGCAGGCTGTGGCATGCCTTACCACTGCAGGAAACTACAAACCGCAACGTGCTCTCAGTGAAGAAGAATCTAACATTTAAATGCATCATGCAGTCCTAAGATCTGCCGTCTTCACATGAGACTTCACACACAATATCATATTCCCAAAAGACATGATTCATGTTTACGTTCACTAATTCTGGCTTTGCCACTTTCACAGCCTAACAAACTCTGAAAACATAACTACATTTTTTTTCCTCTGTCATTAAAAACCTCATGTTCTAAGCATGACCTGCCCCTATTATTGTATTTGGAAGGAAATATACCAGGTCTATATTATCTACATGCCTGCTTGAATGTAGAAATCTTATAATCTTCCTGAAACAGTACTTCTCTTCAATGAAAGCATCATATCTTAAATATTAAAGGAAGCTCGTTGGGTCTTTTTACTGTCTAAATGTGCCATATATCCTTTCACTTTTCCCAAGGAATGTGAGAGAGGAAAAGAGTATGCAAAACAAAACCATGAAGTGAACACTGCCAGTTCAGCATTCAAAGAGGAGTTGCCAAGAGCATAAATAACCACATCTATTAAAGGTCTGTCTGAAATAGGAGCTATTGAATTGGGGAAATGAAAGGCCCTGAACAAAACGCACTGATCAACCTGAACACCAGAAGTTCTGCATTATGGAAGTCTAAATTAAGTGCTGGCAAGGTGTGGGATAAATCATTAGCACACATTAAATATGTTTGGACACAACTCTTTTTTTTTTTTTTTAATTTACCATATTAGGAATTTCTATGATCGATTTCCACAAAACATAGGATCAACCTCTAAAAAATTACCATAGATGTCACTTCAGCAGTAAGATATTACATATCACCTCTGTTGTACTAGCTTGTAAGCGAGTTCATAAATGCACCAACTTTTTTTTAAAAGTTTTTTTTCATTAATTTTACTGACAGCACCACTTCATTCCTTGCTACCAGGAGGTGGCTGCTAGATTGAGTGTAAAGAGGACAATAACACTTCCAGAATATCTCTAGCATCTGTTCTGTCACAAGCTGCCTTACAATATTTCATAGGAGTATCTATTGGCTTTATACATCACAAAAAAAAAACCTAAGGAACAAAGGTGATCCTTCACCCAGCAATCTTTCAGACTATATAAGGATGTCCTTGTCAGTGGTGCCAACACAGGAATCTTGATGGACCCCAGCTTTAAGAGACCTATCTGTAAAAAAGCACAGATGGGCAGATAACAGCCAGGCATCTTTCTATGTCAATCCAGGTGTGGAGACAAAAAACTGGAAGGATCAAAACACTTTGTCAGCAGCTTTTGAATGACAACAGAGGGGTTGTTTCCCCCGTAACAGGCCTTTGGAAAGTCCACAGGCTGAACTGCCAAGTTCCAGCTGTCCTGAGAGAGAGGAAGGCAACAGCAGAGCTGGAACTGAACTCTCCTGGCAGGAACTTGAGCCAGTTTCTGCCTCTGCAGGCTATGAGTTTTTTGGTTCAGCAGCAGTGCAACTATACCTGTGCAGCTCTGGGTTTTCCTGCAATTCCAGTGGCGTGATGCGAAGGGCAAATGGCTCCAGCTACCAGTTATTTCCCTTAATTTGCCAAGCACAAGGGTACATAAAATTGTAATTAGGGGCATAAATCCTAGGAAGGTGTGATGGATGCACTCAATCCCCCTATCCAAACTAGCAATGGTGTGGAACAGGCTCCAAGGGAGATAAAGCTTGAGCTGTAGCTGGGCCAAGAACTCCTCCAGAAGACTCACAAAGGGCCAGAGTAACCCACCGAGCATCAATGCATATGAGCTTGGAACACCAATCATGTGATTAACACATGAATAGCATGTGGTTTTTCCAGGACTGTTTTTCACACACCTGAATGTGGTCAGGATGGAAATTTATGGATGAATAAACCCAATCATCCTGTGACCCTATAAACAATGGTCCTAGGTGAGGCCCTTTGAGCTCTCTTGGACTTCAGAGGGCTGTGCCAGCACCTCCCTCTGAGTGGGATGTCTCTCACCTCTCATGCTCTATATCCAAAATCTCACAAACACTCACTTTTGCAAAGTTAAAAGAACCATTGCCAAAATCTGACAACGGAGCCTGAGCCATGACTTTTATTCATTAGACTCTAGATATTTCAAGTTTAAAAGAGTGAGTTTTGAGACAATTCCCCTTCAGTTACTCATCTCAAGTTAGATGCACTGCTTTGTGCTTTGATGTAGGGTCTCATAAGGAATCTTCTGAGAGCCCTGGTAATACAAGTGGAAGGAGCATTGACTATCTGGTGATGTCTTCTGATGAAATTATGGAAATATTAATACTTGTCTAGTTCTTCCTACATGGAAGCTTCATATTTTTTTGAAGCCTTCCTTTGGCTCAAAAGCCATCCCCAATGAGCATATTCCCTGTGGAATTGTTGCAAATTTTTGCTCAAACATGACTGCTCATCGCTACTTCTGTTTCAATGCTTTATCTCTGGGTTGGACTAGAGAAGTAATTTTACATCAAAAAAGATCTGCAGGAAAAGCAGATAGTGGAAGGAAAATACCACTTAGCCCTCATAAGAAGGAATCCAAGTACATACAGTACAATGGAGAATTATAATTTTTTTTAGATCAGTCTGCTTGAGAAGCAACTGGAGAGATCATTAAAATCACCTCTGTAGTTCTTTGATCACTGGTCTTATTTTCATTTCAAAGGAGCAAGTTTGACAGAGTTTGTGGCAATCCTCTACTCCTAACTTGTAGCAGTCTGGTTCCCAGTTATCACACTGCCTCCTTCCTGACCCTTCCCAAAGCCACAAATTTATCCTTTTGGACAATAAAAATCATTCTCCAAAAGTGAAGCACATTTATAATTCAGGATTGCTTAAGAGCAAGCTGGCATGAGTTGGTTCAGTAAAAAGACACCTCAGTATCAGGCCCTTGTACCCCATACTCTACTTCAGTGCTGTCATTGTGCTCTCCTAGATTGAGCTGACCACCATTAAATACAGAGTTCAAAGCAAGATCACAATGTGTAACTTTATATTCCGTGTGCATCTTCCCCTCTCCCATACACACCAGAATTTATTCCTAGGGCAGTAAACAAGAGTTTAAATAGATCTGCTTACATTTGTACCTCTCTGGGCCTCCTGTTCTATTATTTAAAAAAAATAAAATCCAACAGTCTGGTACTTTGCCTGCAAGTTCAAACAGTTCTGGCATTTATTTCACTGAATTACATCAACAGGTGGAGGGGCAGCTTGTCAACTGCGTGATGTTTCCTTCTCATTCCTCTTGTTTCTCCTCTAGTGTCTTAATGAAGCAATGCTGATGGCACACTGTGAAAGAGGTCTTAGCACAGAAATGGGACAGAAGGAAGATGCTCACACAAAGATTCATGGCTGCTGTGGTTCTCTCAGTCTCTCTGCTTCAGGATGCAAAAATTCCTAGTAAAGATCAAGAGGGCTGACCTAGGCTAGAGAGAGGGGCTGAAAACCACTGGTAGCTGGACTCTGACAAGGAGATAAGCTAATGGGACCTAGGAGAGTATTTTTGACCCTAGAATAACAGCTCCACCTTCAGCAATACTCGAAGGAGGTGGTGACTTACAGGGAGCATGAGTGGGAGGGGAAGGAGTTTTGCCAAGTGAGTTAAACTGGGACCTGGAGCAGACAGATCTGGAATATCTGAGAGCTGCTATCAACATGGTCCTTTCCCAAAACCAGGCAGAACTTGCCTCTGCTTGTAGAGGCCAAGAAGGCTGCTCCTTCAGCCAGTCTGCTACAGGAGTAGCTGACGTGCCCTGCTTTATTTTCTTTCCTTACTATGGACACTGATTCCTGCCAAGGACACCCTCCCCACTCTCTCCAGAGGTACACGGCGTGCCCTAGGGGACATTTAACTCCAGAAAAACCCAGGATTTGTTCTAAGGTAGATGAACTCCAGACACCAAGACCCTGGGTTGTAATAATGGCTAAGCTTTAGCTCCCAAAAATGTTTAATCTGATTGATTGCTTTCTGAAGAGAGTAGCAGGAGTGGAAGTGACAGCATTAGGAAGGACTTTCAAACCAATACAAGAGACAACAACGAATGTTCTTAAGAGCAATTTTTTGAAAGTATCTTTTTCAAACCATGACTTTATTAATCAGATTATACACTGACAGATATGAGAGAGCTCAGAGAATCACAGGTGTTACATGAAAGGTTTGTCTCCAGTAGCTTTCCTAGTTACAAGAGCATTGAATCATTCATCTTATTACATGTAAGACCCTTGGTTTTTTCGTGCTGCTGTAGGTGGATGGGAGAGGGAGAAAAAAAGCCCTAGCAAAGATGATTAAGCTTAAATCCAAGTAAAAGGGTGGATTTAAAATGTATGAGCACTGTGTAGCTCAATTCTTTTATTAATAAAACTGCATATTTTCTTTAAATCTGCTACTCAATGCCCTTAACTTTCAGCACTGTATTTCCATAGGGATTCCTCCTGTATAGCTTGACATTTAAAAGGACCTCAGTACTAAACTGTCTTTTGTTGCTAATTTCTAACTGGGTGTTTACACCAAGCTGTCAGTGCCCTTCTGTACAATTAAATCTCACCCCAGGGGGTACTGTAGATTCATTCCTAGGGATTCTGCAGAGCACCAAGGTGCCCAGATCAAGTTCTCCAATCCAACCACAGCAGAATTTTCAAGGCACACAGGTATTTCAGCCTACTTCATAGCAGCATTTTAAGACATGTAACATATTTTACTAGAAGGATGTGAATGGAGATGTGTCAGAAGGTTGAGAGATTTGCCCAAGGTCAGAGGACAACCTGGGCACACGGTTGATCTGCAGACTGACTGCCCACACAAGTTAATACCTGGCAAGGCTGTATTCACATGTAAAGGAGTGCTTCTCAAAGTGGCATGGCTCCCATGTATGAGGCCTCTCCTGCCCTTAGACTGGAGAGGCAGGAATGCCGGTGCCAGGATATTAAACTATTTGGGTCCCAGCCTGCCACAATGCTGGGCTATAATTACCCCCAGCAGTGTAAGCAGAGCCAGGCCTCTTTCCTGAGGCAAAACCCACAGAGAAAAGGAGCAGCCCTCCTAGTGCCAGCCTGGCCGAGAAGATGAATGGCCCTGTGCCTGAGGAAGGAGCTTGCCAGGTTGCTGCAAAGGACCCCTCTTCACAGAAAACCCTGGCAGCCCAAGAAGGTGTTTCCTCTTCACCTCATAGAATAGACTAAACCAGCTTTTTTAAAAACACCAGCTCCCCCTCTATAATAAATTCCCATCCAGAAGCCAAGTTCTTTTTCCTGAGTGCCTCATTCATAGTGAGCAACAGCACAGCAGCAGACAGAGGCCATTAGAGAGCTATTATATTTTACTGCAAGGAAATCACTGATTGCATACAGGAAAAACTAGTATCAAAAAAGTTCCTACCAACAGCTGTTGGAAGGAAATGTCACAGTCATGGTGTCTAGACATTGTCAGGCTGCCCTAAATCAGATTGCAAATGAAGGTCAGCACTATCCTAAGTCTTATCAAAGTGGTTAAAATGTAGGCTTTCCATTCATGGAGTTCCAGCAACAGCCAGTCTGCCATCACTCTAAGGTCAGGTAGCATGGTTTGGGGGATTGCCACCAGAAAGGCAGATTGAAGAACTCAAGAGCAGAACAGCAGCTCCACGGCGTCAGTGGTAGGCGTCTTACTCTGGCCTTGGCATGGGCACAAAGAGGATAATCCGAAAGGCCGAGGGTTTTCCTCCTTCTGATCCCTGTGATACAAGGGCCTCCTCTGCAAGGGATGCTTGTGAAGGGGAACTACTGCCATCACTGCACCTCCAAGCAGGTTTCCACCCTTCCTTCCCATGGGCCCTAAAGCCAACTGAGGCACGCTCTGTTCAAAGGAGGGGACAGCCCTGGCAACAGGTGCTGCTGAGTGTGGGTAAGATCCACCAGGCTGTTTCCATGCCTAGGTACTGCACGAGTCATCCTCACTCACAGCTCCCCTTCATTAAATCTGACAAAGGGTATTGGAAAGAGCAAGGTGGCACTAGGACAACACAAGTGAGAACAAGCTGCTGTAGCAGGCATGGATAAAGACAAAGGTTTAAAAGGTTTTCTGAGCTGATAAAGGTACACACAACTCCCTTTCTCTCCTGCTGTGCCACAAGTGGGGCTGCCAGCCAAAGAGTGGTTCCCCGGGGGCTGGGAGCAAAGCACAGTGCAGCGTGAGGATGGCTGCTGGCAATGCACGGCTCAGCAGAGACTGACCACCTGCACACAGCAAGGCAGCAACTGGAAGTTTGTAATAGATATCTGCAGGGAGGGATTTTCCTCCAGGGAATTTGTCTTGCAGTCTGCTTTACAAGATTTACTAGCTGAAAGACTGCAGACAGCTGTGGGGAATTAATAGGTGTCAGAGTTTGCCAAGTCTTTGTTTATTACAGGGTCAGCAGTGAGCTCCTCCCCCTCCCAACTGAAAGCATAGAGATGCTGAGCACTAGTGGTGCTCAGAAAGCACACCTACACGTCAGCCCAGAGCCATAGAAAGCCCTTGCACAGGGTTTGGAAGTTCAACAGGACCTATGGACTCACTTGCTGTTTAACTCATTTTTCAACCACCATAACCATGTAAAACTGCACCTCAGTGCACAGCAAGTCATCCTGTGCACAGTATGTCTTTTTCTAAAATACAGCACTTGAGCACCATCCTGTTGTGCTTGGTGGACTACATAAACACAGACTAGAAAAAGCCAAAGGAGAACAGTGGCCCCTGCCAGAGAAGCTTTATGATGCATAAGCTCCTTTTCACACGTTATACAAATGTTGAAGAGAACAACACTTCTAATATCGGTGATCTTTAAGCCAAGAACCTACTTGCAGGCCTCTAATACTTGGTCTCACAGTGCTATGTACAAGAACTGCAGATGAATGAAATCCCTGTATGACACTTCATATTAACAAATCTAAAGGAATTTTTGGTGTGCAGCTACATAGTTGTTCCTTTTCCGCCACCCCAATCTTAACACCTCATCAGTTTTCCTTCTGTTATTTAAATAAATAAATAACCCTCCTAAATTGCATTGGGTCAATTCAAAACAGGCTGGATCCAAACGTAACTAACAAGTTACTTTGGCAGCCTGAAGTCCAACTGCAACAACAATATATAAAAGACTGTTCCTGCCAGCTAAAACTTCTATAGTAGCTATGAAAACCATCAGCTGCTACAGCTGCATTTCCAGAAGACTGAAGTCCACAACTTCATCATAAATGAAATGTCACCAAAGAGTGAAAATCATTCTAACCACCTCTGCTGGGGCTGTTGCTTATTTATTGTGCTTTAGCTGCACACAACACATAATAAGCTGGTTTTCTCTGCTATGGATACACATAATTTCTGCCTATAAGTCAAAGTTCCAGCATTAGCATTGACCCCTGTTTTCTACGCCTATGGAATCAGCCATTAAGAATTTAATTTATTTAGTCTCCTGGCACATCAACATGACTTCTTTCAATAACTTCTCTATGAAAGTACTACCCACAGCAATGATTAAAACCCCTTGAAGACAGAAGTTTTGGAAAACCTGGGTTGCAGGAAGAAGATACCAAGGACCATTGTGTTTTATTACCTTTCAGAGAGGGGAAGGAAGAAATGTTTTTGACAGGAATAACTAGAAATGCAAGAGGATGTTACAGGCCATGACAATTGAAAAACCGTTTGTCTCTCATCCCCATCAAGTCACCTGAATATCTGGCTTCTTTTCACAATACAAATTTCTGTTAGTGGAATGTTGCTGTTCTGGGAAGTCAGCCTCACACACAGCTATGCCAGAAAGGCTGACAACAGTTATTTGTGACAGAGTTGATGATCACTTGAAAATAAAGTAGTGTTTTGGGTTTTTTTCCTATCTCTGAAAAATAGCAAAATGGAACAGTTCAAGGACCTTTCTGATGTTTTTTTTTAATCTTCTTCTGGTGAGGAAATTACCTAATTTCCTGGAATGACATTTTAACAAGAAGAAATGCAGTCAAGTATCAGAGGGAGTAGTGAACTGTGTTCTCTCTAAAGACATGCTGGCATCTGAAACTATTTCTAAATGCCTTGAAAATAGAGCTGCTTTAGTTTTACCATTAGATTGCCAGGTCAGGTGAGGTGAGGAAATTTAAGCCCTTACTAATAAAATAGAATAAAAAGTAGTTAATGCTTTTTGATTAAGTAAAATTCACTAATCCAGATGCCACCTGGTTACTTTTGAATAATCAGTCATATGTAATCGTAATTAAAGACTATACACAAGTGGGGTTGATTAAGGATCATTAGCATTTCCTAACTTCTGAGAATGTGATTTTGTACACTTAGTCATCTTTTATTTTGGGACATTTATATATATATATATATATATATATATATATTTATCTATATATGTATCCATATATATACACACATTCAGACATTCTTTTATATATATACAGACATTCTTTTCATTTCATTATCATTATTTCCTCACAGCTTTCTTGTAGTTAAGCTATGTGAACAACAACAACAACAAACATTTAGAAAGCCAGAGTCAGTAGTAGGTAAATAATAGTGTCCCTCCTTTTCTAAGCATCTCGTTCCATCCTCTATGCTCTCCCATGCTCCTTCCATATATTCATGGTTCTTTTCTGTTCATATTTTTATCCTCTTCCCTCATGCTCTCTAATAATGGCTTCTCATTTCTCTTTCTACATATCGTATTTTCCTTTCCTCATTCAGCTGAGATTTCACAACCCCCTTCTCAAACATGCAGACTTCTTCACCTTTTCCACCAGGCCGGGTACCCATGTTTACGCAACAGTTTAGGATTGTTCAAAACATGGTTTCTGTCCAGTGGTACCACTGGACATCAGATTGTATTGTGTGCCTATTATATGCACAGTGAACTCTATAAATTCAGACTCCATTTAATCTGTGGCATACACTGCTAAGGTCACTTGTACAGCCATGACATTGGCAGTATCAAGTTATTAGGAATGAGGTATTTTCACAAACAGAATCCCAGTAAACAAAAAAAAAATAAAAAATTAGGTGTTTCTGCAGTAATACGTGACTATAATTGATACAAAACACATATCCCATTAATTAGAGCATTAGTTAGGCTGCACAATGAAAGAGAAGTTATTTCTTTTCTAGCTATACCTCCTCCTGAAGTGACTGCAAAATCCTCTACAAAGATCATTTCAGCAGAAATGGGAATTACACTTGAACATGAAGGCTCCAAAGCAGCAAAATTTGATCACTCACATACAGAGACTGTTAAATAAGCCATGGAATTTTGAAAAATTTCTACTCCATCTTATTCATTAAATTAATGTCAAAGGAGCTGGGCTGTGCAAGAGGTGACTACATGGTGGAAGACACGATGTACAACACTCATTGCAATACCAATAGGTTGAAACAATAGTACAGAAAGAAATACGTGACAACTTGAGACAGTTTAACCATAAAGTCACTTCTTATACCAGAGGAAAATGACAAGCAATGATGATTACAAAAGCAGTTAGAGATTGGCATTCTGCTATTTGAATTTTTTTTTTTTTAAAAACACTTTTACTTCCAAAACCCAGTCCATTATAAGATTCAGAAAGAGTTTATGAAATAGAGAGCCAACTTGAGACTTGCATTTAGTAAAATCATGAATCATTTGACATGTGTTTGAGTTCAGACTTTAAAAATAGTTGTTGAGCAAAAAGACTTGGGGGAGATCAACTGCAAAGAACTTGTCTCAATTCGCTTTTTTCCCCCACTAGTTACAGGGACTTGAAATGAGAATAAAGCTGGGGAACTAAGCAAGCATTCTCACTTAGGAAAGTTGCTTCTGAAAACAGAAGGTGCATTTTCATTTACTTCTTTTTAAAAGGATTTCTCAGTGTGTTGGTATTCATAGCTGCATTTTCACTGGACCATCCCTGTATAACAAGACATTTGAGCACAGTCCTGGGAACAAAGACCTGATCAATAATCTTAGTTCTATACTGATTTCCCCTACAGGAAGACATTTCTTCTGCAATTATTTTCTTATCCACAAAAGGCAGACACAGCACATAGATCCATGGGTAGGCTAAGCCTTTTCCAGTGGTTCTTTAATTAGTGTTTGTGAAGTGCTCCGAAGGCAAGCTCTCAGACAGAAAACCATTATCAGCAGCAGCAGCATCTTTCATTTGGCATGCTCATGTACCTCACTAGAAATTACAGAACAGCACCCTTGCAGCTGACCCCAAAGGCAGGGGCGAAAGTGGACGCTCCTCAACCTATCTTTCTCTCAGTATAATTGATTGCCATCTGGTCTGATCTCAGTCAAGAGTCAGCAATGAACTACTTTTACTAACCACAGTTAATATAATCACACCTGCATGATTAGAAAGTTAAAACAAGTACAAAGAAAAACAAGATTTAACTTGTGAAGAGGCTCTACTGTGCATTTTAAGTGTCAAGCAGCCTTATCAGAGACAAAGCAATGCCCACAGTGAGTCAATAGCATACATATCAGCCAAGCACAGGACTGGCCAGTGTTCACTGCTCAGTAGCTTTCTGTAGTCTGTATATCTGTTAACAGTGCAGAGAGGCAGCAGCAGCAGCAAACAGCTTGGCACGTTTGTGTCTTGGTCTGCTGAGAAGGTACTAAGAGCTAAACACCACAAGGAACTGTGATACCCCAACCCCCTGTGAAACACTGAATAAAACCTGAAAGTGCAGTGTGATGTAATGACTGGTATCTTCTGCCAAGAAGCCTAGAAACTTGCTCATCAGTTGGTACTAATGAGCCAAACGTGAGTTACACAAATTCAGATGTCTATGACTCTCCTCCCCCATCCCCTCTTGCTTTAGCATTGAAACAGAGACCTCATGCAGGTTGTTCCTTCCCAAATCTTCTTTGGCCAGGCTCAGACAACAGGTACTTTGTTAAAACACTTCCTGAAGTTTGTTCTCATTAAGTTACCAGCAGAAGCACCGACCAAAATGTAGCACTACAAGCTAACACCTCTAAGAACACTCCACAGGTTATGAAAGAAGTGAAACAAGTATGTAGAGAAGTTTAAAAAATACTTTAACACTTTGCCCCCACACTTTGGAAGCATCCCTTGGATGATCAAATATGCTTTGAGCCTGAAGAAGTCTGTGATGCACCTCTGAGACATCCCATTTATGATTTCCTGTGATCATAATTTCATCAAGGTATACAAAAGCAGCTTGGAATTGATAAATTACACGTAAGAATTTTTTCTAATTACTATATAACCCTTGGTTATGTAAAACAAAATTAAAAGAAACAAAGCTTGTGCACTTTATCATCATCTAAGTTCATAGCTACAGTAATAATTCGTACAACTGAAGAGTAAAACAATTAATGGTTGTTGGTACCATCTTTGTAATTAAAGTTAGCCAGAAAAACAAAAAGTATTAAACCCTGCTATTTTCTAGTCATACAGTGACTGCTTCAGAGCCAAATCACACTCACTACTAGAAAACAATTTCTGTTGCCTGGTGAGAAGGCAGGTGGATATAGGGTGTCTGCATGGGACACAAAACTCCATAGCAGAAAAACTTAAAAGTTTTAAGGTGTGGAAGACAGCATAGTTGGGCACCAAACCTGTGCAATTAAGATTCCATAGCATAATTTCTAAGGCATCAGTCCACTGGGACACCACTGCAGCACTGGCATTATTCAAGGGAGCAGCAGAATTCAGCTGCCCGTGCTTTAACTTGTGCATTTCTAGACCTGATGGCAACCACATTCTGAGCTACAAAGACCTTTCAGCAAAGAACTTTCTTTAAACTCTCTAATTACCAATGATAGTTGATTAGTGTCAAACTGAAGTGGTTTAGCCAGAAAAAGTAAGCTTTAAAGAAAAGAAGCTTTAGTAGAGCATAATACTGGAACAATTAAATTTCCTCTGCTTTTACAGTTTTCGCCATTTTGTTTTCTCTTTGGATTACATTTACTTGTAATGTAAATACAAAAGCCTAGGAGAAAGTTTACTGCAAGTTCTCATTGTTTTCAACAAGCTTCTTTCCTAATTGATAAGAACATTTTAAATGCAGTTAATTATGCAGAGGGTAAAGTTAGTTTTACTGGTACATGTAAAACATAACCAGTATTTTCCAGCAATGTATGTGGTACAATTTAAATAGCTATGAATTACACAGGATGTGCAGAGAGTCTGTTCAAAATGTCAGAAGTGCGTTAACTTCAAAGAAAACGTTTCTGATCTCTCCATTCTGAAGCTATGCTTTCATTACTGAATAGCATGCTTTAAGAACCCTATTTTTTTCAAAGCTACTTTAAAAGCTCTTGTTAGCCAGAACATCAAGAAGAGCAGGCTACCCCAACTTCAATTATTTGTATCCTCTAAATGCTTTATAAGGTATGCCCCTTCAGAGGCCACACTTAACACAGGCAGGAAGAAAACTGTTCAGAGCTCCCATGGTCCTTCATAGCGGTCGGAAGAAATCATGAAAATAAAAAGGTCATTGCTGACTCAGAACCTTTAGTGCCAGATAAGAACATTACTCTTCTCTCCATATGCTTCTTGCACAGGCCATTTAAAGCATTTTCTTTGCACAATATTCCTGCTTCTTTAAGCTTTCTATTTATTATTTATTATTTCTTATTTACCACCCTGCTGGCAGACCAAAGCAGGTTACTTGAACCATACACCCTGCACCAAGCAATGCCTGCTCCCTTGCCCCTCTCAGGGCCATCCCACCTGACCCCAGCAGCAGTCCCTCCAGGTGCACCCAGTAACCTCCACCTACGCAGCCCAGATTGCTATTAACCCTGCTCTCCATCCCAGTATATTACACTGAAGTCCACAGTACGCTAAATATAAAGAGGCAGAGAATGCTTTCTGGTTTTGTTAAAATAAAGCTCCTGCTTTTAACAGCTCAGAGCTGCTAATGCTGGTCAGATTCCCTGCTCCTTGCAAAATTTTCACTACTCTGAATGCTATTCCTTTTAAGACTGCATTGAGGAATTACATTTTATCATAAAGGGAGAAAAGGGAACTTCAACTGAATTGGCTTCATTTATTAATCTCATTATTAAACTACTAGCAAATGAATTTGCAGTGTTTCAATTAATATAGTCTAAAGACTTGCTTCTAGCCCAGCTGTAAAACCTATCCCATAATCACAGAATGGGTCAGGTTGGAAGAGACCACAGTGGTCCAACCTCCCTGCTCAAGCAGAGTCATCCTAGAGCACAAGGCACAGGATTGTGTCCAGACGGTTCTTGAGTATCTCCACTGAGAGGAGATCCCTAGGTATGCCAGAGTTATCCTCTCTGTTTTGGTTACTTATATTCAGATGGCACTTCCTGTGTATCAGTATCTGCCTGTTTCCTCTTGTCCTATTGCTTGGCACCACCGAGAAGAGCCAGTGAGGGAAACTCCACAGCCTCTCTGGGAGATCTGTTCCAGCGCTCGGTCACCCGTGTAGTCAGTGAGAAACTTGTATAAAAAATCAAACCCAGGAGATTAGGTTTGAAACTGGTGACCTTAAAAGTGTTCTCCTTTTCATGTTCTTTCTCTCCTAGTCTCCTCTCTTCTCCAGCACACTCCTATCCAGGTGTGTCTAGATTTTCTGTGCTTCTGTTTCACATGACGTAAGAGGGCCTTGGTTAAAGAGAAACCTCCAGCAAAACAGTAGTTCATGTTTTGTACTATGCCTCTCTTCCCTTCTCCACACTGTCACTGGATCAAAGCAAGTCATCTAGTTTTGGGTCACTTCCAAAAGCAAGACAGGTCTGTCTCCTTCTTTACTGATAACCTTCTCAAGTATTGTTTGTTTGTCCTCCAGATTTAACTGTCACTTCCACATCATCCCCTCCATCCCCTCACACCCGCAGTGTGCCATTATTATAGAGGGTCACCATGGAAACAGCTTGCAGGGAGATCCCTGTGCTAATTGTTGAAGATATCCTGACTTTTATTAATCTCATACAATCATTTGGCACTTCAAAATTTATCAACACACCACCCCCCTACAGCAAGAACTCCAGTGCTCTGTCCCACTCCAGTTTGTACTCCCATAGCTCCAACATCCTCAGGACACATGCTGATTTGGTTTTGAAGGACTAGGGGACACTTTGGCAGTTGAGGAGTCACCACCAGTGGGAGAAATGCTGAGATAAATGAGCTGACAGGAGCTCTGTATGGCTGCCTGTCTCTCAGACAGAAAGTTAACTCTGGGTTGGGACAAACCAGGTCTCAGCACTGAGGAAGCAGTACTTTGTGTTTGAGCTACTTCTTCAGCAGAAAAGCCTAAACCACCTTGTTATACTTTACTCTTGATATAAATTAAACTTTTAGTCATACATTTCCCCTTAACAAAGTTAGAGAAAAAAAATAGATATTTACATGATGTTAGATATAGAGAACAAAAAGAGAGCAAAAGGCGGTATTTTTCTACCTATATTTCCAGTTTACCTTTCCACATTCACTCATTTCAGTAGCTGACAAATACACAACAATGACATGGTGACTGCTTTATATTTACTGTAGACTTTCACAGTGATGGACAGCCACACCAGGTACACGGGGGAGAAAAATGACAGCCTAGGGATGCTCTAGTACTGCACTGAAAACAGTGTGTAAAAGTTATCTTACACCTACTGTTTATTCTGTATTTGCTTCCACATACAATCAGTGGTTCCCAAGAATTTTTAATTTCACATAAAAGCAACTTATCTGTTAACAATATCATCTTTAAATGACAGCTCTGTGCTTCCAGATGCTCTGGCCACATGACAAGAAAAGCTCTGGGTGTCAGAAGGCCATGTTCTGATTGCAGACCAACACACCACATGTGAGCATATTGCAATCATTCAAATATTTGCCAATTTGTTTTTCCTCAGACGTAAAGGAAATCCTAACTGATCACTTACCATTGCAAAATTATTCTATGTATTATGTATGATTTAGGTTTTGAATAAATGTGAACTAAATGTCCTAAGATCAATTATTACTCATCATATAGAAACCAGTAAAAATTCACTGTGTCCTTTTCTGGATTTAAAAATAACTTTCCTCCCACTAATCACCATTCTGCAGTTTCCAAAGTCTGTTACTCTTCTTATTGTTTCTGACTTGTTATTATGTACTGATGGTGGCACAAAGAAATGTTGCAGGCAGAAAGTCCATTGTCATTTATCTTGTGCATTGCTTGGAGACAGCTACATTTCTCACTAAACTAGTGAATATAAATGGCACTATAAATAGACAGCAAATCCTTTAAATATTTTACTGCTTTAGGGCAGTCTAATAGAAAGCCAAATGCTTTTGTTCTTTTTGTCACTTCATTGTTGATTTAGGAAGCTTTTCCATCAGACCATGAAGTAACTGTCACAGAGGGGAAATATTGCCTTCAAAGTTTTTAATCTCAACTGTATTAAAAGAATGGAGATAATGACCTGCAATCCCTACATAAATCTTTATCCAAAGAACTGTGAATATTACATATTTATTTTCTGTAAAGAGGAAGTAAAATCTATGCATATGTCCCATTTTTCTCACAAATATGAGCACAGCAATATTTTTGGTGAAGCAGTTTGCACTGGATTTATGGTCACAGGAAGGTAAAGTTGGATTTATTCAACTTCTGTAACTGCTTGTTGTCAGAGCTAGCTTTCCATCTGGTAGGACAGACCTGCTCAGCATCTATAGCCTTCTTCTAGATCCACTCCCAGTGGCCGGAAAGGGGGCAGTAAGTTTTAACATGTTTTGACTGTGAAGGAAATGAGTGTCTAGGTTCATGCACAAATCTGTCCTTCCAGCATCCACCCTAGGAAACAGGAAATTTTGTTCCTGTCATCAGATCTGTTCCACACCAGCTGTTCTCACTTCTGTGCACAGCCCATATGAAACATGGCTCTGGGCGGAGCTGTAGCCTGCAGGGTCAATCTCATTTGCCTCTTGCCCAATGCTCCTGCAACACCTCACTCCACCCTGTTCCTGTCCCTCAGGCCACCTCCTTGTCCTTCCACTGCCCAGAAGCTGGGGAGCACCTTGTAACTCTCATTTGACAGGAGGGAGAAACTTTTCCTGATAAAGACAGGCAGACAAGAGGTTGTCTCCAGGAAATAACATGGTGCAACACACTAATTTAGTGAATGGAATTGCAAATAGAAGGGATGGCAGAGGAGACCATCCAGGTGAAGATTACCAGGGTGCAATGACAGGGCTTCCCTGGCTAATAAGTACTTAATTTATTTGCATATACACTGACATTACTATTATTAGACTAGTATTACTGATGTCTTCTTAATGAAAAAATACTGGAATTCTACTAGAATTAGGAATTCAGCAATTGAGACATTTCAAGAGTTAGTTTTAAGAGCTTTTCTATTAATATTGTAATAATTCTAACAATGTAACTTACAAATTCTATAGGTTCTTAAAATGCTGATTGTTATCCTTATTTGATAAAATATATGAACTGAAATAATAAAATTGAAGCATGGGGTTTAGCTTCTGTTTAAAATAAAGGCTCCAGGTGACTGCAAATGAAGCAAGAAATAGAAATGTTCCACAACAGGTTACAGCAGCTCAAGGAAAAAACTTGCAGCCCTTGAGATAAGCTCCCTCCCCTCTTGTGCTGTTTATTTAGACTGGTAGATTCTCTCTCAAGCTCTCTGTTCTCTCTTAGTTGGACACAAACATGCACCAAGTTTAGCGGGAGTAGAATCCATTTCAGCTTCCCAGTCAAACAGGTGACCCTTTTTACTGTGTCCTGTGCTTGGGACCTGCAGGTACTGTTGGAAAATACACTGAAAAAGTGGGTGAATATATTGTCATCCATAATGGGGGGCCAAGACATAAAAGAAGCTTAAGCAGCTACCAAAGAACTCAATACATCTTTAACTGGGACACCAGTCAGCAACAAGGACAGCTTTTCAAAACTCCTGTGAGTCAGTGGTCCATTTTTCCTTCATAGTTACATAAAGCATAGTGATTTAATCCCATGCAATAAAGTAAAAATCTTTTTATATTATATTTTTTCTCCCTATGGAAGTGGTTAAAATTAAGCTGTTTTGGTGGATGTCAAAGAGTAACTAAAAGGTACACAATCTTATTTTTTCATCATCAAAACATGACGATAGCTGTGATTACTAACTGGCAATATTTCATATCTGTTATGAGATAAACTATTTTATCACCACTATACTCCCATTTATATTCTGCAACTTTATAGAAGAACACTAACATTCTCCAACAATTTAAGCTCTCATTCATGTACTTGGAGGAGCAATTGTTATAGGCTTCAGTGGTTTTGTCAGTATTTCTGAGGTCGAAGATGTTAAGCAAAGTTCTATTTTTACGTTTCTATGTTTTTATCCTTATGCAATTTTACTTTATGTAAAAAACCAAGTTGTCTCTCAAGGAGGAGCTGTAAAGCTACTTCTTCTATTCCTTGCAAGTATGGTAAAAGCCTTTTTTTCTTTAGGAATGGTACATCTTGCTCTCACTAACATACCTGTTGAATAAGTAATTTTCAGCTCAAGAAGAACAAGTGAAAGCAATTTAAACTAAGCCAGCCACACTATGGTAAAATCCACTCATGTGGCTAGACTGTGATGAGGACTGCAGTGATTACAGCGGTTTCTGAATAGTTAGGAGACTTGGATATCAGTTTGGACTTGTCTGTCTGAGACATTTAGGGTATATTTGGGGTTTTTTTTTAATTGAATGGATAGTGTGGAGACAAGCTGCAGAGGAGCACATCTCTTGCTACTTGCAAATTAAACTTCTCTAGAAAAAATTGCAGGGCAGGATTGGACCTCAGAGAATTTGTATGAGAAAATAAACAGGAAAATCCTGAGCTGAATGTCACCTTACTTCTTTTCAGAACAGTTCAAACAGTTGTGTAGTTGGGGTCTGCTTTCACACAGACACAAAAAAACCCACAAGAATTTCTGTGTTTGCCCTCCTCTTGTGTTTGCAATGGACAATTTAATATAACCCCTAAATACGAGCATGTGAGAGTGGGGAAAACTAGCTTACAACACTCTTAATCATTATATATCAGAAATCTAATAGAGTCTATAATGTAGTATTTTAAAAGGACATTTATTTTAGACATTAAAGGAAAAAAATGTAGTGGGGAATGTAGACCATATTGATTTTAAAAGTTGACTGGTAATGCTAACCAAATTTCCATTAAATAAGCATTCAAAATACAGCACTTCACATATAAATAAAAAATGCTGGAATCATTAGGTATTACCTCGTCCACTGCTTTGTAAGCAGTACTTCTCAAAGCTGTTTTACCATATGTGGTGAGGAATGAAACAGGATTTGACAAGTATATTTATATTCTGAGACAACATTAAGGATAATAGATAAGATTAGCACATTACAAATCTTCACAAGAAAAGGACAAGGAAAAGAAGTCAAAAGTTTAAGCAAGGGAAATTCTGCATGCATAAATGGAAAAACAAAATTCACTCTGATGATGGTCAGGCTCTGGATTAGAGCCCAGAGAAAGTGCATTCAAAACTCAACTAGACAAATCCCTGGGCATTTCCCTTGTAATTTAAAGTTTGCCCCGGACTGCACAGGGAAATCCATTAGACTAGATCCATCAGACTAGATGCTTTAAAAAATTCTAATCTACCAAAGGATGTCCTAGTGCTAAATATGAATTTTTACATTCTGAAAAATACCTGTTTCTTACACGTACACCCACACACACTATTTCTCAGTCCTATCCCAGAGACTGGCAAGTTAAATTAAATTATAAATCCAAATAATAACTTCTATATTTGAAAACATATCCATACCAATTTAAAAGCAAGAGCAAAGATAAATGTGGCAAAAACTACACAGGCTAAGTTAGTTCTGTCTTTACATAACTATTTGGATTAAATCCAGTATTTTTCTTCCCAAATTAACAAAAATACAGACCTGAGGAAACATGAAACAGGACACTATATTTCAGTATTTTTCTCTCTGCCATTTCCAATTCACAATTATTATTACAAAAGTCACAGCGGAAGATAGAACAACTACAAGCAAAAAAAAATAATTTCTACCAGCTCTGAATATTTTAAAGAAAAGCAAAATAAACCAGGAGGGAACACAAGCATTTGCAAATAAGTCAGTTACAGCATCTTTTAGATCTTTCCACAGAAAACTTTCAGCATGGGCTCTCTCTCTGAGATAATGTCAGCTGTGCAGAAGCCCTCCTTTCTACACAGCCTTACACTGAAGCTAGTTATTTCTGAAACCATCTAGAACAGTGAAACTAAACTTCTCCCTTCACTGGACATTGATAAATCCTGCTGCCTAGGTGTAAGTAAGTTTTCATGGGAATAACAGATACTCTTGACTAAGGATGTGGCCATGCTTTAGTCCCTCATGTAAACTAAGTAAAGATTTATTGCTTTTGTAGCTATAGGTGTTTAAAAATCAGCACAAGCAGCAAAATCTAGTTTAGAAACTGTATGACATGTAAAAAAAAATAATCCTCCCAGGGTAAAGAATAGTAAAGGATTACATTCAACAGGGCAGAATATACCAACACAGGGGAAAGAGGAAAGAAAGAAAGAAGTAGCTGCAAATTAAAGCTACGTCACAAAGATAATTAATCTTCCTTTTTCTTATAAGCAGCTTTCATGTTTACAGCTACAGATGCAAAATGAAAGAAGAGAATACTAAAGCAAACCATTTCCAGCAAATTAAATAGCCAACATGGAAACAGTCCACAAGTATTTATGAATGTTTACATAAATAATACATGAAAATGGCAATGCAAGCAGTAAGAATGATTAATAGCACAATCAACTAATTTAAAAAATCACCTGGAGTTTTGGTCTTCTCAGTTACTTTCATCATTAAAACAATTGAAATTATACTGATTTCAAAAATTCATGCAAGACTATGGTCTGGTTATCTCTGAATGAGGTGTATTTTTTATTATTTTCAAAATTAAATCATGTACATGGTAAATAAATCACTTGAGTTATTAGTAAAAAAGATGGGAAAGTATTATACTTTTTCAACGGAGAATTGTTCTCACATTCTGGACCTTCCTATATTGCCTAGAATGCATAACCTCGCTAAGAGAGCTTGCTACTGTTCATCTCTGCATTCAACATTTAAAGATCCACAATACAACAAAAGTATTATGCACATGACTGAGTCATTGCAAGACTAGGACAATACTACAAACTTGAGCAATGAGGTAGAAGATTCCCTTCTGTCAGAAGAATACAAACAGTACTATGTATTTGAGTTCAACTCATTAAGTCCCCACCTGACTAGCTATTTCCAAAGATGGTCATCGAAATTCTCTGGAATCAGACTGGAGCAACAGGATCCTCTTGAGGATGATGCAGCTCCATTGAAGCACAGCAGCCTGGGGGTGCTAACTCCTCTGATTTGGCTGCTCAGGGAGCTTATACAACCAATTTAGATGTAGAAATCCACCTTTCAGCAATCTGAAATCAAATGAGATTGTCTTTGCTGGCCACAGCTACATAAATGAGCAGAGTATCTGTTTACATCTTATTCTGTAACGGGAAGTATGTTTTTTACCCATGCATTTGTAAGACTGCACATGAGTGGGTTACTTCCTCTCTCCTGTGCTACATGACCTGCATTAAGCAAGCATTCCTAAGGGACACTTATGCAACAAGGTAGCCCTGTGATTGTTTTATTTTTGTTTGAAAATTGGCTATTGTTATTGATACCTGGCACCACATGACTTATGCCTAATAGGTAAGAGAGAAAAAGGAAAGCATTAATATAAAGTTTAGCACCTGAATCACTGTCAGCACTCAAGATATCACTCTGTTAAAGAACCAGCTAAGTGCAGCTTAAGGTTCTGATCATATCAGTTCTTTTAGTCCCACCACACAGAGTCTTATCAGTCATTCCGTACTGTGCCCCATTTTCCAGCCATAAAGGAAACATAAGAGACATAAAGGAAAAGCATGAAGAAACCAGAAGAAACAAAACCAGCCAGTATCAAATATCTCCAATTTTTGCTTTCCTGCTTAACTCCCTTATCCCCCTCCCTAGGTTATCTATTTGCTGTTGCATGGGTGAATTGCACTGCAGAGCTGACGAGGACAAAGAGTCTTAATATGGCATTTTATACAGTTTGTCTCCTACAGTTTGCAAGCAGCTGGAAAGGACTGACCAGAGTGTTTATGCATGATTCGTAAATTATTTTCATGTTAACGTGTGTTACAATGTTTGCATAAACATTTTACTTCTCAAAAGTATAAGAAGGTGAGCCCCTCTCCAGCCTGAGTTGTATTTCCACATGTATTCTCAGTTGAGTATTTCACAAGATCATTAGCAGGCACTGCACAGAAACAATTCATGAACTTACTATGAAATTCAGTTTTCGTAACGAAATTAATGACTAAAAGTTTATTTCTGTTTAGGAACTAGACATATTATTTCTGTGTGAATTGGATAAAGGCAAGATTGGAACTAGGCAATCTTTGAGGTCCCTTCCGACCCAAACCCTTCTGTGATTCTATGAAGTGTTTCAACAGCAGAAATATTTCACCGTATTTTCACTTTTTCCACTTAGGAAATAAAAATGCAATAAACATTTGAAATTAATCCCCCTCATTGGCTGTAGAACACAGGACACCATCCTGTAAGTTGATAAAATAAATGTTACTTTTCAGTGTAGATTACAGCACAATTGTGCTCATTTCATGCTTTATAGAACAATGGTTCATATAATAGTATATGCAACTAAGAGATGACTTCTTTTTAGTATCCAGTTAATCTAGAGATACTGTGGATGGATTAAGTTAGTTTAGATTTATACCAAAATAATAAAGTAGGTTACATTAATTCAGTATTATAAAAGCTCCAGTCATATCTTCTGGTGTTAATTAGACACAGTCAGTTAAATACGTCTTTGTAATTACATCTAAAATTAGCTCAGACCCTGCAGGGAGTCTTGTAAACTTGTCACCGTGTCAAGTTGAAAACATTTACAGCATTCACAATTTCACTCAAATTTTCTGTGACTATTTTAGGAATGTAAGATTTGAGCACAAGAACAAAATGGAATAAATCAGAACACCTTCCAAACTTCAGTTCTCAAGATCTTCATCAATATAAAAATTGTTTTAAAAATATTTCAGAATAGTGAGCAGACAGGATATTTGCTCCTTCCAATAACTCTGCAGTGGACCCAATTTTAAGCTAAGGGATACCTACTGGAAACCAGTGTACTGAAATAATATTACAATTCCATTTATCTGAAATGTTTGGAAGGTATGCAGGCATTGTTAGAAATCACTGCAGACTACTTCTGTCAGCTGGCAAGAGAAGAGAACACAATTTGGATTAGACCATGTTAAACTTTGTTCAGTTCACCCTTAAACTTTGTTTTCCAGCCTTGAAGTGGGGATGCTAGAGACTGCCAGCACAGTAAGAAAAAAAAGGACTTCTCCTATTTTTAGCAATAACTGCACAATCATTCATACATGAATATACATGAGCAGGTAAATATAATGTATTTGCAACAGCATGTTCAACCTTAAGAAACAAATAAAAGGTGTGTGAGAAAAGGAGAACTGCTAAGTGATTTTATTATTATTCATATTTTGTATGTTTTGCTTCATGCCTAATACCAAGGTTAACTGTATTATTGACATGCATGCAGCATTTTAGTAACTGTTTACATCTGTGGGTCCAAGATAGCCAGAGCATTCTCCTGGGACAAAATACAAACCTGACTTTAGTTAGACAACTTTCTCGCCCTGAGTACACTTTCATTTTCTCGTGGAGACAAATACTGTTGAAGAATTGAAATCTTCTTAACAACACTGTAGTATATTAAAGAAGGAAAAAAATGAAGTAATTGAATCTCAATTCTAACATTGATTTCTGAGGAAATTACAAAATTTGTATCTACATTATAAATGAAAAAAAGAGGGACCAGTTACATATATCTGACAAATGGTTTCATGAAGTACTCTGTACATGCAAAGCACAAATGACCCCTGGCATTAGAGGAAATCAAATGCAGAGATCTTGGTTTCTCTTCCCTTTTCCATTGTATCATCTACTTTTGTAGCAACCCAGCCCTGCAGATGGGTTTCATACTGCAGGCATGACTGCACAGAACTGTCAGAAATGGACTGTGACATACGTTTTACAGGAGGTAACAGAAAAAAGAGAGAGGTAAGATAAGCTATTTAGAGATCATATGCACGATCATATGACCAAAAATTGTGTGACAAATGCTCCTCTGAGTTATTTAATTCCCTCCACCATGTTTGTTTAAGGAATTTATCTTTACTTGATATAAATATATGCAAGGTAGTTTGAAATTAAACAATCTCCTGTTCCTTTGCAGAGAAATGAAAACAGGAGGAAAAACTTCAATTCAAAGCTAGCAAGTGCTCTCAGCATAGCAATGTAGTCAAGTTTAGAAGAAACATAATGCCTAGAGTATCAACAGTACTGCTAAGG
This sequence comes from Machaerirhynchus nigripectus, assembly GCA_013397975.1. Lineage (NCBI taxonomy): Eukaryota > Metazoa > Chordata > Aves > Passeriformes > Dicruridae > Machaerirhynchus > Machaerirhynchus nigripectus. Next base: position 183,248 of record VZRQ01005645.1, read on the forward strand.
CGTACGTGGTAAGCAATTTTTCCTAACAGGAAGAAAAGTAGCAATCAATACAGCAGAAATCAAAATCAGATTTCTCCACTAATTAGCTGGAAAGCTGGTAGGTGTCTGTATGTGGTTTATTACTTTTCTACTTAGGATATTGCATGTCTAATAAATATACTGAATTAAAAGTCCATCACAATATTTATCTATCTAAAGACAGAAGATGCCAACCTTGGAGGCTTTAGACAGAAATTTTACTGGCAGCTTCCCAGAATCTTGACACATGTGAATAAAGTCAAACCAGACGAAAAATGCAACAGCTGAGCTTTCTGTTTAAGCAGCAGCAAGCTTACTGACCTTGCAAAATGTCAGTCAGTGCAGAGATGACTTCATGCACTAGTACTCCCATAATTTTGTTTTCACTCCTTCCTTGCTAAAGTTCACATCTCCTCTTTAATGCTCTCCCAAGATCCCACGTGCATGATCTAAGGGGCTGCAGTCACAGATGTGCCAGAACAGAACTACAGCAACAGCCATGTCAAAGATCATGGAAACTACAGTAAATATTCTCATTACGTTTGTTACAGTTTAGAGATCTGAATCCACCACATAAGAAATCTGTATCAGGGGAAGGGCTTAGCTTGTACAGCGACAGCCTCACCCAACATCCAGCTGTTCTGACAGCAGGCAACAGCAAATGACTAAGAAAGATTATAAGAAAACAAAGGTATTTATCCTTCCCCATATAGTCATCTTGTCACAAGTGATCTGTGGTGCAAGAAATTCATACAGTCATAGAAAGACTTGGGTTGGAAGGGACCTGAAAGATCATCTAATGAACTTCACTTATAAATTCTGGGGTTTGAGGTAGTATCTTTGTGGTTTATCAGCTTTTGATAACAGATCAACAGCTCTTTTTCATCTATGAAGCTTTCTAGGGGCTTTTCTACATCCACATAAATATTGGTCTTTACAAAGCATTGCAGCAGAGCTCCCCAGTTTCACTATATAAGGCACAAAGAAATTTGTCTGCTTTTTTAAATCTATCTCTTTATAGTTTTGTTTTATAACCCTGCTTGCTTGGAAAAAAAACTAATACTTGAATGACAAACCCTAAAGTAATCATGCCCTCTTCATCTTTTCTATGCATTCTTATCACGTTTCCCTTCTGATTTCCCTTTTCCAGACAGAAAATTCCTAGCCTTTTGCTCTTCCTTTCATTCCCATGGTACTGAAATGGTCACAGAATCACAGACACATGGAGTGAGGAGGTCCTATCCATATTGCATCACAGGATCCTTAGTCAAGATGGTGAGTTCAGAGGCAATCAGGCACAATTTCACCAGCACCCTACGTCCTTTTGTTGGAAGTATCGCTAGGGTGAAGTCTTGATGGTTTGCTCAAATAAAAGTTTTCTGATTAAGCAAACACTGGGCCTGCAGCACCTTCAGGGCTGGACAGTGTCTTTACCTACCATCCAGGGTAAATCGCAACTTTTCAGCACAGATAGAACAAACATTTATGAACAGCAGGTGACCATCTAACAACAATGCTGCTTGTTAACTTCTTACAATTGTTCATTCCATGGAGTTATCATCCTGAGACCAGTGGTGAAGGAAAATGCTTGGGATGATGTTTGTTCCTAAGCACAAAGGAACTAGGCAGTCTTCATTTTCCCTCTTGCATATTTAGCTTTTCCCTGTGCTCCGAAATTTTGCAAATCAGTGCACGAGCTTCCCTGCAGGAGCAGAGCACAGTTCAGTCCACACTGAGGAATCCACTCCTCTGTACTCAGCAGGACCTTCCTCCTGGGTCACTCACAGGGGGCATTCAAAAGCAGTTACCATGGCAGGGGAGAGAGGAAAGAGTCTGACACTGAATGGAAAGAATCATTTCCTCTAACAGCTCAGCTTTTGACAGCCTAAGTGTGTTTTCTTATCACTAGCAATTTTCTATGAAATATAAACTCACGGTGCATATTCTCTACTCTCTACTACTTCTACTGACTAGATTGAAAAGCTACAGACAGAATGTACCCATCACATTCAGGTGGTTTTCTTGGTTGTCTGACCAGAGTGGACTGTCCTTGAAAAATCAATTGGGTCTTCAGGGATTTTTATTCCAATCTCCTCATGGATCTGTAATGGACACTTGAGATCTCTAGGTATTCAGTCTCCATTAGAGAAACACTTCTCCCCCTTTCCACTACACCCAATCTTTGTTTGAAACACCTGACTGTAGAGACATATTTTTGCAGTGTTTCAAAGGATTGGAATATCACAATCTCTGCTCCAGTACACAGCAATAAGGAGGTGGGAGTGTGGAGTGCCAAATCAGAATATTGATCCCTCTAGACCACTGCTCCTTCTCTGATTAACATCAGATTTTTGTCTGTCTGTGTGAAAACTTCCCTACCTAGATAGAAACAGGTTTTTTATCCACTAAATGGAAAGTGATGTATACCCTAATCAAATGCTGCCTACAGTAAACAAATAATATTTTCACCCTCAACTCTTTCAACCCTCTCACTACTGGACTGATTTTTAAATACGTATTATTTTATGTTTAACACTAGTATTCATTAATTTTCTGTACACAAACTTCATTCTAGATTTCACTTAAATTTAATTGCAGAGTATTGTAGAAAAGGAGAATACTATTTTTTCCTGATGATTCTGGAAGTAATTATACCACTAAGCTATTAAAAACTAAGCTATTAAAAACTCCTATTCGGATAAAAATTAACCTCATAATAGAAAACAGTAAAATTTATGTCTTAAACCAAAAGTATATTGAGGTAATCACTGTTTCAGCAACATATTTTGTTTCAGAAATTCAGTCTGATTATCAATGAAAATATAGCAGATCACAGCCCTTTTTGTCCACCCCAATAAAGCCTTTTCATTCTTTCCATTTCAGAAAGGAACAGAAGCTTTGCAAACACACAACAGTTTAGGCTACGAAATTTGAGAAAACACACACACAAAAGGACATGAAATTTTTACACAGAACTTACAGTCTATCCATTTGCACCACTGAGTGTGCCATTTCTATCAGTTGAGTCACCCCCTAACTGTCCAGCTCAGCTCACTTTAGCTCAGTTAATTTTTGTAAATGAAGATCATGTTCTATTAAGAAATACAGGAAGGCAGGTCGCTGGTAAGGTCACATACAATAATATTTCCCATCATTTCAGGAAGGACCACCAGAATTAACCTGAAGTTTACCAGCTTTATTTTTTGTTTTGAAAGTCCTGGGGACATAATGCCATAAGCTTTTCTCACCGTAGCAATACAGATGGAATTAGTGAAAAATAAGCTTATGAACGGCAACAAAGTACTGCCTGTGCAATGTTTCTGCCAGAGATTAAAGGACACTCATGCTGTACCACAGGACTAAAAAGAAACTAATTTTCCTATGAAATTGTCTACATCAGATGCTTTTAAATTCATCCAGAAAGCAAAATATTCTTTGCATGACAAGAATTCATAGGCATTCATCACAGCTATGCTGTTTTATTCAAAATAAAGCATACTATTCCTCAAGCAATATTAAGGGCCTATAAACCAGGAGCTTTTTTCTAAGTTTAATAATTCCTATATACTATCATTATTCTAGTACATCGCTTCATGTCAATTTTTAAGAGATCAGGAGCATAGGAAAATGGAAACTTGTGAAGAAGCGATGCATGACATATTGGAATGATATATTTTTGCCCAATTATTACCAAAAAATGCATATTAAAGCAAGGCTATTTTTGATTCTTTGTCTCATTCTTCCCAGAAAATGTGAAATTTTCACCATTTAGTGAAAAACTGGTGTCTCATTGTTTTATGGACAACATGGACTCAGTAACCACATCTAGGAGCCCTGGGAGGTAAAGAGGAAGATTTGCAATGATGAGGATCACTTACTGGGTTTAAATAAAGTACAGCTTTAGATTTAAAAAGATTTAGTGAGAAAATGGAACCAACCATAAAATGTCAGACAAAAGGTCTGTCTAGGTCAGTATGCTGTACTCAGTAACACCAGTAGAGGATTCCTAGGGAAAAGTAGAAAGAAAACGAGAAACATATTTCCCAAGAATTGACACCTAGCTTTTAGCTCTTTATTCTAAAATTTCCTGACCACAGCTGACATCTAGAATAGAATTTCTGTTGGCAAGGTACAATCCTATTTTTAAAAAGATGCAAAACAATGGTTATTTCTAGTTTACAGAGGAACTATTAGACATATCCTGTGATATTTTTCATATGCTGAAAGACACTGAAAATCAGTACCACAGTAAACTTTTTGGAGGGTAAGGTATCATTCCTGTCTAGATCTTGAAATGTCTTGTCTGATCCTAAATGTTAGACCAACTTAACCTTAATCAGCCTTAAAGTTGATTTAATTGAATCAATATATACTACTGACTAACGGCCTTAAGCATCAATTGCAAATGAATTGCAATTTCACATTAATCTCCTAACAAGTGAACTGATACAGAACAGGATTGAACCATAGTAGGTGACCCGTATGGCTTTGAACCCATCTCATGACAATACTTTAAAATTCTCTTGCAATTTTAATAATTTCCCCTTTCTCATCTCTATTGCACATAGATATCTAGTCCGTCCCTTCCTCTCCTAGGATCAACCATATGATTTTTGCACTCTGGGATCAGACACACACCAGGTGTCTGATGTCCATTCATCTGAGTTCTCTTCTTTCCTGGCTGATTGATTCAGTCAACCTGTTCAGTGGAAGGGAACCCACTGCCACTCATAAATCAACTAATTTTCTCGTCAGTTTTGATCCCATATACCAGATTCCTCTGTCTTCCAATACCTGGTTTCTTCATTTGTACGTGGTCATATAAAACCTCTTGCCACCTTCAGAGTGGATGTTCACATAGAGGAGAATTATCTACAGGAAATTTTGTGCAAAAAGGTTCCACTCACTGTTGATAGCTTGGAAGTCCTCATGTCCCTTCAGAGCACCAAATTGATGATTCAGTGTATGAGAAAAAAAAATAATGGAGATTTGAGTCATCATGGCGATAGGCTGAGATGGTGATTGCAGACCACTTCAGTTAGACTTCAACCCTTATCTCTAACCCTACACTCTACACTAGTCCCTCAATCCAATTCTTTTCACTAATCCCTGAAGCAAGCCCTCTACACCTTGAAACAAACCGTATTCCCGTGCACTAACCTCCTAACTCTGACCTAATTCTGTGGCTCTAACTCTAGCCTGTTTGGCTACTGGGAAGCAGAAGTGCACGGATTTTGAGGTCATGGGGAAATCCCTGCTGCCCAATTAATTTTTATGCAAAATGGCCTTATTCTCATTGGATGTGTGAACAGCTGTGAGGTAGGGTTCAGGTCACTTTCTTATATTGCCGAAAAAGTGGGATCCCAGCACTTAATTTCTCAAAATGAAGTGAATGCTTCCAGATCCCTTAGCTTTCAGTCTGTCACATGGGACTATATTATCTCAACTTATTCAGTGTTGATGGAAAAGAAGGCAGGACTGAATTCAGTGTTACAGAAAAAGCAATATGTTTGGGAAATAGCTGCTAATCCCACTGTAATACGCTCGGTTTGCAGTCAGTGATTAACACAGATGGGGATGAAATGATCTCTTCAATAATGTTACACATTAAATTCATACAGCATTTTTTAAAAATCTTTTTTAGACCTATGTAAGGTCTGACTTGTGATGTGAAATTAATATAAAGCACTAGTTGTTCTTTCCAAACCCCTGCATCTACTTCAATGCCAAAAAATATTCTCTTCCCCTTCTAAGGGATTTGACTTCAAAGCATAATTTCAATATATAACTAAGGTAAGGGACAGTGGTCTGAACATAGAGAGCTACCTAAGTCAAGAAATAGCCCAGTCATGGGAGATCTGCCAAGAGAGCAGGTCAAGAGTCCTCATAGAAAATTGATATTCTTTTTATTTAAAGTAATAAGCAAACTTTTCTTCACTTTTTTTTTTTTTTTAATCCACTGGATCATTAATCCACGCAGGATTTCTAATACTGCTCTTGTAACTCTATGTTTTTTAAGTGGCTACAACTTTAAAAGACAAGAAAAATTTGAAGGGGCATATAAGAGATATGCAGATATGGTGCTTAGTGACATGGTTTAGTGGTGAACCTGGAGGGTCTGGGTAAACAGTTGGATTCAATGATCTTAGAGGTCCTTTCCAACCTAAACAATTCTATGTTCTCACTAGCAAAGTTAGATTATTTTCATAGTAACTTTCATATTGATTTTGAGAGTTGCAGGGCTCACAGGGGAAATTTTCAAATGTTCCGCAGAAGATGGCTTTGGAAAATATGTCATTTTGCCTAAGCTGTTTACTAAAAATCTCTAGCATGTCATGATGCAGAACAATGCCTTGAAATTCGGTGGCATTTGTGGCTTGCCACAGCCCCTCAGGGTCACAGGTCCCACATGCTCCTTAAACACTTGACTGAATTTGACAACAAATGTATACAAACACCGTTCCAGAACTTTTCAGGTTTTACTCCTGGCTGCATCAAACTACCGAGACTGATGATACAAGACCTGAGAAGAAAGCTCTCATTTCTCATACAGAAAACAACATAATGCAAATGAGCCATACAAGAAGAAGAGGCAATTGGACAGATGGAAATCAGTCTACAAGTCAGAGAGGAATCAAGGATTTCAGCCTAAACTATTTTGAAATGTTTGAAAAATGTTTGAAAAACTGTGCATAGGCTTTGAGAATGGTAATAAAAGAGGGAACATTTTGATCAAGCAGGGAGCAAAAGCAAGGACAAAAGGAGAGACATTAAGAGGAATGTTGTGAATTTAACAATCTCACAAATGACTGTTGGTAGAGGATACAACAAATTGCAATCCTGACTGGAAGACAAGAACAGACTTTTTTGAGAGGGTATACCTAGGTAATGGGATCACCCATTACCTAGAAGTGGTCAAGAGAACAAATATTTGTAGTAGGTTATCAGAGGATGTAGTTGGACTTGGAGTTATTGTAGTGAAACTGAATATTTTTCAAAAGCATGTGGTCCTGTCTGCTTAGAGGGAGCTCATCTCCTTTCTTGAATGAATTCCTGGGTAGAACTCAGTAGTTTGAAATTCTCTGAAGAACAGACCAGTTAATCACAACTCTTCCATCTGGCCTATTTAGGTTATTAGGAAGAAAAAAAAAATGAGTGAATAGTGCCAGTTAGAATTTAGGCCTTTTTTTCAAAGCATTACAAGGAACAACAAAAGTCTGAAGCATACTTAGAAAGTAAAAAAATCCTGTAAATGGCTCATTAGGAAACAGCAGTTAACACCACTCTTTGAACACATTTTGGCTGTATTTATAAAAGTACCACCAATTAGATTTTAGCAGCAACATGAAGTATTACCAAAATATTAACATGTAATAAATACTGATCACAGCAGGAATTTTCTATTGCCATAATTACTCAAGTAAAGACTATTAGCATTGCTTCCTCCCAGCTAAAACATCAAAGTATCTTTTACTTAATTTCATTTGCTTCAGACACTAGTGTCAGCATTTTAATTAATTTTAATTTATCCTGTTCTTTGTCCAATTTTAAATTGTTGTTTTTTTCCACAAATTAATGCCATATCATCCTAATGACACTTGTTGTTAAATCTCAGAACAGCAATGCATGCAGCTATAGATTGCTAGAGACAGAAAGTGTGGGAGAATACTCAAAGAAAATACAAACATCAAAATTTCATTCTTTCACAGTCTCTCTGGGCCACCTGTCAAATTATCGGCCTTTTTTTCCTCTTATATCAGGTCAGTTTTTAGATCCAAAGATTGTTTTGGTTCTTGAAGTCTTAAAGGCACAAATATGTAGTTAGTATTAGTGTCATGGACTGATGATTGAATTGAAACTGTAGTTTATTTGAACTCCAGATGAGGCCATAAAATTTTTTTGTAAAAAACCTTTTTTCCACTCTGTTGAAGGTGGTGGTGTTAGTTTACTTCAGGAACAACCACGTAAATATATTTTGAGCTCTTCAGCAAGTGACACCTTTGGAGGAATTATTCTGTGTATGAAATGTTTCAGTCTTGACACTTGCAAGGGTTCACTTGTATGCTTACTTAAAAGAAAGAAAAATCCCTAGTGCTGCTACAGACCAGGCCACAAGCAGGGGGGGAAAAAAAGGATTACTGAGTAATGGCACTCATTTTTTCCTTCCTATTCTAACACAAACTCATTTCTTTTTAAAAAATACTTTTATTTGTTTGTTTAAAATCTGTTCTCAAACCTAAATACCTGGAAATGCATGAAATGTCAGAAATAGCTGCTAGCCTTTCATGGGGTGCCAAGGGTGGTAAAGACTTACTCCTCTCAGTGGTCACGTACAAAGAATTACTGTCTGCAGTTGGGATTACACAGAATAAAACAAGACATAAGCTAAATTTCTTGATTTGAAAGAAAGTCACTTCTAACAACAAACTAGTTCTCACATGTAGGCAGCATGGCAAATACAAGGTGAGCGGTGTCATCTATGAATGGGAATTTATTAATTCTTTAAAATCCTTTTTATCTTCAAGGTAGTGATCATGCACAGTAATTAGCTGAGAACACACATAAGGCACAAGAACAAGAAGGTGTCAGAAGAAACAAGGTGCATCTTTCATGAATTTTGCACAGCTTTCTGTACATCCACATCACTTTCTAGGACACCAATCCTCAGTTTTGCACAGAAGTATGTAACTAGGTGTTTTATCAAATCTTATCACATGTTTTCCTTCCTACTCAATCATGTTGCAGTCCCAGAGAACAAACACTTCAAAAGGTGTATTCTCCAACTACCAAAATATATATTTGATATGTCCAGGGCTGACCATTCTCTTGGATGACCCCAACACATACTAAGGCACTAGCCTGTTGCATTGCAAACTCTTCCATCCCAAGCAACTCTTGTTCCTGTAATATGTATTAAATTGTGAATTAAATGAAATACAGAGATGGACACTGAGGTGTCTGACACAGATCATTCAAACAAGTGCTCTTATCTCTGGGCCACAAGCCCATCCTGTTCCAGCTTTGCTTTTAGTGGACACTGGCCCAGTTGAGTGGAAGTCCAGAGCAGAATCATGATCCAGACTTTTAGGAAGCTGGAGACAGGCTCAATTCACTACAGCTCCCAGCAAGATACAGGATTTCACAGCAATTGCACACTGTGTAGATTAGGACTCTTAGCCAGCTGGCTAGTACATGATCAGCATTAACAGCAGTGAGACTGACTGAAAAGCATAAATTCTGTCACAGAATTAGAAATTACAGACATTGTTTATCATACACTAGCCCTCAGGATAACATTTTGGATTGTAGATCCAAGTAGAAAAGGTTATTTCTCTGAACTTACAAAGTAGTTGTATAATTCCTACAGAGACACAATTCCACATACCCCCTACTTACAGCTCTTAGAATTACTTTTATGCACTCCCTGCTCTTATTGACAACTTCTAGACCTATTTGTATTTTTAACCACAAATCACATTTGCGTTGATGCAAATGATATTTGTATCATGTAGCTGCTTTTTTTGACCCTTGCAATAACGTCATGGAAATGCACAAGAAATCTTCAAAATCACATTGGCAATAATTTTGGATTAGTTACAGTAGGAGTCTCCTAGTCTTCCCAACTGGAGAAGCAGATTAAATAACCACCTTATCTTTACTAAAAAGCACTACAAATGCAGTACTTTTTTTCCTGAAACTACTTCTAAATCTAGTCAATTCAATATCACAGCATTGTAGAAATTACCAGACACACTCACTTTAAAAAGTTCACCATCTATTCCCTTTGACCCTTCAAAACTGAGTAAATAAAACTGAGATGCAGATGCAGACATAAATCAAGAGACCAATTAAACTTTTACAGGACCCAGAAGGTGAGAACGGATAAACTGAATTCAGATACACTCTGAATGGAAAATAAAAATGTTCCCATTAAGGGAGTATCTACATCCAGTATTTTTGAAGAATAAAAGCCATAACTAATCATCATAAATAGAATAACAAGATATTATAAACAGAACAGAAAGGTCTCAGCACCGGAAAGGAGACACTTCTGGTGCAATACTTGCAGAAAAATCTGTAGAATGAGAAAGGATTGAGTTAATAGATTACATTTAAATTTCACTTAGTTTTTCCCTTTAAGAGACAAAAATGCAAGCACTGTGTAGCCATCAGACAAAACCAGCTAGTGCACATGAGCACTTAGTTCATGCAGAGAATGACTTTTATCTGCAGCAGGCATGGCAGTACAGTGCACATCACACTCTATTCTAGGAACCATTACAATGGAGCCTCCATGGTCTCCTTTGAAAGGAAATCAAGACACGTAAAGAGATGGTGCTGATGTAACTCTTTTAACAGAATACATCAGGAATAGCGTTAATATTTTTTTTTGTAGTCCAGCTTTGATACTGAACATAGGCAGAGAAAAGTTTCAAAGAGAAGTAACTGCAAATGGCGAAGTTTTCAGTAGTACACTGGGCTCGCAGCTCTGCCTAGTCAACAAATTTGGGGCCCCTCTACTCTTACACACTTGCTTAATGGGGATTGTTTATACTCTTGTCCCTCTTCTTGAACACCAAGTTGCTCAGCTGATACCCATTTACTTTCCTGGCAGCTCTTACATTTCTCACCCTTTTCCACTGGAGTCTTTATCATTTCTTATCTCCAGAGCAGAGCTAAAGACCTATCAGCTGAAACAAGCAGCAAAACTCATTCTGACCTTTGCCAGAATATGAGGTGGATGCAAATTAACAGACAAGTTATTCTGCTGTAATTCATTCCAAAGGAACTGCATAAAAATGGTACTGAACAGAAAAGAAACTAGGTCTTATAATAACACTGTACTCTCAACAGCTTAGTAGGGTACTCAGGAATCAGAAGACCACTGATTGCAGCTATTTTTCTTTTCACTTATCCCTCACAACCCTCTTCCATCCATCCTTACAGCTGTCACAAGGCTGTGGTGTAGAGTGCAGATTAGTGCCAAGGGTTAAGCAGGACACATAAGGTAGCACCTCTGAATTATCTCCAGGCTGTGATTCTTTAACTCCTTAGCAGCACTGACAGCTGTCTTGTGCTGTGCTTCCAGTTCCCCTCTTCCTTTTTCAACTTACTGGAAACTTTTCAGCCAATCAACTCAAGGAACGAAAGCTGTGAAAAGCCTGTCACTTCAGCTGTAACAGCAACACACTGTGTTGTTTCCATTGGCCAGTAATGACAGGGATGGAAATGAATTTAAATTCAGTTTATTTCTTAAACTATAAAAAGGTATTTTATTGTTGGTTCCACTTTCATACCAAATTTCCAAATCCTGCCTCACTATTTGTTGTTAGTTGTGTTTCTCTAAACAAGTCTTCTACACAAATTTCTGCAAGTAGTTGTGTAAGTTGTGTTTGCTCAGATCCCCGCCCAATAAACTAAACACAAGTGATCTTTGGTGCTGAAATAAGGGCCAATTCTAACAACGTATTTGATAACTTATAACCATAGCATGGCAGAAACAAGGTGAACAGCTACCATCATTTCAGCCCCTTGAAGAAAAAGAGCTTCATAAATCATTCTTCAACTCTACCTTCAAACCAGGAAATTTTATTAATAATTTATACAGCTACATATGGTTGCCATAGTTGGCAGTTCAGCATTACTTCATTTGCATTAGTTACCAAACACTAAATACTATTTTTTTCTGTCCAATTGTATGACTCACTGTTCTTCTGCACTGTCCTCTATTCCTCCCTAATTATGTATCTGAGGAGACAGAAATGCAGCTCCCATTTGATCCTGTGTTATCCAGTATTTGGTCTGTAATGTGGCTTCAAATGCGAGACACAAGCTCTTTTCTTTAAATACAAATGTATCTTCTGAAATTTTTTATCTTGAACATGAAAGGGAGCAAAAGCACTGCCCAAGTAATCAATGATTACTAAAAGTCTAAGGTTCTGATATCTTGACCGGACACATATATGGATAGATGCTATTCCAGAAAAGATACTTCTTTTCAGAAATGTTGAAAGATTCTGTATTCTAAAAAATTGTAAGAATTCTCTAAATGTACAGTGAATTGGAAATATTTTTAGTCTGTAAGAAATTACTATAGCTTTGAAAAAATTACACTTAAAATAAAGAGGTTTTACTTAAATTTCCTGCCATTTTCTGTGGATTAAATTAAGAAAATGTAAAGCCCTACACATTCAGTGTCAAACTTTTTATGGTCCAGAAATCAAGGGGGTTTAGTGTTCTTCCATGATCTTTGTGTAGAGCAAACTGAAGTAAAAACTAGGCTTTAGAAACAATAGAGATAGAAGTTGATTCAGATACTATATAGATCTCATCACTGGAATTTTATGCCTTTCATGTCATGTGTGGAGATGTGGAGAGTAGCCTGAGGACAGATAAATGAACTGTACAATTAAAATACCAACCTAACACCATTGCCACAATCTTAGATCTGTGTTTTCCAAGCTGATGTTTCTGTCTAGTCTCCCCATTGTATTCTAACATGGGGCTGTTCCAGGCAACAATAGTACAGAAAAGGTGAGCAAGGGGAAGTAAACGCTTTCAAACTGTCAAAAAAAACCCCCGCCTGTGCTGCTTGTTGAGCTGAGTACTAAGAAAACAGAAAAGTGGTATCAAGACATATTTATGAAATGAATTTACAATTATATTTAGGCTCAGGCCTCTGACTCACAGACTTCAACACTCTACATGACAAAACGTGTTAGATAAGTAACTTCAGACAAGCAAGGCAGATGTTCGCATGTGCATACGAGGATCCTTCGCTCACAAAGATTCTTCGCTCAGCCCACAGCTCTCTGTGCCACACGCCCAGATCTCCTGTTCAGTCCCACAAGTTTCACAGAANAGGATCCTTCGCTCACAAAGATTCTTCGCTCAGCCCACAGCTCTCTGTGCCACACGCCCAGATCTCCTGTTCAGTCCCACAAGTTTCACAGAAAGGCTCTGGGTGCTCATTGATACTGGTGTGCTCAAGTAAAACAGGCAGCTTAATACTTTTGTATAGTGACACCATCAGGGCAAAAGACACCTCATGCTCCTGAAGCACAAGACTAGGTCATAACCATTTTGCCTGGTTTTGACATAGGGCTTAATTAACATGGGTTAATTAACTACTTAATTAAACTCTGGAAAGGAGATATGATAAAATAAAATGCAATAATGCTAAAAATGCTGGAACTGAGAGACATGCATTGCTTGCATGTCTATAAAGGAAAAATAATGTCTGCTAAGAAAATAGAAGGAAATTACATGGCATAGTGATATACAGCAAACCTCAGCACAAAGTTGCTGCACATAACAGACTGGTGAAGTCAGAGAGGCACTCTGCTAGCTTTGGTAGAACAAACACAGGAGATGTCAGCGCAGACAGAACGCAACACATTTAAAAGCCTTCTTTGAAAGTGTTTTCTTATCAAACTCTAAATATGGGGTGATAAAAATTCTGAAACAAAGTGACTAAAACAAAATTGATTGGGATGAAATGAGGGGCAGTGAAATGGACCAAACCTTGCCGAATTGATCTTCATTGAAATCTTGAAATCAGAGAAGTCTAACAAACACTCTGGAAAGGAGATATGATAAAATAAAATGCAATTGGAAAAAAAAAAAGAAAATTTGGAAATGGAGTGACTACAACCAAATGGATTGCGATGAAATGAGGTGCAGTGAAAAGGACTCACACTTGCCAAAATTACACTCGCTGAAATCTTGAAATCAGGGAACGAAGTCAAATGAAAAGACAGGAGAAGAAATTCATAAATGAAATTGTAAAAAACCAAAAAGCTATAAAAGTAATGTCCAACTGGGCTTACACTATCAATAGCTATTCCAGGCAGTGTGAGTAATACTGATGATATAAGAACTTAGTATTTTTCTCTTTGTTAACGTCATTTTCCTTAAATATTTCTTCAATGATCCATTTTCTCTCACTTACTTCCAGCATGTATTAAAATTTTCTTAAGTCATGATGCTTAAGATGGTTCTGTGTTACAGTCTGTTCCATACTATTGTAACAGCTGGCAGAAGAGACAAGAAACAAAGCTCTGGACTACGTTTCCATAGTAGTAAGTATTTCTCACAACAGGAACAGCTGAGAAATGGGGTGATGCAGCTACCCTTTAAGCAGAACTGAAAATGGAGATAGGTAAGGACTTGTAACCAAAAGTCCCAAATTGCAGGGATTTCTATTCAGTCTCTGTCAAGAAGCGATGACTGTCAAAACTACTATTTCAGTGCTCTGAAACAACAATGTGAACTGGCAGATGAATTTACCTTTGAGCAGACATTGTCACTCCCAAGCTGTTCCTCTGTACTAGAAAGTCTGGGCTTTCAGCTATTTTTCCAAGACAGCAATATTACTTGTACCATTTGAACAATTAATACTTATAGGAACCGCTATTGCACATAAAGAAAAAAATCACAGGATTTCTATTAGAGTCTCTATAGATAATGAAAATGTTGGGAAAAAGAATTGGTTTTCCTCCCTAAATGATATGAAAAACTCAACTACTTGGAACTCCTCGTTAGCCTAGAGGAAATGCATCCTATCAAACCCAGTGTGAGATGGATTTGCTCCATGTCTGAGACAAGTCATTGCTGTTATTAATACAATGATTCATGTTCAGTAATAATAGTGAGCACTTGCACACTGTTTATATTCATATTTTCCATAAAGCTTTATAAACATTAGTCATTTACTTTACAAAACAAGCATCCAAAGGAAGTGATTATTAGATAAATGCCTGAAGAACACAACCTAGAAGTATTTTCTTTAACCTTTTCTCATGCTTTGACTTTCACATACTTCTAACATAAATGTCTGCTGGAAAATCATTCAGATCATTACTGTGAATTACTGTTTACAAGTTTATTTTTCCACTTCAGCTGCAGAAGTGAACCATTTAAAAGCCAGTCTGTCTTACCCCTTTTCAAAAAATCTTCCTATAAACTAGGGTCTTTGCATTTAAACAGCATCAAAGGACAAGTAGTGGGTGACTTTGTGAAAGGTGGCTGTTCTTCATTCAGAGTGCTGTTGCTGTCCTAGATGGCCTGCACATCTCCTGTACAATTGTTGTGGGTAACTTTTGTGAAAGGTGGCTGTTCTTCATTCGGAATGCTGTAGCTGACCTATGGCCTGTACAATTAGACACCACGGTAAACTTTATTAACAACCAAACAAGATGTTTCTGCTCTATGTTTCTCACTGCTCTCAGGCAGCCATTTTAAAAATATTCATATGTAGAGAAAAAAATACTGCCAGCTTTTACAAAAGGGAATAAGTAGCTTGACTAACATTTAATAAAAGCCTGTTATTAATAAGAGCTTGGTGGTGAAAGGTCCTTCTTTGAAATTAATTCTACTGCTTTTCCAGAGGCTTGCTTTAGTGGACAGCAGCGATGCAGCGAGCTCTGTCCTTTGTGCTTGTATATATCCATCAGCTGCTTCTTCCTCAAGCCAAGCACCTTTACATTTTCTCAGCTCTCCTTCTCTCTAATTAGCACCAATCTTAGAGGTGCCTGGAAGGAGCCTTCAGCAAGGAAGTGCCACACACAAGTCACTATAAGAGCAACGGGGAACCCTCCCAGACTGCACGATTTATTCACAGATGTCCATATAAGAGGCTTTGAAAGGCTTTGAATACATTAGGTTGTATTTTCCCAAGGTGTAAAAACAGACTAACAAATCCAGAACATTTCCTCTCCAAAAATGCAGTACTCTCTTCCAAGAAGATCCTGTACCTCAATTTAGATGCCTTTGAGATTATCTGATTAACTAATAATGATTTTGTTAACTCCAGGTTCAGACACAAGCAAGAGCTCCTGAGCAGTTCCTTACACAGTTTTGCTAGCTTCCACTGGACTAGCTGGGCTGATAAAGGGCTCACAATTCTATTCAGCTGCTCTAAATGAAAATTCAGACCCAAATACCTGAAATGAATGCCATTACTGAACTGCAAATACTGTCACTCTCCTGAAAATATCACTAAATCTTATTAATGTTTGAAAATACATAATTTCCCCTCTTCAGTGTTTTCCATTGACTCCCCCAACATCTCTTGCAAAATGTCAGCATTCTTCTTCAATGACAGTATATATTTTTTACAGTGTTTGATGTCTTATTACTGTATTACTTAATTTATTGTTTTCTTAAAAAGAAACTGTATTGACCTTTAAGAAGTAGATATGACAGACATAAATGTAAACAGCCTCCTCCCTTCTGAAGCAAATGCTAGTTTTTCCCTTGTCATTTAGGCTGTCTTCAGTTTTCTCTTGTCAGTGTAATTCTTAGATTCTTATCCCAAGAGAATAACAAGTTATGCAGTCAAGGTGTTTCTGGCATAGGCGCTTTTTTTCAGATACAAGGCAGATTAGAAGATAAAATTAATCAACCAGCCTGATTATCATAGAACCATAAGGCTGGAAAATACTTCTAGTATCATCAAGTCCAACTGTTAACCTGGCACCACTAAGACACCACAAGCCATGTTACCAAGTGCCACATCTACCTGTCTTGCAAATACCTCCTGGGTTAGTGGTTAGCAATTCCACCACTTCCCTGGGCAAACTGTCCCAATGCTTGAAGAAATTTTTCTTAATATCAAATCCAAACCTCCCCTGGTTCAAGTTGAGGTCATGTCCTCTTGTCAAATCTCTTGTTACTTGGGAGAAGAAAATGACCCCCACCTATCTACAACCTCTTTCAGGCAGTTGTAGCTTGATAAGGTTCCCTCTGCCCAAGCCTCCTGTTCTCCAGGCTAAACACCCACAGCTCCCTCATCCACTCCTCACAGGACTTGTGCTCCAGATCCTTCCCCAGCTCCACTGACCTTCTCTGGACATGCTTCAGCACTGCAACATACTTCTTGTGTGAGGGGCTCAGAACTGGACACAGAATTTGAAATGTGGCCTCCTGGTCCTTCTAGCCACAGACACAAGCCAGAATGCCATTGGCCTTCTTGGCCACCTGGGCCCATGCTGGCTCATGTTCAGCCACTGTTGACCAGCACCCCCAGGTCCTTTTCCCATGGGGCAGCTTCCCAGCCACTCTGTCCCCAGCCCATAGCACTGCCTGGCGTTGCTGTGACCCAAGGGCAGGACTTGGCACTTGGCCTTGTTGAATCTCATACAGCTGACACCTTGGCACATTGATCCAGCCTGTCCAGATTCCTCTGAAGACCCTTTCTACCCTCTAGCAGGTTGACATTCCTATCCAATTTAGCGCTGTCTGCAAACTGCATTGGGGTGCACTCAATCCCCCCATCCACTTTGTCAATAAAGATACTAAACAAGACTGGCCCAAATACTGAGCTCTGGTGCGAAACAACACTTGTGACCTCATAAGTCATAATTAATGAGGGACTAACTGTATATTCTGCCTTTTTTTTTCCCTAGGCTAATTTTGCTAAATAAAGGCTACATTTATCCATTTCTAATCCATAGTCCCACCCGTTTGGAGACTTATTACTTAAAGCTGTTGCTTGCTTTTCATCTACCAAAATGCATATTCCTGATAGAGGAACTATACATTTTACTCATGATGATCATCTTCCAGAAACTTTAAATTGCCAACAAAAGGCTGGGAGAGTTGGGGTTGTTTAGCCTGGAGAAGGCTCCAGAGATACCTGATAGCAGCCTTCAAGTACTTTAACAGGGCTTACAGGAAAGCTCAATAGAGACTTTTAACAACAGCATGTAGTGATGGGATAAGAGGGAATGGCTTCAAACTAAGAGGGCAGGTTTTGATTGGATATTAGGAAGAAACCTTCTAATGTGAGGGTGATGAAGAATTGGGACAGGTTGCCCAGAAAAGCTGCAGATATCCCATCCCTGGAAGTGCTCAAGGCCTGGCTGGATGGGGCTTTGAGCAGCCTGGTCTAGTGGAAGGTGTCCCTGCCCATGGTAGGAGGTTGAACTAGATGACCTTCAAGATCCCTTCCAACCCAAGCCATTCTATGATTATTCAGTAGTTTTCTTCTACATTTTGTGCTTCCTATAATTCTGAAAGGCACTGCTAAAATCTCTAGCTAAAGCTTACTAAAAATCTAATTTAAAAATTCATCCCAACTAGAAAAATCTTAGAGGTTTAGAAGAAATCGTGCTATTTTTATACCTTGTAAAAAACCAGTAGCATGTAATAGGGAGTGGTATTTTTCTACAGGTTTTGACAATCTATTGATATTCCTTATTTTTTTTTAAGTCCTACAGGAATGCCTATATTTTCTCTTAATAATCCAAGGAAATACAAGCAGGTTAAGTCATGTTACTGCCTCAGTTATAAATTACCAACTCATCATACAACAAAAACCTTCCCTTTCCTACCTCATTAGCTGATACATAGATAATTCTAAAAGAAATTAATTGACAGGCACCCCAGTTTTCTTCTACCAGGGCAATTCTTGTGTCTCACTTATCCTAATCTATGTCTTCTCCTAAGGGATGGCTGCTTCAAAGATTTCTACAGCCAGACTCCTATCCTCTCTCTCTTTCTCTGGCCACCCATCCTTTGCAATTCCCTAACACGAGAGCAATCATACCAAGAATCCAGAAGTTAGGAAGGCAAAAGTGGTCCAGTGAAAAATCCTTCTCATTTGCCTTCTGGTTTTTCAGGGTATGTTTGCAGTTCTTCAAATTGCCTTCTGCGAGACTTTCTTTTGTATTATTTTAATGAAAGAAATTTAAAATCCCGTAAATAACAACACAGCATGTATAGAAAGAGCCTTTACTACCAAAAGAGTCAGTAACAAATTTCATGGAATAAAGAGCTTTTCCCTGTGGCTATGGGCCCACCATGCTAGGCTTTAAATGGCTGCTTGACTCTTAGAAAGCATTGGCCTATGGCAACCAAAATTCACATATTAACTAGGCATGTTAATTGCCAGAAAGGGTATAAAGAACAAAACACGATTATACTGCTCTATTAATATATAATGCAACTATAGCTATTCTGGAAAAAAGATACAGGTAACTACAAGATTTGCAGAGAAAGGTAAAAATACTTAACAGAAATTAGACTTATTATGTATTTTACACTTGGGAAGGTTTAAAAATATTATAAATCTTCTGCTTGCAAGAGAAACACATCTAATACATCTTAACAGGTTTGGAGGAAATACAGAATAGCTATTTCTTGAGTTTTATAAACCACAATATTAGGGAGAGTCCAAAGAAATTATCAGGCCACAAATTTAAGAGACAAGATGGAATACCTTTTTGGGGCAGGCTATTATTTACTTCTGGATCTACCAAAAGTATAAATAGAACCACTTTTGCTGGGTCTCATCATGACTATTAAGAATGGTACCCTAAATCTGATCTCCTCAGTAAGTTCCCAGGACACCATAGAACAAAATTGTTGAATGACACACTGAGGGAAAGACTGTAATACAGTTCTTCAGTTCTTTAAATCTCTGGCACAGAAAGCTACAGCTGATCACAGTCATGTAGAGGGTTCAGCTTTATCCATCTTTGTACTGGAAAAGACCTGGTGGCCAGCTCTTCATCCAGAACCCCACCTTTCAAGAGTCATCCTGTACTTACCTGGAACTATTGAGGCCTCTTTTACTGGATAAAAAAAACAGCAGCAGCATCACTATATTTGAAACCCTCAGTGGCTGTTGAATAACATTTTCATTGCAGCAGGAATTCATGAGAGTAATTTACTTCACTGAGCTCCCTTTCATTTAAAAATTGTTTTTATCTCTAAATCTAGTCTCGCACATTCTGTGACAACCAGGAAATACCATATATAGCTCTTAGGATTAGAACATTTGGATACATGTGCTTTTCAAGACTTAACATCATAGGATTGAAGAAGAGACTTCCACTGGACCAACTGCTCAGTGAAGTCAATCGTAAAGATAGAAAAAAAAAATATATCTATTTACACATACATATATAGTAGTACCTTTGCATGGGATTCAAAGCTAGGGCTGGTAACAATTTATAACGATAAAATACATCGTAGATGTATCTAAGAGTCTATGATTGCACCATAGACAAAAGGTGCAGAGTATATACAGCAGAAAAGATTATGTCAGTTTTCTGTGCTGGGAGATGATTTCCTGGATTAGATGATTAATTGCATTAGCAGAGCATCTTGCAAAAAAACAAAGCCTGTGGGACAAAGAGCCATTCTGATGGAAAGAGCTCGGCACAAAGGTGACAACATACATTGATTAGCATATCAATATGAATTTGTCAGTCATATAAACCTGGAATGCCAGGTTGCACTTAGCTTTGCAAAAAGAACAGTTTGCTCTTTTCAAACAAGAGGTGACAGCAGTGAAAAACACAGTTGATTGCTGCTGATTGATGGCAGTTGTGGTGAGGGAATTGCAACTGGATAAAGAAAATCCTTAAGTGAAACATACAATTTTATGTCCATATTATCAAAACTCAACTTCCTGACATTATGACTTTGGGCTGCTGGTAAAGAGACGCCACAAGCTGGATAGTATGCAAAAAACCCAGCCTCCAGTGTACAGCCTTGAGAAATTCCAATATGCACTTTGATCCTGAATCAAGACAAAAATACCAGCATAGAGCTGGAGATTTTTTTTTCCCAAGTGGAAATTCTCAAAAGTTTAGATTTTAAAAAACACCCAAACATTACAAACCCCATCCCCATGCAAAATGCTTTGCTGTATTTCACAGAAGAAACAATTTCCACAGTCTGCAAGTCAAATGCTTTAATTTGAAGTCCGGAGACATGAGAACCATCTGGACTCTGTGGTAATGGAGGAGGAATAAAATTCTGCTGCTGAAAGACAGGGGTCTAAACAAGGCTGCTCTGTGTTGACAGATAAAACTGCATCCATCACATGGATGCCTGTCAAAATTCATCATTATAAAAGCCTTACTATAACCACAGACAAAAGCAGTGTTTCAGTCCTTCCTCCTCTCCCTCATCCCCCAAATAATTTGGTTCAGTTTCCAGTTATCTTCAATGCTATCTTTCCAATCACCCATTTATCTGCTATTCAGTGATTTTTCTTTTACCCGTTAGTCCTTTCTTTGGATTCCTTTTCTCCAGTTTTCTCTCTTTTTGTAGTGAATGTAAATTGGTTTTCGGAGCTGTCATTGCCTACTTCCACGGGTTCAGACTCCAATTGCCCCTTGCTTTTCCTTCTTGGGGATCCCACACACTAACTCAGCAAGGAACAAGAACATGAAGGAAAAACACTGCTTTGCAGCTGGGAACATGAGTTCATCTTTCTAAGATAGTAGTGTTTCATCGGGGCAATGCTGGAATTTGTACGCCAGCCCAAGATTTCCCCATCTTTATCATCCATAAAATAAAATGTGTGTTCTACAGCAAGAGAGATGGAGGGCCCTTTCTCCACCAGATAAATCTGGAAATAAATCCATTAGATAACGCTCTGAATACATGAAATCTGACACAAAAAATTAGTTTCTTCAGCCTACAAATGCTACCTCTACACATAATTCCTACCACTACAAATTCTACTCGATAAAATTAGATTATGTGAACAATTTAGGGAGACAACAAACATTTTATCAACACCCACCATCTGGTTTTAAAAGAGCTAAAGATTTATAAAATAGTTTCAATCCCCAGTGCTTCCTATATGAGAACAATTTTCAGACAAAAAAAGCCTGAAGGGAATGTTAGAGATTTAATGGAAAGATTTTTTTTTTCCTGTTTGCCTGTGGAAAGGTAAGGAAGACTCACATTTTAATTTTCACAATTCCAATTCCCTGACCTCCTTTCATAGTCTTTTTATCAGCTACTCTCTTATAAGAACCGTTGCATCAGGCAAGGGTAGTTGCATCTGTTTTTCTACTGTGAGGCTTACTTTGTAAGTTCATAGTTCCATAGAACTCATTTTCATTTGTCACTTGTTGGAGTCAAACATCTTATTCAATCATAAGACACAAAAATTATCTTCAAAACATCCTTGACTGTATTTGTTTGTATCTTTGAACAGGGGTGTGCACATGTGTGAAAAATTCAGGCTGTAAACCTCTTCCTTTGCTGTTTACCTAGACGGGAAAGGCTGTTCATCTTTATTTTAAAAGAAATCCAGTAAAGCTAGAAGGCATTTTTAGCAAGATATTGCTGCCTGGTGCCAACCCCAAATGAATGGTATTTTTTAAAGAGAACAATGTTGTTGCCAGATTAATATGGTTAGAGAAACCGCCAGAGGATCAATTACCATCACTGTTAACGCAATGACACATTACAGGTGTAGACACACTGTCAATCCAACTGCCTTGACTCTGGGATCAGGAAACCAGTAGCAAGGCTATCTACTGATTTTTTTATCATTTCCACATAAAAGTTGTTTTCTTGTTCCAAAACCAGCAATGAGGTTGAGCAAATGTGTTGTTCTCAGCAATGAGAAGTGGCTTGTTACTCGAGAATTAATAAAAATAATTTTAAAATAACATTATGATAAAAATCTAAGTACCTTCTACAATGTTCAAAAGCTATTAGTCACCAAATCTAAATCCTCATGCTTGGAGCCAAATTAATAAAATGCACTCTTTACAAATTATATTTAGTTACTACATTTTGCTTTCGTGCCTCTCCCTCCCTCTTTGCTACTTCTTGTTCAAACCTCATCTAGTGATATATGTCATATCCACAAAAAAATAAATCGGCCTAAGTCATTTCACCTCAGAAAATTAATTGCCTTCCTTTCTGTTGCCTTACAATACCTCTGGAACTTGCTGAATTATTGAGAAAGGTTAGGTCACTGGAACTCTTGTTCTCACTTAAATAATCTCTTTCAACATGAATATAGAAAATCGAATTAATAGGAACTCCTTTGTAAATGTATGTCATAGCAGAAATAAGATAGTGCAACAGTTTTCAGAAAAGGTGCAAGAGATTGACTGATTTCTTGAAGCCACAAACTGAATTTCACAGATATGGCAGTAGTTGCTTTTCCTTTCATTCCAATTCTAAAGGAAGAAGAAAGGTCACACAACAGAGAAACAGAACCTTAATATTAGGAAAAAGAAAAAAAATAAATTCTGCAACAGATAAACTTTCACTAAAAAATACTAGTTCTTAAGACATGCTAATTTCAATAACAGGCTCCATAAAAGTCTACATAGGTGATTCATATGGGATTTTGGACAAATAAATGAATTATTTCGCTGAATACCAACTAACTAGCAGAACTTTTGGCTTAAGAAACTCCATAGTTTAGAAATTGAAGGTGTGTGATAAAATGTCTTAAGAATACCATAATCCATGTGCATCAGTTTTGACAGGCGTTTTTTTTCCCACTGACAGTCACACAGGCAAATGCACAAGATATGACAAGATATTGTCACCATTTAACCACAACAGTAGTTTAGGATGCAGAAAAGCCAAGTTCAGATCTCCTTTCCACTTCTCAGATGAAAAAACTGGATTCTGAGAAAGGCAGGGCACAAATTAGATTAGAAAATGTAGACCAGGAAAACACAAGTGGTTTTGCACGTTTGAGAGAATAGCTGAGAATATTTTCATTTTATCCTTTACTTCCCATGCAAAATAGATATATTTCAAGACAAAAGTTTGCTATGTTGCCAAAGGCTCCCTCCTATATTTATTACGCATTGGCAGATACAGCTTTTCTAAATTACCATATGCCTACCAGACAAGCAGTTACAAAACTCACTTTACTCTGACCCTGCTCTAGCACTTAGAATGTAAAATAATTTTTGGTCAAAAGTCACATGAGCATAGTAACATCATGTATAAATTTACACCTTTTTTTTCCTTTTTTTTTCTGTACAACAAAGAGCAACCAACTATTTCTATGCTGACAGAATACAGTTTCATACAAACATTCCAATTAGTCTTCTAAAGCGGATGAGATTATATTCTTTTTTTTAGAAATACTCTCTAGATAGTATTCTAAATCTGTGAATTGCCTGTAGCGCTTTATATGAAGACCAATCCATAAAAATTTTATTTTAGTTAAGGGAAAAAAAATATGCAATATTCTCTTGATACCACTATGATAAGACAATATCTCCTGTTATTAAAAACCAAGTCAAAAAACCTGTCTGTTTTACTTTTCAGGTAACATTGAAACACAGATGTGTCACTAATGCTTTATAAGTAACATGGGTAAAGCTATCAGAAAATCTCATTTTCTGATTTTACTCAGCACTGGATTACTGCGGCTTCATTCATGCTTTTTCAACTTGCTTGACACCTTATAATATGCATTTTGTTATGGAAAAATATGTATGTAAATTTATTATATGTGATATATAACTGAATAAGTAGCTTCAAGAGTCAGAAAAGTCACCAGTAAAATCCCCCTTGATTTGGATGTTTGCAAGGAAACAATTTGCTGGAAAGAGCCCTGTAGGAGACAGAGGAAATGGTTTTGCCAGTAGGTGTATTGTGAAATTACTTCAGTGGACTTGCAAACAGGCCCACAGGAATTTCAGGTGGCTACAGCAGCTGCCCATTAATTTCAAGACTGTAGGTTCTGAACCTACAAGACCCAGTCAAACACATTCTGACTTATGTATAATTCTATTGTTAAATGTAACTTCTAAAAAAGTTATTAAAGCAA
This sequence comes from Machaerirhynchus nigripectus, assembly GCA_013397975.1. Lineage (NCBI taxonomy): Eukaryota > Metazoa > Chordata > Aves > Passeriformes > Dicruridae > Machaerirhynchus > Machaerirhynchus nigripectus. The sequence continues at coordinate 207,828 of VZRQ01005645.1, forward strand.
TTTAAAAGAAGAGAAGAATACGGGGAAACATATTCAGTGCACACATAGAAGTCAGTTGCTAATTCATCTCACTTATGACATTAGACAGGCACTTTAGAGGTTGGAGAAAGATGAAAAGGAAGAGGTGCCTGGATTTACAATTGCAGATAAATTGTCTCCCACTAGAGAAAATAAAGCATGTACAGCAGTTAGGAAAAAAATACCAGTGAAGGTTCCCCACTAATTTGTGTCAAGGACTGTCACAAAGAATGTAAAGAGGAAAACAATAATAGCAGGAAAGAAGACTAATCACAATAACCCAAGAAAATGTTTATTATACAATGGTCCATTTCACTTTGCCTTTACCTCCTCTCCAGATATACTGCTGTCAGGTAGAAGAACCACTTGAATCAATCCACTTAATTTCTTCCCAAATATTGGTAGTATCACACTTTGTATAATGTATTTTCCCCTCAAAGCCCTAGCTGACCAGGAAAGCAAATGAATAAGAATTACTTTTCACAGAATGACTGTGCCCTACAGATTACATTTTGGCACAGGCTTCAGTGTACCAGCTATTTAGCACCTTCAGTCATGTCCTATGTGTAGCAGCTAAAGAGCAGAGAGATAAGCTATGCTGACGAAAACGTAAAACACATATATTTAGCCTTTTGGTAAGATAAGAAGATCAAACTCTCAATGGCTGAAGAAATCTTTCATCAAAGGAGAAAAAACTTCATATGAGAAAAGTTTTCTCATACAAAATGATTTGTGAATATTATCTGAAATTGAAAATAGTCTTCATGTCTCTTTAGTGTTTGTTTCTCATAACTGATCTCTAGACACACTGAGTTTTACTTTATTCTAAAAATAGTTCAAGCAAAGTTGCATCTCAGCATCATATTCCAGAAGGAAACTTGTCTCTTATCAGTTCGTCTCTGATTTTTGGTCCCCTCTAGCCATGATGAAGAGCCACATAGCATATTTCTGATTTTGGTTGTCCCCTTTGCTGAAACAAATCTGAGACACTGGGGAATGAGGTTTTTTCCCCATGGAAAATGGCCACCGTTCACATCCAGTCACATGTGACCGGCAGTGGGGTGCCGCCTCCAAAATGGCGAATGCCGCGGGATTTCTCCCAGACCAAAGCTGCCAGCAACTAGGACTCTGGCTGCCTTTGGAGACCCGGATGCCACCTCTGACCTGACCCCAAGACACTGGGGGAATGAGGTTTTTTCCCCATGGAAAATGGCCACCGTTCACATCCAGTCACATGTGACCGGCAGTGGGGTGCCGCCTCCAAAATGGCGAATGCCGCGGGATTTCTCCCAGACCAAAGCTGACAGCAACGAGGATGGTGGCTGCCTTTGTAGCCCAAGACACCACCACTGATCTGACTCTGAAACACTTGGAGGCTGAGTTTTTTTCCCATGGAAAATAGCCACCATTCGTGTCCAGTGGCATATCGCCAAAACAGGGTGCTGCCTCATAAAATTGCGAACACCACAGGATTTCTCCCAGACCAAAGCTGCCAGCAACTAGGACTCTGGCTGCCCTTGGAGCCCCAGACACCACCTCTGACCTGACCCTGAGACACTGGGGGAATGAGTTTTTTTACCGTGGAAAATGGCCACCATTCATGTTCAGTCGCATGTGGCCAACAGTGGGGCGGGGTCAGGTGAGAGGTGGCATTTGGGGCTCCAAGGGCAGCCAGCATCCTAGCTGCCGGCAGCTTTACTCTGGGAGAAATCCTGCAATGTTCATGATTTTAGGAGGCGGCACCCCATTGTCGGCCACATGCGACTGGACACGTGAACGGTGGCCATTTTCCATGGGAAAAAAACCTCATTCCCCCAGCGTCTCGGGGCCAGGTCAGAGGTGTCATTTGGGGCTAAATATTCTACTGAGTCATTTGCAGTTGGTGACAGGAATAAAACTTTTACATTCGTAAACAATTATCAGAAACCAAACTGAGTTTTCCAGCTGTGTTTTAAGCTACACAAATAAAAGCAACCCATTCAAAATCTAGGTAGTTTTGCACTGTCATGACAGCAGCACAATACAAACATGCAGGCATGATAAATAGGACAGTGCTGAGCATTCTTAAATTGCATAAATTCTGCTGCCCTAGCTAAACCTTTTCCTGACTGACTGATGAACAGGAGCTATCAAAGCTGAAGAGTAAAAAAAAGCCCCTGCTGAAGGATCATTTCTTCCAGCTGGGCACTGGAGGAAGTAGGCAGGGAATGGGGTTATTAGGCTAAGCCTAATCGAGCAAGCAAATCCAAAACCAAAAGCAAACTTTACAATGCCCTCTGTTCTATATACAAAAGAAAGGACAGAGGACAGGCCTTGTGAAACATCTTAATGATGCAGTTATCACTTATGCCAAGTAGATATACTATGCAGGCTGCTATTTTACCACCAATCCCTGCTTGTGCAATAACGATGATACACTCTTTCTATCATTCAACAGCACACAGAAAAATTTAGTAGAAGAACAATTTCCAACAAAAACTTCAAGTACACCAGAAGACCTGTAGAAAATTAAACCATATCATAAATACCTAAGAAAATAATAACTTTTAAATCTAACTTCTAGTCAAGATGCTAAGTCAAGAGCTTACTAAACTTCAGTCATTACATATGTAATCAATAGAAATTTTGATGGAGAAGCACAGCTGCCATCACTATATATATGAATTTCCTTTATAGATAAGATCTAATTAATGACTGGCTGCCTAACATCTTTTCTTATCTAGTTAAGTAAAATGCTAGCAAGGCAGGTCACCCTATTTTTTTTTTTGCTGTAGCCCTTTGGATGTAAGAGAATCTGGTTTTGCTCCAACTGATTGTACCAAACTGCTTCTCTATGGTTTCAGTAAGAATGAAAGCTGGAACACAGAGAATTTATTCTAGCAAATATTTACAGTCATCTCCAAAAGAAGACATAAATATTCCCCATGGGAGACTGATCCAGCTGCCCAACATTTGTCCTGTGCTATTCAGTTTTCCACTTCTCAAAACAAAACAACTCCAGATACTCAGCCACCTCTTCTGACAGTTTCAGATACATGCTGCAGGCCAGTAATATCCACCTTACTGAGCAAATGACTAATAAAACATCCAGGTTGTCCTTTTATGCTAATGGTACCCCACAGTTTTTCTTATCATGTATAGGGGAGAGGGGATGGGGAAGAGCATAGCGTATAAAATCTTTCCTATAGGGATGGCTTATTTCCTCAAGGTATCTCTGAAGAGGAAGACAGAATCAATGACACTGATTTCTACATTGCAAAGTTGACACTCCTGTATTGGTGGCCTGGCTGACATTTCACAAACACAGACTACAAAAAGCTTCCCAATTTGTGTTTGAAGTCTCAAGGACTCAGTTTACCAATAGCTCTGCTAGAATAAGGAGATGTTACCTTGTACTGACTTCCCACATTGTGACTAGGATGCATTGAAAACAAATTCCCTTGGGGACACTGTAGATGATTAGGACAAGACACATGGGAATGGACTCTCCTGAACCCTCAGCATGCAGTAGCAAGCAATTTTTCAAGACAAAGCTAGAATAAGCCTCAATCCAGAACACAAAATCAGACTTCTGCTTTCAAACTCAAAATCCAGCCCCTAATTTGCAGCACTACTGCGTATTGCACATTTTTCAGGGAAACCTGAGACAGAATTTACATATGTGACCAGAATGTGACTCCATGAACTACAGCAAGTAGTCCAAACACAGATCCTTTATGTTCCTATACAGGGCAAGTTACCACCGTGCTCTGCTCCTGTATGTTTTCACTCTGCTGCACACTTGTCAGTACAGTGTGCATAAAATAAGGTACCTGTGTCTCTGCTGAAGTCAAGGAAAAGGGGTAATAGAGCTGAGGTTGGGAGAGCTGGATGGAAGCAAAAGAAGCATGTGGGACACTTGTGCAGCTGGTGTGGGAATGTGAAAAACACGCTGGCTTAGCAAAAGGATTAAGTCCTAGTCCTAGTTTGTCCCTAGTTTGGGCATAAAGGGGAAAAGTTACAGGGCACAGGGCTGGGTTTGTACTCTCTTGCTCATAGCCATATGAAAATCTTGAGTGAAGCTGCTGGAGTCAAGAGTTGAGTGTCCAAGCCTCTGCAATAACTAGTCAGTCCATTGTTCCTCACTCTTTGGAACCACCATTTGAATTTTTTCATCTCTCAAACTCACAGAGATTTTCTACCACACCTTTCTTCAGGCTCACCTCCAGGGAGAAGAAGAAACAAGATTTAGAAGATAGGTGGAAGATGTAGAATTCAAAATGAAACCGTGGAATTAACTCCAGTGACTTTCCTCTTACAAGTATCTGCAGTGCATGGGTGGGTTCTAGACATGCTGTAGCACCAGGTGATTTACAGCAGAGCCTCTGTGGTTTTCAGCAGAGCATCTAAGCCTGACGCGGGCAGCTGCTTGGGCTGGGATCGGCTGGTAAAAGCTCATATAGAAACAGCCACAATTACAGTCATTCAAATTAAAACTGCAGTGAAGACCTGACAATTAAAGTACAGGCACTGCTTCCACTGGGTAAATACATCAGGGAGGAAGTGGTACACAGGAGTATTTGATTTTTGTTGGAAGCTTTTGTTTAAAAAGTACTGAATGTGTCATTGCTGAGAGGGACATTGAATAGCTCCCACTGCTGTGATACAACTGAAATCTCTGCTAATGACAAGTAGTAGCTCTAAATTGTTGAAACATGAAAGACTGGCACTAAAACAGATTTTCTCCCTTAAGAGTGCAGCCTATTGAACAACAAAGGTTTGTTAGTTGAAGTCCCTTGCAATCAATCCTTGCATAAAACATGCATTCCTAACGCCAGCTGTTAACATATTAACAAGAAAACTGATTTGGGATGTGAAAACAACAGGTCCTAAATTTCCTCATTTACTCTTTTCTACCGTTATAGAAATCACTGCATATAAAAATAATGGTTGCTCAAAATAATAATAGTACTAGGTGTGAAATAAATGCAAATCAGTAAAAAGAACTAAAATATTTTTTTTCAAAACACAAAGAAAACAAACTCCTAATATTTTGCCCGTAACTAGGGAGACTTAAGTTTAGGGCTGCATACTGTTTTAGTAAAAATCAGTGTTGGCTGAACATGCTTTATAAATGTTTCTTGATATCAATTATACATTACAGAAGGAAAAGTGAAATTAGAGAGCAGCAGGATATATTTATTTGTCTGAAAGAGTCACTATTCCAAATCTGTAGGTAACAGAATGGTTTAAAGGAAAGTGTGTACTAAATGAAAAGACAGCAGCAAAAAAGCAAATCTGAATTGATCTGGAATAAATTCATCTGGAAAGAGCTTTAATAAAAAAGGCAGCCTCAGTCCTGGGATTTTCAACTAAGCCAGCTGATTAGCCCTGCAAATGCAGGGCAAAAAGACTATTTAAAAAAAGGAAGCACAATAATGAAACTTAAAGAAAGACAATATAAAACAAATCTCTCAGCATAAACGAGATGAGAATTGATTTTCCCTGTGATGCTTTCCACAGCTCCTGAAAGTGCCTGCTGCTGGCAACGAATGAAATAAAAGGGGAGGGAGAGCAGAGGGAAAGAGGTGTTAGCTTACCAGCCGATGGAGTTTATCGCTCCACTCCCTTCGTGACGCTGGGAACTCAGAAGCCTATAAAATGTGCCTTGGCTCCCAGTCCCCTTCTTCTTGAGCAAAATCAAAAGCAAGAGGCTGTACAGAGAAGTAGGATGGTGTTCTACTCCGAGGTAGCTCTCCTGATGTGTCTGTTACAGCATTTCTAACAGTTTGAACAGCATAGCCGAAGATTTTTTCTGACAGAGCTCTCCTTCCCAGTATCTGCTCTGCTGCCTTACTTTCCCTTTCCTTCCTTCCCTCTTCTTATCTGGTGGTGGGGATTTTGGAGGGTTGGGAGAGGGAGGTGGGAGAGGTACATCATTTCTGGAAGAGAGGAGAGGAACACCCAGGATGACTTTGGTCCCCACAGCCAACTGGAACATGAGCATGAGCAGCAGGTGGAATGTGAGCCTTGCTGAAGCAGGAAATCCCTGGGGACAGGCACTGGAAGCACCAGCTGCAAATACTTCTACCCCTGTAGCCTCCTCGACAGGCAACTTTTCCAATCAGTTTGTACAACCTTCTTGGCGCATTGCCCTGTGGTCTCTGGCTTACGGTGGTGTGGTGGCAGTAGCCGTTTTTGGAAATCTTATTGTCATCTGGATTATCCTGGCTCACAAGCGCATGAGGACGGTGACAAATTACTTCCTGGTGAACCTGGCCTTCTCTGATGCCTCCATGGCTGCTTTCAATACTCTCATCAACTTCATCTACGCACTGCACAGTGAGTGGTACTTTGGAGAGGCTTACTGCCGCTTTCACAACTTCTTCCCAATCACAGCTGTCTTCGCCAGCATCTACTCCATGACAGCGATTGCTGTGGACAGGTGAGAAAAAAGTTTAGGGGACAGAGATCGAGATCAGATTCTCTGCCAAAATAAAAATACAGAGATAACAATCACAGTGATGAGAGGCAAAGACCTCAATAATTCATTCATTGTGCTCCTCTGCACTTCTTTAGGATCTCTCCCTAACACACTTTTTCTCCTGGTCTTTGGTCTTTCTCCTTCAGTCTTTCATTGTTTTTATGCTTCTGCTTTCTTTTACAACAAATATTTCCCCTCTCTGTTTGACTTCAGCTGCTTTCTGTGCTCTGTCTTTTAATACTTACTCTGTAACAGCAGCCATTGCTCAGGGTTTTGCTTCCCACTGTGAAAACAGTCTGTCTCTCAGCCAGTCATCTAATACATACGGATAAGGAGCTCTAGAGATTGTGAGTAAAGAAGAGGATTTCAAATTTCCCTCTTCTCTGTATTTCTGCAGCTGGCAGAGGCATTTGCCTCCTCTTCAGAAATCACTTCAGACCCTGTTTTTAATAGCTTTTCTCACAGACAGCTCTGAGATGTTTTGTTCCTCCTGATTTTAACTAATGAGACTATTTACTTTGCCATCTGTGCATATCTGGAAGACTGCTAAGAACATAGTTTCAAAGTGCTCAGGTTTTTTTATGATTTCTTGAAACAAAATAAAGCTTTGTTTCTGTGTGTCAAAGAATAAAGGTCAGGGAAAAACTTTACCTTTGTACTCCTGACAATAATGGAATAGGACAGCTGTAGTGTCCGTACAGCAAAGGGGAGATATAGTTGCCAGGTTTCCTACACAGATGCATTAATGGACTGTGTTTCTCAGAGAGTGCTGTGAGTCTCCCCTGGAAAATGTTTCTTTCTTTATTATTGTCTTCACATATGCTGGGCTGGAGAGATAACGTAATGTATTTTCTTTTAGAAAAACAGATTGATTTATATTTCAGATCTTTTATTCCTTTTAACAATGCACTGAAATGACTCACTAAAGTCCTTTCTACATATTCAAATCACATTATAAATCTTTGCTGAATTGACTTGTCACAACTGCAGTATGTCCAAGTGAGGGTACTTAAGATTTTTTTTAATGTTTAATCTACCTTCTGAAAAGTTATTTCTCATTTCCAGGTATAAAGATTGGGATACGTTGTTGTGCCTTTTATTTATGCTTGTGGACAAGTTCATAATAATACTTTCCTGTTCGCCCTACTGATTGCAAATTTTCAGTGGCATTCTCTAGAAGCATTTCTGTTCTGTAAAGCTAGAAATGAAAGAGCAAATGAGATTCTTGGCAACTCTTGTACTTCTCTGCTCTGGGGATGGGTGAAGACATGGGGAAATCATTACACTTTCCTCCTGCCAGTGATGTATCTTCTCAACTGCTAGTCCTCATTAAAACTTCAGAAGATAGTGTAACACCAGTGATTCTACCGTTAACCAGGCAAAGATTTCTTTCATTGTCTTTCTGAGTTTAGCTTAAGATTCTCATCTAGCTTGAGGTTTTCAGAAACATAAAAGGGCTTTAGTTGAAGTATTTAACAGTTAGAGCTGTGTATTTAATGGTTACTGCTGCAGCTCATCAAGGCATTATCTGAGCAGTTACTTGGATACTCTGAGTAAGGTTTTATTTCATTTTTCCTGACAAAATTATCCACAGAGATGTGGTATTTACTACTTTGGCAGTTCCTAAATTCATGCTAGGAAACTGGGAACAAAAGTGAATACCTTAGGAATCCAAACTGCATTTCCTGAGTGAGAGAAAATAGCTCTGCTCCACACTGACTAAAGTGCAATGGACAGATACAAATATATTGGAAATGTTTTCCTTGGTTTAGCAATGCAAAATGCTGGTGCACAGAAGTAATTAATTAACTGCTGTTATTCACTCTTATCTACTTCTTGTCTGAAAATCCCCTGAAGAAATCACAATTTGCACTCCATCACATCCTCCAAGTTCACCTGCCTCCAAAGGCAAATCAAAATCTTCCCAGTGAACAATGCCATAGCTGTGTTTAGGTGAGCTCTCTGTAGTACCATGCAGCATCATGTAAAACAAACAGAAGAGCAGTCTATCCCTCCTTCCCTATTCTCACTGCTATTCCTTCTCCTTTTATACCAAATCACGCCTGATGCATTCAGCGCCTTTAAACATTCCCTGGCTACCTCTGCAAAACGATTCTGCAGAGTTGAGGAAACCTAAGGGTCAAAATAGATCCCAAGGACTGTCCTTGGATGTACAGACTGCCCTATTCAGGGCAAATATCTGCTGGGTGGATGTTTTTCAAAACTTTGGTTCCCATTTGCCTTTTGTAAAAATTCAGCTAATGCTTTAGACAGAACACTCTGCTTTAGTTTTAACCCAGTAAACTCCTCCTTACACATTCTTTTAATTTAAGATTTTAAAACAAAAAAAGCTACAAACGAGGATAAAGCTGCTGAGGGACCTGAAATGATGGGATTAGATGATTTTCCTTTAGAAATCGTTACCATCCCAAAATATTGAAAGGTCATGAGTTGTAACTCACTAAAAAGTACGTTGTGATATGCTCCACTGGTTGCTTTAGAGCATCCAAATGTTCATAGAGTATAAATGTGTCACTGTGAACCTGGACATCACTGAACAGAGGTCATGGGTAGTACATGTTTCCTTTCACACCTGATTCTGTAGGACATTCTAAGTTGTGTGAACTGTGAGATTACTGGGCTGACACAGAGTTTTGTGGACTAGACAGTTCCTGTAGTGGGGTGAGCTGCATCTGGAGCTGAGGATAAAAGTATCCAAGACTGGTGTAAGACCACCCGACCTTTGAACACAGACTCAAATTTATGTGGGTTTATTCACACTTCTGACCATCCCTTCCTGGTGGTTTTTTTCCCCTGCTTTCTCCTTCTTTTCCAACAGGCTGGCTGCAGTCTGCTGCAGAGATGCCACAGGTAGCTTTAATCGAGTTGTCTCAGGTGCCAGAAGCAGCACAGATTTTACACTGTGTTGCTTCATGGGCATTCATTCCTGCATTCTTCTGTAGCTCATCCTGCACTGCTCCACAGTTATATTGCTTCCAGTCCAACAGTTCCTTTAGCTACCTTATGGGGATAAACTGGTAAACAGTCCAAGACAGACTGAATAGGAGATGATTCTGGAGCCAGTATGCCCTTGTCACTGACCAGTGCATGATGCCAAAGGGTCCATCCATGATCCTAAACTCCATCTGTGATCATGGCAATACAGTGTGTGACTGCAGTACAGTTCTTAGACATACTAATGACAATAAATTAGCCAGAATTTAAGCTACCTGGTCCCTGAAGACCCACTCTCCTTTCCTATGAGATCTTAGCATGCAAAGAAGGTGGTTCAGGTATGCCAACAATTAATTTTGAGTCCCAAGATTGCCTCATTATACAACCAGTTCTGTGTGTAGGCCTAAAAATTCTCTGCAGATAGCTGATGGTTACAGTGGAAGTTTGGGAAGGTAGCAATATAGCATGAAATAACACGCCTTCTGTAGAGCACTTAGTATTATGCATTTTTTCCTGTTTTTAGCACATGTACTGTATTACTTTCTCAGTTACTTTTCTCTCTGCAATTCCATAATGATTTTCTCATGACAATGAATTTAACTCTTTGTAAAAGCAACTCCTGGACTTAAAGTATTTTAATAGCAGTGGTGAGTAGTTGCTGATCCTATTCGTATCTCACCATTTCTTTTCTTTCTAGTATGCAAGTTTTTGATCTTTGAAGCCAAAAAACATTTGGTTTATTTTATGTGACTTTAAAATATATTTAGTATTCGGTTTCATTTCTCCTCTTACATAGTCTTCTCTTTTTAATGAGCCTCAGTATTACTTAGTTTCTAGCATGCATATATATATGTCCTTATTCAATACATGTCATTCTATTTTCCCACCTTATTTTCTCACTTTTAATATACCTACAGAAGCACACATATACTGGGTCACTTTTCTTTTTTTCTGTGACACTGTTCAGTTACTGGTGGCTGTTAATAATTTCTCTATACAGTCATTAGACTCCAGCATAAGTGATATGATGCAAGCTTGTAACAGAACACAGATATGAAGCATAAACTCATGATCCACCTTATAAAATAAAACCCAAACTCATCATATATACACACTCACATCCTCAAAATACCACTTAGGCTCTTCAATCTCTCCTGGAGATTCTGTATTCTGTAAGAGCAGTTATTATTGTCACAAAATAGTACCACGAGCCCTATAAATTAATGTTACTGAAATTCTGAAGCAGGCAGTTGGCACACTGAAAAATATCTTATCTTTCCAGTAGAATACACTTTGGTATCAGTCTCTGCATGATTTCCTATTCCTGAGACAAATTACTCAAGGCCTTCATGCACCATAAACATTTTAAACTGATGTTCCTTCCAAAGTATCTATTATCTGACTGTTATTAGGTATCTGTTACCCACCTTGTGTGCTCAGAAATACTGAAGTACAGGGAAATGTGTCTGTGTAAAAATGATCTCAAACATTTCTAGCAGGTAAAGATATGGAGTGCATAGAGCACTGTGCAACCTGTTTTGTGGTCATATGGTAGCAGTGTCAGAAGATGCACACCAAGAAGGTCTGTAGGTACTTGCATCCTTGGCACCAAGTGTTTTGTGCTTGCCTCACTGGTGAATGGAGGAGGCTGAAGCAGTGACAGACAGGAAACCTCCACTGCCCAGGCAGCTGCCAGCCCCAGCACAGAGCTCAGCTCAAACAGAACTGCAGCCTTTGGCCCATCTCTCATTCCCTTCCCCTCAAATTTAGATGTCTCAAAGTAAATGGTTTTCATGTAAAAGAAGTGGGAATTTGCACTGAAGACTTGTGAGAGAGAGATGAACATCAGAACAAGAAAAACAAAAAAGCAAATGGAGTTTTTTTCAGGTTTCTTGTGCTTCACAGGCTAGAGATCTCCTCCTCATACCTGAGAATATTTTCACCAGAAGAAACTGATAGCACTTGTCTTTTTTTCCCATAGGATGCCCCTTTACTGTTATCTAGCTTTTCCTAAAGCCTCTGGTACCGCATAACTACAGAAAACACTACCTGCCATAGCCTTACTGCCACACTAAAGTGCAATACTACGGTTTTTTCAAACTAATGGATGTGTTCATAATTATGACTTCAGGAACCAGCCTTGGTCACTGCATACCATGAAGGGAAAAAATGCAAGATATGCTTTAGAAATCATCACTATTATTTCTGTTCTTACTTTGCCAGTCAAACTATAGCATTCAAAGAGGAAATCCCTTCCCTATTTCTCTGTCTTCCTCAAAGAGTATTTGAAAATGAAGCACATCTTATTTGTGGATTCCAGTATCTGGGCTGCCCTCTGAAAAATACTAGTACTCAGAATTGGAGGGAAAGAGTTGAATAGGAGGGCATTAAGGGTTCAAATAACAATAGATGAAACATGAAGGACATTCTATCACCTGGGGGCCTAAAAATATTTTCTTGGATTTGACAATTCTTTTTCTTTCTCTCTTAGAAAAGAGGTGAAGTAGTTTCTGCAGAATATTTTGCTGCAATGGCTACAGGATTCAGCATGCAGAAACCTAGGAAAAATAATCCTTTTCTTGCAATGGTACAGTTACATAGTGATCAGGCAAAAAGACAGGATTTTTTTGCTGTTTTGGTCAAAATTCATGTCAGAGTTACATTATTAATAACATACTGGAGCAGTCTAGGAAAAATACAGGCATAACAGCTATATTTTCCTTTTTGTTTTGTACTGAGTGAATATTCTATTTAACAAGCTGCTTTCAATAGGTGCTGTAAAAAACCGAAGTTGATACACCAATATCTTGAGAAATACAAGCAACATTTACAACAGCAACAGCAACTAGTCCCCAGACTTCTTGTTCCAGACAGGAAATATCTGCTAAGTTTGAACCTTATGTTCAAATGAGAAGTTCATTTTAGACAGAGTCTTAGTCTTAAATACATGCGCTTATAATTTAATGAAAACTATTAAAATATGTATCTGTGGTTTACTATGCAATGTAGCCCGTGGTACTTTTAAAAGTTAGTTGGGGGTTGGGGTGAAGAGTTTTTTGGGGAGAGAGGTTTGTTTGTTTGTTTATTGTCCTAAATATTATTGCCTAAATGCATGTTTTTCTGACTGATTTACCAACCAGGAGAGAAAGTTGTACCATTCACATTTGTCTTTCCCTAAAATAAAATTATTTCAAAATAACTGCAGAAACAAGAAGGCAGACATCTAGATGACAGTGGCAGAAACGTAGACACTAACAGTGGGTTTAAGCAGATGGAGCTGTTTCTACAGACTTTGCACTGACACTAGTCCTTGATAGCTCAGGTAGATGATATTAAAAGAAAAGGAGAAACAGAAACCCTTCTGTCAGGGGAAGTCAGTTAGTCTATCATTTTATGAGACACACCAAAGAAAAGTCTTATCCCTTTTCTATCAATATTCATAGGTATAGAATACATTGTGTAAAATCAATGACATAAAAATCTAGGCCATTGTCAGTTACCAGATGTTCCTCAAGTAGAAGGCACTGCTTATGACAGCTCAGCCATCCTGAGGAGTTTCAGTATTCCTGGTTTTAGGTTTTAGTTAAGAGGTACTTGTAAGTAAGGCATTGGAAGCTAGTCCTGATTTCAGAAAAACTTCGGTGTTTCCCCCCGCTCAAAGCACAAATAGCCATTCACCCAGAGCAACACACATTCCTCTAGGTAAATCAAGGGCAAGTTATACCCCTGGGATATTGCCCACTGATCTCTCAAATGTACCATGTGTTTATCTGTCACGTTGTCACACACTTTCTTTATGGCGTTAGCTTTAAGGTGATCACTGCACAACAGAACCTTCGGGCCACCAAAACCAGTCTTTCTCAACAGCCAGTTATAGTCCTACAGAAATGCCCACAGCCACTCCTCTTGCAGAGAAAGTCAGTCTAAATAAATGAATACAAACCAGTCCCACAAGAAAAGAAGGAGCCTTGCTCTAGTAGGTAGCAGACAGAGATTAAAGAATACAAAAGTTAAAGACTTGGTTTTCATCATACAAAAAATGCCTTTAAAATCTCAGTTCATTCCATCACCTTTAGTCTGCTCTATATAGCTTACCTTTTGTAGGATTTTCCACAGCAATTTTTTAAACAAGGGCAGGGAATCACAGCAATTTCCCTAAGTGTCTTAAATACTAGTTGATTCTAAATACAAAGTCTCCAAATCAGCTTCTGTCTTGAGGGAATAACAGCTTCTGTGTATTCATGAAAGAAGCATGCTCTGCTATCTCCTGTTGACAAGCCACTTACATGCAAGCATTATGATATTTCTCTCAGTCTCTTCCTTTGTCAAGTTCCAATTTCCTGTTACAATCTGGCATGATTACATTTTTCCCCATGTGAGTTTATAAACACATTGTAAACAGGTGAAACAAATCAGTTAGGATGATTAAAGGCTTCCAACTGTATCTCCAGATGGGCATTTGTAGGATCCAATTTTGAACATCATTTTGTTTTAATAACATCTTGTGTATTTTTGCCACAATTTTCTAAATGATGTGTTAAAGACGAAAGGTTTTCCTGGCTGTATTAGCCAGTGTATGCTACTTTACAAAAAGACAAATTAGGTTTATTTTTTCATCTTTTCTACTGTTGGGACCATAATACACAAACTTTGTGAGCTTTTATAGTATGTTGCAGCTATTTGTCTCATGTTCTTTGCAAACTGTAAGAGAGAGACATGATTATGCTGCCATTAAACTACTGGTTTAAAGAGTTTATCAATATTATTCAAAAGAAGACTGTCTCTTTTATTGTTGCAGAGAAAACAGATTTTCTTGATTTGGTGAACCCAAGAAACAAGAACAGAACACTAAATTTTAGACTCTAGACAAACAGCAGTTCAGAAGTGAACTAGATCTACTCTGACCCCAGCAGCTAAGAGTGCAGCAGCAAGTACACCACCATGCACCAGCCATTTTATCATGCAGCCTGAATGATTTCTCACTAAGCTCAGCTGAAAGACTCCTGCTGACTTCAGTAGTAATCAATTAGGGACAAAGATTAACACAAGATAAAGCTGTAAGAGAAGTGATGACATTGGGATATCATATAGTCACAACAAACAAAATCATGTGCTAATGATATGCATATGAAACTGAAGTGCTACCTAAAAATGCTTTAGAGTCATACGTAGAAGAAGATGGTGCAGCTGTTGAGCAATCCATATTCTTGGAAGTGCTGGCTTGAGTCTCTACCTGCACATATTTCCATCCCTGCATTTCTAAATGTGCATGTTCAATCTCATAATTATTTTCCAAGTATAAATGTTTCTGTTGGGTGGGGTAATAATGATTTCTGCTTGTTGTGATAAATGAGTATAATGAGTTCATTCCTTTGAGCAATGTATATTTTACATTCAGCATCCCTGCTTTGTTGCATGGAATGAGCTATCTGTGGCACTATCAGCAGCTCCCACTGGAGTGAGAAAGTGTTAGAAGTCTGATCTTTAAATCAAAGCACCTCAGTGGGAGTTCAGAGCCCTTAATGCAGCAGGGAGTCCCACTGCTCAAGCCTGGTGACAGACTGAACAGTAAATGTCCAAAGACTGCAAAGCAAATTGGCAGAGCACCCCACTGAAAAAATGTCTGTGTGGTTCCAGAATGCTTTTCAGTGGTGTAACAAGCCTTCAGTTCCTTGTAGTCATTAGAAATCCTTCTTCAGCTCAAATGCCTACCATCTTTTACTGTCCTTGGAGATGAGGTATGGACAGGTCTGTGTATAAATATCACAGAATATGGTGAACCTATGAGGGCTTCTGCACTTGTCAATGGCTTCAGAACAACTGCATAAATTTTAGGCACTGCAACGTAAAAAAGGCATTAGTCTATCAGAGAGCATCCAGAGGAGGGCCACAAGGCTGGTGAAGGGTCTGGAGAGGAAGCCTTACAAGGAGTGACTAAGGTCACTTGGTTTTGTTCACCCTGGAGAGGAGCAAACTGAGGGGAGACCTCATCACAGTCTTAAAAACATCCTCACAAGAGAAAGCAGAAGGACAGGCACTGATCTCTTCACTCTCATGACCAGTGGCAGGACCTGGGGGAACAGCATGAAGCTGTGTCAAGGGAAGTTTAGGTCAGGTATCAGGAAAAGACTTTTCACCCAGAGGGTGGTTGAGCACTGGAACAGCCTCCCCAGAGAAGTGGCAACAGCACTAACCTGTCTGGGTTCAAGAAGTGTTTGGACAATGCTCTCAGGCACATGGTGTGGTTCTTGGAGATGGTCCTGTGCAGGGCCAGGAGTTGGACTCAGTGATCCTCAGGGGTCACTTCCAACTCAGCTTATTCTATTCTATGATGAAGTTCAGACCATTTAAAAGAACAGTGCAGTACCAGAACAGTCTGTAAGACAGATGACACCGGAGCATCCAAGAAGTCCTGCTGTTCCCCTTGCATGCAGTTTATGGCTGACTGATTACAGAGAGAATAATTCTTTGGGAATTCTCTCCTATACCTGCATAGACAGAAGGACTTTCCACCACACAAACCCACTGCCAAAATGTTCTGGTTTTATACCAGTTCTACTTACCTTGGAATCTCGGGTACGCTAGGGCTGATTTTTGTCATGTCTTTTGCACTTACATGACCCCAGTTTCCTTTCTTATGCTTTCCTTTCTCAAAACAATTTCCATACGCTGTTATTCTACAGTTCTCCTTTCTTTGCTTCTCCTATTAGTTTCTCATTTTTCTCACTTCTATTTTTTCATTCAGCAAACTGTTCCCCAGTCTCAGTTCTTTTGCTAGATCCTAAATCTCATCATTCTCCCTTTCATTCCTAGCCTACTCAAACATTCCTATTTTTTCTACACCATGTTCAGCACCATTCAGTGCACAATTCAGACAGCATGTCTACTCTTCCCAATTGTAACTGGCATTTTTCCATCCTTCATATATGTAAGGATATCACACAGAGTAAAAAAATGAGCCATAATGACAAGAGCTACACCATGAGACACGACACACAGTTGTCAGCCATGAGTAATTGTAATATATAGGGGCAATATGCTCATCATATATACACATTATCCCATCCTTAGCCTCCTTACCTCACTGATTTTCTAAGCAACACCTAAGCATGGAACCTCTAGCCTGTGCTAGCAGGAGCTTTCATTCCTGCTGGAAACACCCTGAATGGACAGAGATCAAAGACAAGAGCCAACTGAAAAATTCACTGCTGCTACTTCAGATTGAGCCTAAAGAGATAAACAAACTACCCTTAGACACCTGTAATGGCAAGATAACATTTACAGCAAACAAAATTATTGGCAGATGTGCGTGTGTCTCCTTTGCAAATGACAGCTAACAGTGCAGGAAGAACTCAGTTCTTTTCAGGGCTTCTTTTGGCTACAGAGATGAACATGCAGATTCTGTTTGAATGTGGAGGTAATTTTTGACCTGCAACTGAGAGTTGATCCAAATTTTCCACTGTACTTACTTGTGGCAATGATGGCTTCTCTAAGAAAATGCTGCCAAACTTGTATGACAAATCTGAGTGAATGTAATAATTGCAGTTACAAAGCAGTATCTCACTATGTTAATAAGCAATTTTGTTTCTAAGAATATCCACTTAGAGAACAAGTTAGTACCTCACTGTAATTCTTAGTGTACCAGCAAAGCAGAATAACTTAGATTTGTTATCAAAGGCTCTGGAACAGACAGCCGTCAATACTCTCTTCAGCTAAATCTATCCTGCATAAAGGTATTATTGCGGGAACGGTCAAGGTTCCTCCACTTCCTTCCCATCTTGTTTGTTAGAATGATTGCCTCCTACATTTTTGTAATTGATCTTGTGCAATAGCTAGACTTATCACTCAAATTTGAACTCAAAAGAGAAATAGCATGCTTTTCATCTGATCATTGTCCTTTGACTTACCTTACTCAGACAGCCAATTGTTAAAACTCCCATCAGTACAGCTGTATGAGTCATTTCACCCAAACAATCCATGTCTTTAAAGGGCAGACAGGGAGATTTTATCTTAGGCAACAAGAACTACTGTTGGTATCTATTGGGAGTAAGAATAATATAACTGGGAATATGAATAATGTGAATGTAATAGAAATCTGACAATAGCACATAAAATAATAGCAATGTGCAATCTGAAGAAAAGTAACAATTTGAAGGAATAATTCCAGGCTAGGAGGAGATGCCTTAAGAGTCTCACAAGCATGTGAAAATGATTATTTGTTTATGGCTTATCGCTTACTACAAGTAAAGATCATCAAACATTTGGACAGTACTTGGCAGTCCACACAAAAGCCAGCTCAATTTGAAAGACAGGGCTCATGACTACAAACCTGACTTCTTTACCAAGTTGTACTTAGTCTTTGGAGGAGAAAGGAGCTAGGTGGTAGAGGGCAACGATCCAACTGATGTACATTTTCTTGAGAACTGCTGTTCTCAAGAAGCAAAAGATACCCAGCACTCAAAACTATTTCATAGTATGTAATACCAAAAGCACCAGTTTAGCTGGAATAAAAAACTAAAAGGTGTGTGAAAGAGAGGGGAACTAATTGTTACCCTGTGGAGATTGAAATGCAGTAAAAACAATTAAAAAAATGAACAAGCTTGAAATTCTAGATATGGAAATTGATGATTCAGAACTGAAGCTGTTTTAGATTACTCCCTGTTTCTGACAGCTTTTAGATTTTTTAAGACAATAGCGCAGTTATTATGTCTACTAGAGGATGCATAGCACTTTTATGACCAATGCTGGATTTATAACATATTCTATCGTTAACTATACACAGAATTACCTTTGCTAAAACAAACATCTGTTCTGTAATTACTCATCTGTCAAGTATAAAATTTCCAAAAACATAAGACTATCTTGAGTGAAATTTGTGTACCACAGCAGGTATTTATGGATGCAGAAGATTCTTGCACAAATTCTTATCAAGAACATTATCTTGCAACTATTACTGTTATTGTCTTTTGGCTAATACCTGTACCTAAAAATCTTGCGCACGTCTACCAAGAACCTAGGTGTGTACTGTAACAATTAAGATATATCACACCTTCCTTCATTTGAAATGAGTACTTAGTCTTTTAATTACAGCAAACACAATACATTCATCAAAAAATGATTGATACAAATTTTCTGTCTCCCTTGTATCTATAACAGAGATCAAGAGACAGAAAACAAGACTTGTTTTTCTATTTCTGTCTGTCTGGAAGCTTTCTCTCTTGTTGCTTTTTTTTCCCCTTAAGCTTTTACATTTTAATTGCTTAAAGTAAACTTTTTGATGATTTTTCGCATGTTCTTCTAAGGTTACCAGCACACATGAAATGCCAATGCAATTATGGGGCAGCAAGAAGAATGCTATCCACCCAGGAACACAGGAACTGAGAAGGCAAATGAGATGTTTTCTTGCTTTATGCTTTCTTGCTTTATTATCTATTTCCCTTGGTGCTTTTACCAGTTCTAAACTGGCTCTTCTCTTAGTCTCTGTATGAACAAGTTGCTCTGGGGTTCTTTGGCAGACAATCTGAAGTCAAGTCTATCTCTACTGAAATAAGTGCATGTGGACTTATTAGGTTCCTGTAGCTTTGGGACAGATGACTAATAATCCTGACAGCTTGGCTGTTAATTTTTTCATTAGAAAAAAATGCTGTATGACCTAGCAGTGTAACAGAGGATCCAGCTGCATTGTTAATTTTCAATCAGGCTGTACAGTAACAGAACGGTCTAACTCTTAGCAAAATAGTTGCTCTACTGATATATACATACGATTAACTGTGTGTCCCATGGCTGCAAAATAATATCCAATGAACCACCTTCTCCTTCCAGCACTTCCTTCATTGGAGCTGAACCACACAAGGAGCACAATGACAACAGAACTGCAGGAAGACAAATGTCTGCTTTTATCCTTCTCTTTTATCCTAAGCTTTGGCTGATTCTAGGTACATATAAATCTCTGAAGATTTTTTACACAGAGGTTTTTGCTTTCTTTTACAGATATATGGCCATTATTGATCCCTTGAAACCTAGGCTCTCTGCAACTGCTACCAAGGTGGTCATTGGGAGCATATGGATTTTGGCTTTCCTGTTGGCCTTTCCCCAGTGCCTATACTCCATAACCAAAGTGATGCCTGGAAGAACTCTTTGCTATGTAGCATGGCCAGGTGGTCCAAAACAGCATTTTACGTAAGCTTTTGTTCTTCTAAACTTGTGTATGGTGGTGTGTAGACTTGCAACGGATTTGGCAAAATCTCTAGTGTCATGCAGATACTCTACGTGCAGAATAACTACCAGCTTTGATCACCGAGGAATGTAGAGCCAGTTTTCCAAGTAAGGATGATAGAGGATTATATGTGATAAATGGAACAAATGTATTCTCTTCCACATCTCTGAGTGTGTTCCCTCCCATGTGGTATGTTTACCATCACTGCTTCATCTAAGATGGCTACTTCTATACGGACAGAGAAGGTCAGAACTGGGAATATAACATGCAATTCAAAGCAAGCTTCCTTTTTAACCTAACCAGGAAAACAAGGATTTGTAGTCTCTCCTTAGAATCATTTAGGTTGGAAAAGACCTCTAAGGTCATCAAGTCCCACCATTAACCTTACACTACCAAGTCCACCACTAAACCATGTCCCTAAGTGCCACATCTACACATCTTTTAAATACATCCAGGGACGGTGAATCAATTGCTCCTCTGGGCAGCCTGTTCCAATGTTTGACAACCCTTCTCATGAAAAAAACTTTCCTAATATCCAGTCTAAACCTCTCCTGGCACAACTTGAGGCCATTTCCTCTCTTGTAACTAGGGAGAAGAGACAAACACACACCCCACCTCCCTCCCCACCTCTCTACCATCTCCTTTCAGGTAATTGTAGAGAATGAGAAGGCTCTAACCAGATTTTTTTTTTCTCTAGATCTCTTCATGAGAGGGCTGGATTTTGCCACTTCATCCTGTTACACTACCACAATTATTTATGTCAGATACAAGTCCAAAAGAGAAAACTGGATAACCTATAACTGGTTACGCTTTCTGAAAGTGAGAATACCAGTCAATTAAATTAAATACATCCTGTTTGTCCCTCTGGTAGGATTAGGAAGAAGTGGCTGCTTAGGCACCTGTCCTTTCATGTCTTCACTGGCATTTAAGATGAACATTGTGTCCAAGGCTGAAAGCCTGTGTAACCATCTAGAATCAAATTTGACCTTTTGCTCTTTTTGAGGCAGGTGAAAGAAGTCCTGGTCATATGTAATTTTTATCACTTTAGGAGCCATACAGAGACATTTCTCTTTAGGGCAGGAAGGTCACATTCAATGACAGCTGGGGATTCTTCACTGACCATTCACTGGGATTTTATCTGAAGTTGGCATTTAACCAGGAACTAACAGGGGGCAAAAGAAATGATCTTTGTTTTCCCAGTGCTTACATCAGCAGTGGTGACTATATTGCACATAGGCTACAGATCTGCGTTGCCTATGTGCAACAGATCTGCCATATGAGGAATGGTGGGTGATAGGGTCTTATCAGGGTCTTTGCATCAATATATCACTAAAATACTTATTTTCCTCTTTCATTTCTGGTCCAGACTAGAGCTCCAAATGCCTAGCTTGCCCTCATGATACTTGGCTGTGCAATTAAATGAACTCAGCTAGTTATGGACAAACATACCTTATTCTGTAGTCACTAATCATGATAACTGTAGAGTAATTCCTAATAAATGCTAGTGCAGGCTCAGCATCACACACCATACAAAGCACATGCATTAAAACACACATAAATTTGCAGTGCAATTCCAGACTTTCAAAAAGACTGGGAAAACACCAAGGACTAGCCAGTTAATATAAAACATGCTTTGTGCTAAAGTAGCAGTCTTGACTAGCAGCCCATTCCATTGGTATAGTTCCTCTGGAAGCATTTACCACCTTAATGCCTTTTCATTGCAGGTATCATGTTATTGTGATTGTGCTGGTCTACTGCTTTCCACTGCTTGTCATGGGCATCACTTATTCCATGGTGGGAATTACCCTCTGGGGAGGAGAAATACCAGGCGACACATCCAACAAATATCACGAGCAACTCAAAGCTAAGAGAAAGGTACTGTTCCATTAAATCCCACTAAGTGAATATTTACAAAGTCATCTGCAATCGTGCTGCAACTTATCACAGTAAATTCTTTTAGAAACACCAGATCACTTGAAATGGAAGTAATGAGAGATCTGCTTCAATACAAAATTTGATTCAGTTTGACAAGTTGCCTTCTATGTTCGCTAGCTGTTCTTTTTGTAACTTTGACGTTTGTCATTAAATAAAGGCAACATTTGGGTTTTAACTTCTTACTCCACATGTAGCAGCACATACTGTGTCTGCTATGTAGAAACTAAGATAAAAAGTTTAGCCTTCACAGAGTTAAAATACTGGGTTTTGAACAATGGGCTAAGCAAACCATTGGCTCTTGTTAGAAAAAATTCACATCCTACGGAAACATAAGTAAATCTTGCTGTAATTCTCAGGTGATTAAGGTCCATGCATATTTGAGATAAGCACTGATAAGCCTGTTTGTAATGAATAATTTAGATTTTTAAACAATAACTTTTTTGTGAGAAATGCAAACAAATTTTCCCAGATATTTTCTTTTGATCTCTTTCACTGTAAATATTGCTTAACCTAACTAGATTTGGGATTGCTTATGAACTGAGTATTTTATTATCTCCAGTTCAGTTTTCATAATGTTGCAGTGCCATGAAGGTTTCTTTCCTATAACATTCTTTTCCTTAACCTAACTTTTCTTATTTAATAAGGCAGCCTTCTTTTTATTTCTGACAATTTTTTTTCATACTAAAATGTATTTAACCTTTCAGATTTGTAAAAAGGGTACCCTAATATAAACTTCTCATTCACAATTATGAGAACATTTTCAGTTGCTCAGTTTGCTTCCTGGTACTGTGAATATGTTTGAACAGTGGAATATGTTACTGTGCTGCAGCAATAGCAGAGTGGGGCATATTGGGCTCCGAGACAACACGAGATCTCCAGCAAATTCTGGAGAACAATAACATTTTCATTTCTTTCAGGACACTGCAAGGAATATGAAAGCGTTTTTCTTCCCCCACCATACCACACAGAAAAAGTTGTTGTGGCAGAGAATATATGAAAAGAAAGATTAGGATCATTTTCACCTTCACACATCTTCAGATTCATTAGAGAAAAGTGCCAAGCTGTCAGAAGTTTCAGTTGTCAGAATAGCAGAGATGCCTAGACAGCTTTATGTTATGACATGGAATGCCTACTATGAAACCAAAGGTGTAATCTATTTTTGTTTTAACATACCTTTTTTAAGAGGGAAAAATGTTAGCCTCTCTTAAAGAACCAGAATGCAGCTTGACCAGTATTGTCACTACTATTGCTTTGTAACTGTTCAAAGATTATTTGGAATGAAAACAGAGAGAAAATTACAACAAAAACCCAAAACATAGAAAGCTTTCTTTCATAGAAATAAACAGTATGCTTTGCATATTTGCTCCAAAGCAATATTATTGGACTAATTTCCAGAAATACTGAAAGCATTTCAAAAGCTCAGATTTCACTTTTCGACATTACCCAAGAAGTTCAACGTTATCATTACAGTCTTCCCCATGCATGTTGTCACTTACCCAAAGGTATATTTTCAAAGTTATGAGAGTACCCTTCCTACAGAACATAAGCAGAAAAAGATTTCACTGGTCAACTAGCTGTGCTATCACCAATGCTCCCCTTTAGCCCAGCCACTGAAAAAAAAAAAAATGAAGCAAATACTCAGTGGGTGGTGACCAGGTTCTGATTGTAAAGACAAACTGAGAAATCTCTTTCTGTAACAGACACAGTTTGCAAAAGCAAATGTGGAAAGAAAATTAGTGAATTATTGAAGAACGAGGACATGCCAGAACTTCAGGACCTGTTATCATAATGACTAAGTAAAATAATCATCTT
Source organism: Machaerirhynchus nigripectus (assembly GCA_013397975.1). NCBI lineage: Eukaryota > Metazoa > Chordata > Aves > Passeriformes > Dicruridae > Machaerirhynchus > Machaerirhynchus nigripectus. Next base: position 231,227 of record VZRQ01005645.1, read on the forward strand.
GTGACATAGAAACTAGACGTCTCTGAAGAGAAAATCTGGCTTTTACTATATGAAATAGAGGGACAAATTAAATCCCTTGAATACTTTAAAAACAGCACCTGTTTAGAATTCTAAATATATACAAGAGACAAGGAATAGCATCCTTAATTAAAGGATTTTAAATGTGAGAGTACGGGAATGCATACCTTCAAGACACGTAACAAGGGAATTAAATTATGTGCGGATATATTATAACTGCATCAGTGACTTTATGGGTAGAGCTCCATGACAGCACTTTAGCTACACTGCTGTGCTCTCCAGCAGGATTTATGAAATAACTGGTATTTGGAAAGATGAATCATAATTGGTTATTCATGGAGAGGAACTAACAGACTGGAATCCAAATAAAGCCATAACTCAGCCTGCCTCTGATAACAGAGCTAGTGCTTTGCCCTTTTCAGGCAAAGAAATCATCTGTTTTTCTTGCTATTTAGTATATAGTTATCTAGACATATGGAAAATCTGTGCATTTATAATGAAGGAGAAATATACAATAGCTGACTACATTTCATATCAGGCAATGTTACAGTGCAAAGGTGTCTGATTAGGGTTGTTTGAAGTGGTATTTAATATTAAGAAGGTAGTGAACAGTTCATGTAAGACCTTTAAAAGAAACATTTGCCAAGAAAAGATTTGAAGCTTGAGAAAGTTGTTAGTAGTTCAACAGATAGTCTCATCATTACATACATATGATTGTGCAATACAGTCCTGAATCCTTCTGAAAGCAACCTTAAGGAATAAAGGATTCAAAGAATTTCACAGTGCATATGGCAGGTTGGACAACACAAAGTCATGCTTAGTATCTTTACGGTCAAAGCCAAAATGTTTAGAAATTCAGGACTGGATGAAACTACATCACTACTTTTTCTTTTCTTTTTTTTTCCCCTCTTTTTTTTTTTTTTTTTTTTTTTTTCCCCCTTTTTTTTTTTTTTTTTTTTTTTTTTTTGACAGACAGCTCAAATATCTCAGGGACTGACCTATTTAAATCTGCCTGACATCAGTCTTTGGAATTTCTGAACATTTGCTACACAGGGGGATTTTGCAGCCATTATCCCTTCTTCTTAAAGCTCCTGGCATGAGACTGACTGATGTTCAGCTGAACATCATTTATTATCCTGCAATTCCCATTTTCACAATATGCAATTATACTATCAATGCTGTCAACCATAACAAGTTTATACAGGTATCTCAAACTGTTACTGTAAGATTTACTAGGTCAAAATGTTCTTTATATTCACTGCAAATACTTGCTCTCAGATGTTGTTTCCACACCCTGTTTTTGCTAACAAGTTCAAATCACTCTTTCAGCTTTACTTACCTCATAAGAGGGAAGGATAATGTACCACAAGTAAAATCAGTTACTTCTGTTTTTATCAAGAGATACAGCTCTGATACAAGTGTTTTCTGAAAAAAAGAACATTTATCTCAACAGAAGATGCCATTGCCTGGCCACAATGGGAAGAATATAGAGGAACAGGAAATGTTCTCCTTAACTTCTGTATTTTCTTTACTGCTCCTTTTACTTATGACTGTTAACTTTGTGCTAATATGTCACCAAGCATCTTTTTCAATAATTTTCATTCCTTCACACCTATGCTTCTGCCTGTATTTTTTGCTTCTCCTAACACAGCTTGAGGTATCATCGCAACTTCTTTTAGCAATGAAGACTGATTTAAAGCCATATTGTTTTAATATGAAAATTGTTTCTCAAATTTGAGTATAAAACAAGAAAAAAAACCCCATACGTTTGCGAGTGAGTCAGAGTCTCTGTGAGAACTCCTGTATGAACACTTCACACATTTCTCTGGTTTGTTCTCATTTTCTTCCCTCTCCATTTCATAGATTTAAAGAAAGTCCAAGGAAGGGCAGCTAAAAATGATCAAAGGACTTATGAAGAGATTAAAATGGCCTGAACTTTTCAGTTTGGAGGCAAGGAGGCCTAGGGACAAAAGTCAGGGTTTAGAGAAACACAAAGGTGGTGGGTAAAGTGGCTGAAGAACCATTGGTCACCAAATCCTGAAATACAAGAACTAATAGGAGAGCAGCTTAAGGCAGGTAGAAGAGAGAATACTTCAAGAAAGGGTCATTTAAAAGTCAGTAAAGAGCATCTGAGATGCTCTCCTGCCAGATGCTTATGATCTCAGAAGATTCAGAAAGCTTTTAGGCAAATTAGCAAGCAATAAATTCATAAATCATAGAGTTGTTAAGGTTGGAAAAGACCTGCAAGATCAACAAGTCCAACCTCTGACCAGTCTCTACTTTGTCAACTAGACCACAGCACTAAGTGCCATGTCCATTCACTTCTTGAACACTTTCAGATATGGTGACTTCACCACTTACTTCCCTGGGCAGCCTTTTCCAATGGCTGACAACCACTCAAATTCATTTCAGCGAAGAAATGCTTCCTGATGTCCAAAAATTCTCCCTAATATTCAAGTAGATACTGAGAGGATGAATCAGGGATACACTCTAGAATGGTACAAACATAAACAAAGGGCCACAGGTAACTTCCCCTGGGAAGGCACCTCTTCCCTTTAGTTGATCTTACATTTCTGGGAGCAACGTGTGAAACAACCTACCCATCCTGTTGTGGGATGATGAGGTTCAGAAACTCAATTTGCTATTAATACTATGTATCTCCTGCCAAAAATAGGTGTCTGTATAATTTTTTTGTCTATCCGTACTCACCTTCTGTAAATAGGTCTATTATTTGACTTTGCAGAGATTGACGATGAAAATAAAATGCAAAACAGACTAAATAAATACTAGAAGAGAACTAACAGAGAAGATTAAGCTGGAGAAATAAACGCTATTTTAAGAACAGGTGGTCTCACTGATCTAACAGTCATAGCACTATAGCTTATATGATAATGTGTGGGTGGCTGTATTGCTTGACTAGCTGAAGTTTTGTACAGCTACAGTTAAATCATTTATCCAAAATGCTGATGGCATTGTGAGCACCTTGTAGGCCAAAGCTCTACTGTGATTGAAAACCACAGGTGTACTTCAGTGCAGCCACATTCACAAATTCAGCAATCATTGTTCAGCACGTTCAAAAAAGCAAGAAGACTAAGTAATATGAGGTTGAAGAACAACTTAACCCAGCTAGCACCATTCCTGTACACTCCACTGCTTTGTTATCAGCCAACAATCAAGAGAAACAGAGATGCTCATTAAAGATTCCAGTCCTTAGATGGAAAAGTCCGCTGATTAATTCCTCAGGCACCTGAAGGTGTGACAAAAACACCACCCAAAGTGGCAGCATGTTATGCTCATACACTGTGTTTCCTCTATGTGAAATACAAAGAACTGAATAAAAAGTTTCTGAAGCGATTAGTTCAACTTTATGATTTCATACTTTTAAATCAGTCTCCTCCGAGGTTATGATCACATAGTCCTATATCTCAGACTTCCAGAGACTACTCAGAAATTAAATCTTTTTGAAGATCTTCATATCAACGAGTCATGGCAAGTTTTAATGCATGGTTGTGTTTGAAAATGCCACATTTCTTACTTAACATAAAAAAAAAAAAAGAAAAACCAGGAAGAAGGAATTTTCAGATGCTTTTAAAGGCTCTTCCAAAATCAAGATCATCCCTTGTTTGCCAGACACTGGAAGATGTTGAACTTTGTCCAGTGCTTTCTCCACTTACTCATTGAGTGTAATTTTGTCTCTTTCAATATTAAAATATTAAATGAAAAGACAGGAATTAGCCTTCAGGCCTTTTACCACAGGCAACTCTACAGAATTCCTCTGGTATCATCTTAAACCTCTATCTTCTAAAAAATCTAACCAATCCCAGAGTTCAGTTTTCCAGGCTAAATTTCTTTATCAACAGCTCAATTTATGCCATTATTTTCAGTTAGCGTAATTAATTACTGAATATCCCTCACTGGTGTCACATCCACAGATGTTTTTATACCCGTTTCTTCTCTCAGTCTTTGTTCACGTTTGTTACATAAATGAAACAAGTGCTTCTGATCTTCTTTTATACAGCATCTTTATATAAAATCTTTATGCAACAAGTGACCAAAACCAGACAAGGAATGCCAGCAATGCAGTGTCACCATGGTCCTGCACAGGGGTAATTCCCTGTTCTCCACTGAGAATGCCTCATCTGGAACATCCTAATGTCTTATTTTTTCCCTTTAATTAAACAAATGACCTGGTCATGCTATAATCAGTGAATAACATCTGTCTCCTCCTCATTTGTTCACAACAGGCAAACAAATTCACAGCAGATAATTTTATTAGCCCTTAAATGAGCAAATGCCAGAATTTTTCTGAGTATGATCCTACCTGTGGAAGTACAGTGTAAAACGACCCCCAAAACTAGCACAGTATCAGTCCAACAGTTTCTATCTGCTCTGTGATATCTGTTGCTGCCACCACCCCACCTAGGGACATAATCACTACTAGTACCATACAAAGTATCTGACCAGCACTGTGAAGCTGCATTTCTGCTCCCACAGTTCTCCCACATCCAGGTTCTTTCTCTGCTTTACTTCTGTAGCAGCAAAGTTGCTCAAAAGTGTCTCGTCATCAAAATTATTTGGCATGCTTTTATTTTGCTGCACAAAACTCCTCAGTAAATACATTAAATGAAGCAGATCTCAAGACTGGTATTTACAGAATATATCCTGGATTAGAGGGAAATTAGTATTAAATACTTTCTAATAAAAATATTTTTCTCTCAACTACCTTTCCAGTGCAAAGTGTTTCCCAAATCATGCTCTGTAGTGAAATGTAACAGGAAAAATTACTTCGAAAAATTAATAATTAAAGATATGTTTCCTCTCATTCTGCTTCTGGGCACCTCTTACTAGGATATCCTCACCTGTGACCATTTATGGGAAATATGAAATATCCTTGTTAATATGGTAGACGCAAACCAATCCTAATAAAGCTAGAGCATGACTTAATGAACTGTTACATGTGCCTGAAGTTGGGTTTGTGACCCTGTAAATGGAGTTATTTGCACAAGGAGGTGTGCCATGCTGCTTAGTATGCTTCTTACAAAGCACAGATGCTGATCCTGTCTGCTGCTCTTCTTGGCTCTGCATGTGTGAGTCACGGCTGCTCATTAAGAAGGTTATTGGACCAGACTGCAAATGTTAGTGTTCCACTAAGATTTTGAGCAGTTGTTCCATAACCATAAACACAAATACCCTGCCAGACTCACCAGATGGGTATTAACACAATAGTCAAAGTCTCTACTTGCAAGTAATTGCTATTACAGCTAAAAGGATTTTTTTAAAACTTATTTTCTCTTAAGTTTAAGAAAAAACTTCAAAAGGGCAGTGAGGGTCAGAATATCATACGAATATCTTTCTAGTGAAAATACTAGCAGAATAAGATGTCTTTTCCTATTTTGATCAGTAATACAGTCCCATAGTTATCAAAAATCTCAGCAAAAATACAGCATATTGACAGGGAGGCCTGATTTGTGATTTTTCATTTACCATTAATTAAATTCTTGCACAATCATCACTTTAATTACAATGTATGACCCCCTCCCTAAACATATACACACAAAGAAGCACTTTTTTCCAGTAGGCTGATGCAGAATAACCAATAACATTTGGTTTTAAATTTTAAAGAGTTCTGGTAAACTCTTTCTATTACCTAGTATGTGGAATGAAAATCTACTGAAAATATAGAGAATGAGCAAAGTAATTATTACTGTTGTGAATCATGATTTTTATTTCACAGTCTCACTCTTCACGTGCTTAGAAGTTGCCTAGGGAAAGGCTGGGACATGAGGTACAGGGGAACTATTTTCATTGCATGTTAAACCCGAAATATTTTTTACAGAGCTATTTTATGGTCTTAGAACTTCAGACAAAAAAAGGTTTACCTGTTGTCCTTTTCAGGATTATTTTTTTCCTAGCAATTTATTCTCTTTTTAATGATTTGCCCACGATTTTGAACAAGATTTCCTACTGAGGTAAAAATAAAGTCAGACCTCTTGATCATTTTCTGAACATGATTCACATAGTGAAATATAACAAAATTACTGAAAGCTGCTCTTCTCTGCTCTCTATATCCAAATAGGTACAGAACACTCAGCAGCATCACCAGCTTCCATTCATTGTCTCAAGTTCCTAAAACTCAGCTATGAACTGTGAACAAACACATCTTTCCACACTCATCGTCCATGCTTCAAACAGCAACCACAGGGAAGTAAAAGCAGAGTAAATACTAAAAATGGTTTTATACTGTGCATAAACCTTGCCAGTGTAAGTATTTACTGACAAACTGATGGAAGTTTTCTGGCTAATACTTTTTTGTATAACAGCTGGCAACACCTCCAGGTCAGGAGCAGATTTAAGAGACTGGTTCTGCATGGTCAGTGATTAGGCTCAGAATTGTGCACTCACAGTTTGCTGTATGATGTTTTTCCTTGCTATTTTTCTATTTCTGATCACTGGTGGCAGAAAATTCATGTGAAATATAAAGTCTAGGCACAGTCCCAGGGCAAAAATTTCTGCTTACTAATGCCTCTTACTTGTAAGAATGAAAGTAACACTACGTTAACAGACCAAAAATTTCAATAATCCTTTACTCCAAAGTTAATGAGTTCAGTGTTTTCAAATGCATTGCTGAATTCAACTATATATGTTCTTTAATAGTAAAACCAAGACACATCTGAGAAAGACAAATGAAAGCCAAGTGCCTCTTTTTCAACATTCAGATTTTCAGGATAGAGATTATGATCTCCATGTTTCAAACTATGGAGTTAGGTTTTTTAAGACAGACATAATTTTCTCTGTGCAGTTCTCCCCAAGTTCAACTCTGGGACCTGGCCCTCCAGACAGATAACCTTAAAATCCCACATTCAGGACAAAGTGTGCTCTTTAAGTTGCATGCAAATTTTTTCACCAGAATATAAACAAACCTTGGAAACTTCAAAAGGTCTTTTGTTGTCTCATCTAACCTGCAAAGTTATCCCATTATATATCCTGAATTATAACCACATGAATAGTCCTGTGTGTGCATGGGTGTGTAAATACACACACACACACGGAGATAAGAGAGAGTGCATAAGAAGTCCCTTCCCCATCAAGTCCCTGTAGGGAAGTCATGAACAAATCAATTTCAGCATGAGTTTTCAGTCTGTTGAGCTTTCTGGAATACTGCCAAGCATCTGTGTGGTGAAAAGCCCAGGAAATCTGATGCAGATCAGTCATTTTCGAGGACTGCAGAACCAAGACCTGTATATTCAGCAGAAGAGAACTGCAGTTCCAGTATTGTACTTACATACTTTTGCATTCATTACAGGCTGCTTTTCATGTAAAAACAAAACATAACTTCAGCACAGGTTTTTTTCTGAGTTAAAGCAGAAATCTACACACCTACACACAGAAGGGTGTCTATGTTGTCTATTAATGCCTTCACCTAACAAATTTAACCCTTTTAACTCAAATACTTCATTCTTTAGACGTTTCTGCAGCATTGTAAATAACCTATTCAAAGCACCTTTATTTCATTACTCATTTTCTGGGGTGGACAGAAGTAGTTTTTTGATTTCTCCCAGTTTTAGAGCAGGTTTCCTACTAGGAAACACTTTCAGCCACCCTGGCATCGGTCAGCTTATACCTTATTCCACAGAACTGGGATATCACAGGAGTATCAAACCAGTGCAATAATGACCAATGTGTTGACCATTATGGCCAAGTCATGTGGTTACTTTAATGCTTGAAGCAATGCTTGTCTGTACAAAAGTAGATGCTGTCAGGAGAATGACACTCCTGATACTTTTCATCAATAACTGACCAGACTACTGATGCCATGATGATTTTTGTCTTTTCTTTTATACCCCTGTTATACCTTTTTGCAACTTCTGTATTCTTGGTGCTTTTGCCTACATTCTTGGACTTGTTTGTTAAGCTAAGAGACTAAACATTTTAGAGGCTTTGCAGTTAGGGTGCCAGTGTGCCCAGACCCCAAGGTCCTCTCCATAACACATTTTGTAAACTAAGATAGAACCATCCAGGGGAGGGTTCCTTAGAGAGGGGGGCTCATTCAAGCCTCTCATTGGGGAATTTTGATAGATATGCTAATTAGTAAGACCTAGAATGTAAAACCAGATATAGAGGGGGGGATTGCGGTGGCCATTGTGGGGGTGCATGGAGGTGTATTCGACCTGGTCGTGGTGCACCTAAGGATCCTTACAATAAATACCAAGGTAATACCCTTTTCCCCTTCTAACCGTGTTCGCCTCTTGATTTTAAGACCAGGAAAAGGCATCACTACATACCACTTCTTATTGACCAAGTATTTCCAAAATGTTCTCTGTGTGAGTTACAAGTCCACTTCTAATAAATTCACAAACTTGTACAGTCATTTACAGAATGACAAAAATAAACTGGGTGCATCAAATGCAAAATACAAACCTCACCATCACTGACACTAACAGTTTCCTTTGAAATCAATTTAAATTAAAATAGACTGGGGGAAAATATTAAATTTTTTTGCCCTTTTTTTTTTTCCTTAGGTGGCAATAAACATTTTTTCTTCAGCCTTTGAAAGGGAAGATGCTACTACCACTGCAAATGCATAATTATGATGGCAATAAAAAATAGCTTTAACTGTGCTTTTTTCCTAACAGAATTTTGCCTACCAATTTAAACAAGTACAGTCCAGGAATGATTCATAGTTTTTTTTCTTATCAACAGAAAAGAGAAGAAAGAGGTTTTTCAAACCATGTAGTAAATAATCTGCATGCCTTCCTATGATGTTCTGGGGACAAAATTATAGAGAAAAATGGTAAACATCCAAATGGCTTCTAATTACATAAATCACTTATTTAATTTCCCAAGGTGAATAAACTGGAAATAAAACAATTCAAAAAGTATTCTTTCCATATGAACTAGGAGCCTGTGCTCCCCTTCTGATGATAACCAAAGGTACGCATCTCATTTTAGTTTCAGGAGGACAGTTTCCATTATAAGGAGTCCAGATAAAGTAAACCACGGGTAGGATGGCATGGAACTTTTTGCATAATTCATTGGCATAATTCATCATAGCATTAGTTGTGTATTACAGTGTCCAATATATAAGATCTAGTTTCCAAAAGAGAACATTCACTAGTGCCAGTCCTTCAGAAGTCTTATATGGAAAATTCATTTAAACATTGGCAAGAGCCTTCAATGGGAAGGCAAGAGCCTTCAATGGGAAGGCAAGAGCCTTCTGGGAGAGCCTTCAATGAGGATTAAAGGTTCCAGAACACTTTCAGAATTGTGTCAGAAAGTGGACTTCAGAATTAACTACCCCTATTGGGAAAACACAAGAAGATAGTATTATTTTGTTTCCCCCACACCAAATCTCATATTTGGTTAGAGGCATGGAAACAAATTATGCCCCATCATTCATTCCAGGTAAGAAAGGAAAGTATTGTAAAATAAGTGGTGGTATGAATCTTAAGTACAAAAACACTGATCAGCTTTTTCACTTTTTTCTGAGAACTAGCTCTCAGGTGGATAATCATGACAAATAATGCCAATCCCACAATAGCCATGCAGAGCTGTTTTCTAAAGAACATAAACTTCTTATGCTACTCAATGCTTAAGACCAAGACAATGATACAAAGCCACCTACCTTTACTTGCTGTCCAGCTTACAGGAAAAACCTCTCAGTCTGAGCAGCAGATACTAGCATATTGCCTAATATCCAACAATCTCTTGTAAGAAATTGAGACATCTCTTCTTAGATAAAGTAACATAGAACTTGTGGAAACTTTTCCTCCTTGTCCCCAATGAGACACTTGCAAAATAATGTATTCTCAAGGAAAATAAAACTCTGACCAAAATATTTACCCCTTTTTTTGCCATGGAACGGGTATTTCTTGACATGTTGAGAGAAACTCAAAGGCACTGTCAAACCTGTGTTCTATGCAACTTTGGGGAAACATCGTTTAAAAATGGCAGTATTTAAAACCACTCATAAAAAATGTCAGAATTGCTTTGCTTTGAGGAGAGGCCCACATTTTAGCATTTGGAAGAAAGCAAACTAATTAAAGACTACTTCACACTAGGAGAGAATATATTTTTGAACTTCAGAGCTTAAATAACAAAGTAGATGATTATGAATCCCGTTTGCAACAAGGGATTATGCAAACTGAAATGAAAAACAGTTTCTTTATTTCAGGCAACTGAGAAAAACACATGGAGAGCATAAGTCAGAAGACTAATATTATCTGGAGCACTGGAATTGGCAAGTACCTTACCCGGCTGAAAGATTTCCAAGCTCTCTCAGACTTTCTCCTCCTAAATGTCCATGTCCTTCAGCTATTAAGAATCCATCCTTTCCTATGGGTTGAGAGAATACAGAAATGCCCTGAGCTTGTCAAAGCACTTGGTATCTCAGAAGTTAGTCCTATCTCTCTACTATTGCCAGTAGAGTTACCCTTTGAATCCTAATTTTCTTGCACAAGAGAGATCGTTTACTCCAAATAAGCATTGTGGAGAAGCAAAGGCATATTGGTATTCCTTTCTCTCTGGTGCTTCTTGCGTAAGTGCCATGTATCTCCCCAGGACTGGGAAGTGGATTTACTGGCTGCATTCTAACATGATGGAAGAAACACTTTGTGAAATGTTAGTGCAGCATTTTACTTCTCCCAAAAGAGCACAGGGCGCAAGTTATGATTCTCAGGGATTATCTGTGGACTGTGTTTAAGCTGTATTCATGAATAAATAACATCCAGGAGAGGGTAAACAAAGACATTCTTACACTCCATGGGTTCTGAAATCAGTTGCTTTTCATTTATATCTGCATAACACCCAGAAGTAAAAGTTGTGAAAGTAATTAAGTTGTTCTGTGTGATGTAAGTGCAAATGAAATCAAAAGCCAAATTCCTGTACTTGTAGAAGCAGCAGTATCAAAGACGACTTAGAAAGGAAATAAAGAGATGCAGAGAAGATTGAAAAGGAAATGATTGCGTGGTTCAAGTCTTAGGTATTGCTGGGAAATCAATGCCTTGCAATGTGAATTGCTATATTCCTCCAGCAGCGACTGAGTCTCTCAGAAAAGTATATTTTATTCCTAATCTTTCAAGAGCTGTTCTCAATGTTACATCTAAATTAGACTATTTTTCTTGCTATTCTTCATGCAAAATAAAAACTGGATGGGGAAAAAAAATGTACTTATTTTTTTCTAAGTGTAGCTGAATCTGTTAGTTCCTTTTCACTTTTACTGTTTCGAATGTTTCACAGCAAAGGCAAACCTGCAAACTCCAGTTCCAATGAACTTACATATTTTTTGCTCTTTTAAATATTTTTTTTCATTGCATTCATTAATGAAAGAATGCTTCTTACTCAGACAGAAAGGATTTAAAAGAATGGACAAGAACACAAAGCACATAAGTTAACTTTCTTTTTTAGACACACTTTTTTCTTAGACATAGGCAGCAGTGCACCAATATCAGCAGATCAGGTTGATAAAAATCAATGTATAAAACAAATACTTCGGTTTTCCATTTACAAATCTAGCCTCTAGACTTCCGTGAAGGTTGCACAACTGAGAGACTCAGTACAACTCATTTTAACAAAATGCCTAGAACAGAAAAAAACCCTCTTTCCTCTAGTCATGCTGCCCACAATACACAAAGAGAGACTGAACAGAACACCAGGGGAAAATGGTGCCACTGGGATAAAGGTTAGTGATTTTCACTGCAATTCACATTTTGGAAAGCTCCATGGTGAAATGGTGGCAGGAAAAGCTAGGCTTTAAGCTAAGCAACTGAATTCAGTAATTTTCTTGCTTTAGAGATGGTTTCCTAATGCACAAGAGCAAACCCTTATTAATGAATTCTATGCAACTCAGAACAGAAGGAAAAGCAACTGAAAAATGGTAATATCTCAAAAAAGTGAAACAAAGCAGGCCTATTAAAAAGAACTTTTTTTTCAGTCACAGGTTTAAGTAGTCAAAAAACAACCCCAACACTGAAGCTGTCTTTTATACTCTGCAGTTGGACTTGTAAAGTGTCACTGGAGTTTTCTTTAGAGAAACATGACAGTGTACTGGAAGAAGACAATCAGGTTTTTGTGGTAAATTTATACTGAGCCTGTTTAATTTATGTTCCCTGTTGGTTTACAGGCACTTGTTCATCAGAATTTATTCTAAGTAAACTCAAGGTGCCCTGGGTTTATAGACCTTGAAGTCACTTCCTGTTCATAGTTATTGGTATAATCAATAAATGAAACTTTATGCTGGAAAGACCAACATTAGGGACAAGAACTGCAGTTATAAACTGCAAGGTACGTCCTTGCACACTGTGTGTGCCTCTCTCTGAAAGAGAAAAGGAAATGGAGAATAATTTCCCTCCTTTTCCTCTGATTCTTTCTTTTCTCCATTTCTGCCAACACATAGTCATTCTTAGATGATGAAATGAGAACAGACTAGGGCTTTTTGATTCCTCTCACAACTTCTGCGTTTGACTTCAAATGTAACCCTAACTGCCTTCTGTTTCCAACAATTTTACACCACACAGACTTGCAACATCTCGCTTATCTTCTAGGAAATACGCCAGTAAGCACATTGTAGTATATAAATACTCAAAATGACAACTTAGCCTTGACTTTTCTTAGATGCCGCTTTTTCCAGGAAAAAATTTGCACTTTTTTGTTCCAGGGAAAAAACATTTTACACATGAATAAGGAAACGCCATCTTATGTCTGCCCCTAGACATACATTTATCAATATATTTCCATTCACCAGTGGAACACAGACTGATACAGCCTTGAGAGAAAAACGACTCTGTACATTTTAGATGATTTTTTACACTTATGAAAAACAGCTGCAAACCTGAATGATTAAGAATTTAATATGCTTCACTGTCTGTCATTCAAGTTACTTGTTATTTCACAAATTATATCAAACGCTGATGCCCATCTAAAATCATCTTTCGCTTGTTGTCTAGTTCCACCATTTGCTTCAGAAATTTCTGCTTTCAGGATGATGATGACCTAATATTTAATCATGGATTTCCAGACAGAAACAGCAACAGGAAAACCTTATACTAACCTCACTGTTTTTAAAAAATGAGTATTTTGTTTTAAACAAAACAGTAAACTTGCAGGAAAAGATGCAATTCTCTGGGGGTGATTTGGCATTTTTCATTTCAAAATTTAAAAACTTAAAAACATTCAAAATTAGAATTTAATTGCCTGAAATTCTGACAAGAAAAATTGTGGATTTTCTTTCCAGGGTAAAAGTTAGTTGGGGATTTCTGGTCCATTGAAGAAAACCTGAAATATTATATTTAACAGTAATTTAAACCGAAACGTCATTAATTCAGGGTTAATTTTTGCAGCAGCTGAAATCTAAAAGCTATTTTTTGTACAGCTTGTGAAGGTTTATTAGCTTTAGGAGACCTTTAAGTAGACTCTTGAAGCACTGCTTGCCTTGGCCTTCAATATAACACAAAAAACTAGACAATAAGCATTTGGATGTTAGAAAAAAGACAAGCAACTTTCTTTTGGAAAATATTAACACAATTGAATATGCCAAATGGGCAACCTGGACTCTTTCTGTGATTTTGAGCAACTCTGGGGCGTGAGTGACACAGTGTTCAAACAGATTAAGCTACGTTAGTTGCTGGGAAACTCTACTGTTTTTGTTCTCAAGCACTGCACAGATAAAATATACACTGTAAATACAGATTTGCCTGTTTACTCGTCAAAAATTTGGTCACAAAAATCCTTTCATTTAGTACCTATGATAGTCTAATGATTAATAACTCTAGGAACAATTTTACATGCACAGCTGGTACTGCAAGACTTGCTAATTAAATCAAGGTAAGTAATTAGACTCTCAAATGTTCTGAAATTACAGAAGTCCTGAAAGTCACTGAGGTAACACTTATCATTTCTGACAGATCTATAAAAACACAGCAACAAACAAAGTGCACCTGTAAATCAGTGGACAGAGAGCTTAAGTATCATGGTAAAACTGTGGAGTTAAGTCTTCTATCTCTGCAATATGTGCAAGGCAGAGCTGTAAGGCCCCAGGTCCCAGTAGAAGGATTGTGGAAGTCAAAAGCAGAGAAACAGAGATGCCATTTAATGACAGACTGTGATACGACAACATATTTTTATGGCATCACTTCACATACACAGTTCCAGAAATGTCCATCCACATAATATCATAACCTCTTCCCTCCTCCTCCCAAAAATTGCATATATAGTCCCATAAACTTCTATATATGCTTTGATATAGACACACAGATGTACATGTGAAAGGTGAAAGTGATACTATATTTTGGTGTGTTGCCTTCCTTCATAATAATACTGATCTTCCTGATCACAGGATGAGTTATAGTTAGCTGATGAAAAGTGCTTTAGAAAAACCAATTATTATCAATGTTGTATATGTGGCCAGATGCCTCTTTTTTACCTTTAAGTGATGATCAGTGTATATATATCAGCAATAAGAAGTATTCTTTCAAGCAAAATCTTGCACACTACAGCCCCATCCAGCAGAAAAGACTGTTAACTGGTGCCAGCTATTAAATGAAGAATTGCTTTGATTCCCATAGGAAGATGTAATATGAGATAAGGAGGACACCATAACATTTATATGGAAAATTATTTAATTATGTTAGTGGGAATTTTATAAAAATATTAACCAAAGTCATGTAAGTATGGCAAATTTCAGCTTTTTGTTTTGTTCCCCTGGTAAAACTAGAAACAGTATGAAATGGCACCTTGTACAGAGAAAATAAAGGAACTGTTCATAGCGATTCCTGTTGTTCCTCAGTATTCACAAGTACAAATGAGCAAGAGACTTCCCAGCACAGATCTATCATGTCTAGTTTCATTTTAGCTACAAAAAGAAAACCTGTGCTGTAAACATGTGACATATTGTGCTGAAAATGGTAGCTGGACTAGTATTTGACATAGCTGAAAAGAGAAAGACAGGAGAGAAAATTTGACATTACTTGCAAGTTTTCTTCATGTGTTTGGAGCACAGAGCAGAGCTCCTCTTCGTCTGTGCTTACTGGAAACTATGGTAGCTAACAGATGTTGTGATGGCTGCAGAAAACAACAAATAAGGATCACCAGCCAAGGGAATTGTTAGGCTCTGAAATTACATAGGATGCTGCAGTTGCTCATTTCCTACAACCTAGTGTTACTCAAATCACATCTGAAAACTAGGGACAAGGAATAGACTCTCAGACCACAATAAAAAGAGACAACAAGGTCAATTAAGGCCAAAATGAGGTGTCCTAATAAAACACCCTGTAACCTTCTGCCACGATTAGGTGTACAGGAAAAAAGTGGTATTTTAGATATCCAAATATAAGTAAGCAAGCACACTACTTGGAAAAATAAAGACAAATAAAGTTAGGGAAGGCTTTCATGTTATTTTTCTTAGGAAAAAGAGGATCTCCAGACAAGAAAAAAAATAATTGAGTAAAATTAAAAGGAAAAACTATATAAAAGCATATTCATCTTTCCTTTGACTAACTTTAAAAATTAATTACAAGAAAATTATTAATGGATGTTGAAATGCTAGTTCAAATAAAAAAGGCAAAATACCATTATTACTTCTTTCTTTCAGGTGGTAAAAATGATGATTGTGGTTGTGCTGACATTTGCTGTCTGCTGGCTGCCCTACCACATTTACTTCATAGTTACTGGGATCTATCAACAATTAAATCGGTGGAAATACATTCAGCAAATCTATTTAGCCAGCTTTTGGCTTGCCATGAGCTCTACGATGTACAATCCCATCATCTACTGCTGTCTTAATAAGAGGTAAGAGCTGGTTATGAAACGAGATGCGTAACTTCAAGAATATAACTTGTTTAAATGGAATAAAAGACATAGAATTTTCATTTAAATAGTTTTCAGTTAGTGGGAAAGAAAACAAAATGGAAAAAAAACCCTTTCTTTAGGTTTGTACTTGAAAAGAATCCCAAAAAACCCGACGGTGTACTTCTAGTAACTATTTTGGTCTCCTTAAAATTTCAGAGCAAAATTCCGTTTTCAGAAACTAGTCCTTCCCATGTCCACCAGCAAAATTTAAAGATCTATAGCAGCTTAATGTTTTTCAGTTTGCAAAATACTAAAATAAAGAAGATGGACATTGGTGATATAAAGTGCAAGCTGTATGTTCACTAATTGTAGCCCTAATTTTGTTTTGCTGGAAGGATGTAATATAAAATGTGATTTACTGTGTTTTGTATACCTCACCATTAGATTTCTACTGTGCTCCGAGATCTGCAACAGGCTAGTAAATATTATACAAATATTTATATTCTCATTACTCAGTACTAAATTACAGTATTGTTTGATAGCAACACAGTATGCTCGGAATTTCAAAGGCAGTGCACCTCTTGAGTTTGGTGAGATTTTACAGATACTTGATAGTCTGAGACTACTGCATTGCAGAATGGAATCAAGCTTTTCATTTCAACTTGAAGGACCAGGATCTACACAAACATCGTCCGGGCTATCCCTATTCTCCAGTATTTCTTCTGGCATTATTGAATAAAGATCACCAAGAACAATTAATTACTTCACAAACTCAGTCAGTATGAATCAGTTTAATAAGTAATCTTAAATACTATTTCAAATCTCTTTTGACTTAGTGGCCAATGCCAAGTTCAATTACTGTCAAACTTTATACCAATTTTGCAAGATAATTCTAAACCTCCACTAAAGATCATGCAGTACCTGACAAAAGGAGTCTAATAAAAAATGAAGTGAACAAATCCTAATGAGTTTTTATTGGTGTAAAAACACTGGCGTCTTCCTCCTTGATGAGGATAACTTATGACAATTAACATTCATGATCTTTTAAAAGGACAGGGTAATGACTAAATTCATACAGCCTTCTGCCTCTTCATCATTTACAACTGTTTAAAGATGAGGTAAAATTTTAGCATGCCAGAACAAAACCGTAACTCAAATGGCAAATTTTCCATTAATTTCAACAGAAACCAGATTTCAGTAAGTGTCTGCAAAATAAAAGGCAAGGAAGAATGAGGCCTCATTTTTCAGTCACTACTATAAAATTTCTAAAACACCCCTATTTTCTTCAAGAACTTTTTATGGCACAGTTACAAAAGTATTACTAAAAAAATAATATCACTGATGTGGCTTATGTTGACACTAGCACATTGCAAAATTAAATGTCTGGATTAAAGAATACAGCCAAAGAAAAATTAATAATTTTGAGACACACTAAAGGTCACCTTGTCCAGAATTTGATGCAAGAATGAAATACTGATGACAGTTTTCTTATAATTAAGTTCCATATTGAAATGAAGATGCCGGAATGTCTGCTTCCTTTTCATTAAGTAGGAAAATAGAGCTTGTTGCTGGGAGTCAGATCAATTCATGTCTCTGCTGGATCTAGTATCAGACAGAGTTAGAACACCTATCCCCAGCTTCATCTTCCAGGCTAATTAGGATATTACGTATCTAGGTAAAGAGAGCATTATTTCAAGATGAAGAAAAGACATGCCCTAAATTAGAAAGAGGATGGAAGGTGCCAAGAAAAGTAATTCTGTTTAAAGATGTTTTGGTTTTACAGTTCCCATCACTAAATCCATTTCCATCAGTGGTTCTTTCAGTATTTTTCCAATAAAGGGACTGCATGTAAACAGAATGCTGAATAGCAACCTACCTGCTCGATTGTCATCATGTGAGAACTCCATAGCTAACTTAGTAATTTGAGGAAGGAAAAGTCAATTCTGTGAGATCAGTTAACTTTAACTGCATGCATCATCTGAATTTTTATCTGCAGCCATCACTGTGGTAGTTGAACCATTGCTCAAAAAAACTTACAGACAGGATAAACAACAGAGCTGATTGTTGGAGTAAAACAAGAGAAGCAAGACAAGTGAGAAAGTCAGACAAGCTTTAGGTCTAGGTGAAATGCTGTTCTTTTTCCAATTATACATAGATGTATAGGGAATTGCTTTTCTAATATATTAAACTTCTATTCTGGAAATGCATACACACAAAACATAACAATGGTCTTTATGGTAAGTCCCTGCCTCTGAACTAACTATAGAGTATTACAAACTCTGATACTCTTAAGCCTCAAAACTCCTGTTTGTATACTACTCACATTCAGATTTCAACTTTCTAGGATCCTCTTCAATTATGAAAAATTATTTTCCAAATATTTCACATGAACAATTATTAATCATTACATCACTCCTATATAAGCATCTCTGTTAAGAGAGAAACACAGAAGGGATATTGAAATTTGGAAACTGGTATGGTATTTTAGAGAAAAGAATGTTACAAAGTTTCTTGCTGAAAAAAGATGAAAATATAGGTGCAGATTTCATTAGAGGTCAAATCAAAAATAATTTCTGCGAAGACAGTTCTATGAAAGTTGGGGTTTGTTTACTTAAGCATGGTCAAAGGTCAGGAAATTCATTATAAGGAAAATACCACTGTTAAAATGCAGGGAAAGCATATAGGAAATCAGAAACTGAAATTAGTTGTTACTACCATCTTTTTTACCCTGTTCAGACTCTAGCCAAGGAGACTCCCACTGACTTCACCACAGCCAGGTCTAGAAGCAGGATAATTGGCCAAGTCAGTGCCAGCACTGTGTATGTTTTCTGATGAAGGCCTGGAGGCTGGCTCTCGCAAGCACAGGCTTTCACCAGGCTTCTTTCCTCCTAGGTTCCGAGCTGGCTTCAAGCGAGCTTTCCGCTGGTGCCCCTTCATTGAGGTGTCCAGCTACGACGAGCTGGAGCTGAAGGCAGCCAGGTTTCACCCCACGCGGCAAAGCAGCCTCTATGCTGTGACCAGGATGGACTCCAGCATGACAGTGGTGTTCGACACTAATGATGGAGACAGCATGCACTCCAGCCATAAGAAAAGAGCAGCTCCAAGGGACCTGAACTTCAATGGCTGTTCACAGAAGAATTCCAAGACTGCATCCATGGCCTCAAGCCTCATCAGTTCACTGCATACATCAGCAGATGTTTATTCCTAAACATTTCACGTTGCTAGAAGGACAACACTAGACAACGTTCCCCTACTTTGGGACTTGATATTCATAGCACAGGAAAGCAAACCTTGTTAGATTCCACTAACAAAACCTAGCTATAAATATTTTGAGACTTTTATCAATCTCCTACTTTTTTTTTTCTTTGGAGAAAAAGAGGAATTTGAAGATATATGTATGCCTCGGTCCAAAAACACAGAGTTGCACCCTATACACAACAAGGTTTGTAGGGATTATCCAAAATAAACCAATGGCATGAAAAACTTTGTTTCAGTTGCCTCTGACCTGTGGCATTTATGTTTGATTTACTGAAATGTAATAGGCTCCTTTACTTATTGTAGCAGAAATGTACAATGTTTTCCATTATGTGAATTAATTCTACAGTAACAAAATTACATGAGATTTGATTGTAAAAATGTCTTTATAATGAACACCTAATGAGCCCCAAGTCTATTAAGCTGTTTTACAATTTAGCCCCATTCCCAGACAAATAGATAAAATTAAGTTCACGTTAATGCAGTTCAGCTCTGCCCGCAACAGTACAATTCTGCAAATATATATGAGAACAGGAGAACATGACTCAGAGACTAAGTTAAATTCTACCAAAGTTTGCATATTAGTAAACATCCGATTCTAATGGGATCTGTACTTCCAGGGTAATATATTACTTTGATTAATGTCTCACAGATTTGTATCTTAGTACTAAGGGTAAGGTCTGTCTTCAGGGACCTTAACAGAACCTTTCTGATTGACTTTAGAAGGGTCAAAATATTTTAAACTGGAGATTCACATATGAAAAATATACCACCGTGGCAATGGACTCTTCTCTGCAAAAGATAAAGTAACAAGACTCATGATGAAAAATTTCTACCGGGGGAAAAAAATATTTGGGCTCTTTTCACAAATTTTTTAGAGCTTCGTGCATGTAAAAATACTCCTGTGCCCACACCTGAAAATATGCTAGGCATTCTTACACAGACACGTTCCCACCAAAATCAGACAAAATCCACTGTTGTGGAGAAAGCTGAATGCAAGGAAAAAGGGGACCAGAGAGCAGCCTTTGTTTTAGTTAAATGACTGTGTCAGTTGCGCGGATAGACTGGTTACGTGAATGTTTGTTGTCAAACAGCTAATAAAAACATAAGCATAGTGTGAATGTCTTCCTCAGTTAGCTAAACCAGCACAGGGCAGTGTTTGTCTGGCTGAACCCAACACAGTAGCAAAGCTGAGCAACTACTAATGAGAAGTTTGAATAGAGAAAGGCTTGACCTGGCTTTAGTCCACATTCCTGCCCAGCAACTGGGGATGATCAGTCAGCATTGTGACAGTGAGCATATCGTACAAGACTAGTAAAACAAGAATCATGTTCATATTGTGATTCAAGTTAGACAATTGTTACGTTCTGCTAAGTGTAACTTGTATAGTGATTTCAGTGCACTGTGTTATCACTTACTAAATCAAAATCCTGCATCACGTAAAATATCCTCAAATACATAAACCTGGTACAATAAACTCTCTATGTGTAGAATAATTAAAGAACCTGGTCATAGAGTATTGTACTCTTATAAAAATGTATCACAGTTCCAGACTCACACTGTTCCTATCTATGGCCAGATCTTAAACCCACTGAAGCGAAGAGCTCCATTCATTAATGACTTTCCTTTTAAATGTCAGTCCATGCTTTTCAACAGTCTGTTTCTCTAAAAAAAACAGCTGTTTTCCATCATGTCATTGTAGTACTCTCACTTTTACTTGTTTTGGTTTTTTTTTTTCAAGTGTATAGTAATCCAGCAAGTGTCACACAATGACTATAAAATACTTCTAAATTTTTTTCCCCTGAAGCACTCTGTTTTAAGAACTTAAAAATCTTCACGGGTTTTTAACAACTGTGTTGAGAAGATCCAGGATAGCCACACACAAACAAAAAAATGACCCTAAGTATATTAACCTGGTGATTGTGGTGATGTATTACAAACACATGCTGTGAAGTCCTCTGTCTGCTCACGTACAACTTCTGAGAAACATACAGAAAGAAAATGTATACTTGTTAAATAAACTGTCTTTTCTAACTATGGCTATTACAAAATCAGTGTTGATAAATTTATTGTTTTTAAATGTAGAGGATAAATTTGAAAAGGCTATATATAAAAATAACAGCCTCAGAAATGTATAAAACATCTTCATGTAACTTTTATGATTTTTCATTGACAAATACCAAGAAAGCAATGGTGGCTTCCTCGAACTTGTACCTCTAGGGAAACAATTGCACTTAAAGTGTTTTACAATATGACCTCCTGGACAACTAACCCAGTGATAATCTCACTATATTTTGGTAGGCTAGAGGTATAAAAAATACCATCACCATTCCTGTAGTTCTTCACTGAAGTTACAGGATATTCCTGTATAACAAATGAAGAAATCTGTGCCTGTAATCACAGCATTGCTTTAACAAAACATTACAGTGATACATGGCGCAAATCAACATCTGTGTCTCAGCCCCCAGCAACATGCAGGCTTACACAGCGAAACAAGCAGCACAGCAAAAGCTGTGACTGACAGCAGTTTCCATATGAATTACGGTTTCTGAACACACATTTTCAGCAAGTGGCCTGATCACTATAAAATTCCTTATAGGCCTCATGACACCCCTCACTAAGTGCAGAGGAAATCAGGTCATCCTCAGGTTGGGTCCATAAGACTGCTCAAAGTAGTAGCCTGCATGCAGAGCACATGCTCCTGTGTGATTGCTGGTGCAACACTGTGGCTGTCTCACATCTGCAACCTTCAATCCACATTCTTCAATTTTGCTAGGAGTGAGTTAAGGAAAACAGACAGATAGAGAGCTAGCTTCTTACTGAAAAGGGCACAGTAATACTCCAAAACAGCTACAATAAACTGCATCGGGAAAGGTCTTCTGATCTTAAAAATCTTCTGAAACTTACTAGTCCTTCTCAGTATAAGAGTTTATAGCACTTCAGCCCAGACTCCTACTAGACTCTGCCTCTAAAACATGTATGTGATGAACAGATTTCATTGCTCCCTGAACAGCCATTTTGCAGGGAGATTCCCATGGTAGAGGAAAGGTTTACCTTTCGCATCACCAGAGACAGAAGGTTCAGCATCAGTTTACTCTGTCATTCCCTTGACATTGGCTAAACTTGCAAAATAAAGGAAGAAAAAAAACCACAACCAAACTAACCAACAACAACCAACCAAAAAAGCGAAACACAACTACTTAAACAATAATCCCCCCAACCCCATTTCTTGTCTCCAGTCTTTGTGGTGCCACATTCTCCTCCCCACACTCTTCCTTGGAACCACTCTATGACCTCAGGAAGCCCCACTGGGCCTCAGCCTTTGTGTGATGAGTTGGGCTGTCAAGCTTCCCTTGACCATATAGGAACTCTTGCATGGTTAAGCTGGGAACATCCCTTAGATGAAGGACAAGAGCACCATCAGTCCCCCACTTACAGCCTTGGACTTTCCCTACCCGAACCACAGCCCACAGGGAATTATACCATTGTGGTTGGAGTTTTGAAAACAATTTGAAATTGTATTGGAAACTATTTGTAATTGTTTTGGAAACTCCAGTGATTACTGGTCTGAGGATGGAAATTTTACAGATTATATCTTGCTACCCTATAAATAGGGGTCCTAAGTGAGGCCCTTTGAGCTTCCCTGGACTTCAGTGGGATACACCAGAACCTCCCTTTGAGTGGGATGGCTCTTGGAGCTTGCAAACTCTCATGTTTGTGAGGGCACAGGCTGATAAAGCCTCACTCCTTGAGCCTCAACCCTCATCGGCTGAGAAAAGCCAAGGCACTCAACACAGGTATTTGACTGAAATCAGAGGGAATTTTTCACAGGCACCATCATACACACTTGTTTGTGTCTGTGTGCATGCACGTGTGTGAATTGATTTAAATAACCTGTAGCAAGTATAGCATAAATACTGACATCTCGGAACTATAATTAAGTAACTGTTGCAATTGTAGTCAATTTTATTGAATTACTTTATAAATGCTGAATTAGCCAATTGATTAAGTGCTACTTAAATCCTTCAAACATAAAACAATCATATCTAAGGCTAAGTTTGGCAATGGGGTCCACTGTGAACCTTGTGACTCTATGGGAGGGTCTTTCTTACCCCTTTGCACCCTTACCACTTGCATCCCTGGTCTCCATGCAAATCATTCTAAAGTGATTTTAAGCCAATTTTCCTTTACATGCTTCATTTACATAGTAAATAATAGAGCAAATATTGCCATTGAACCTCGTTGCACTTTCACAAATTTATATTAAAACTTACTTTCGTCAATACCTTTGACAGTGATTCTTTAAGCTGCCTAAACCACTCAATTGTGACAAAGTGGCATAGTCAGCAGAACAGTAAATCAGGATTCACAACATTCTTCCACATGAAAGCATAATCGCGAGAGGAAAAATGGACTCCGAGCAAGCTCAGGGTACTCAGACAAGATGAATTCAGTAGATTGCAGCCTGGAGCTCTTTGGCAGGAATCCCTTGACAGCCTTCCTTCCAGTTCACTTACAGCACATTGTCAAGGTTGGGAGGCACTGGCAGACCTGCCCTGCACAGCGTGAGCTATTTGCAGCATGTTTACGTCTGGTAACTAAATGCATCCCTGAGGAAGGTCACTGACCAATACCAATATATATTTTCAAAAATAACATACAAAAAGAACTAATATAAGAAAGGAGCGCAAAACAGGTTTTAGAAGTTGGTGCTTTTTTATCTAAATAAAAACATTCAGGTGTTTCGGATATGGATGTTTCTGCTTTAATACTGGGGAATGTCTTTCACACCAGTGAAGAAGAACCTATTTCACTGACATAAATTTCAAAATCTTTCAGGCTGTGCCCACCAGGAACTACAGAATTTAGAGAAACTCTTGTTCCTGTTGCATTTATTTCAAGGCTTTTGAAGTGCCTCTTTCAAGCAGAAATTTAAGTCTGCTGAACTTCTTTCTCTAATTCAAGATGAGTGTAAATTTAGAGTCCCAAATACTATGGGCTGTTTGTTAAGGAATACAGATTGCTACAAAAGATGCAGGAGATACTGCTAAGGATACACCACTGTTTACAAATGTTGTGTGAGTTCCCTGTATTAAATAATGCATTCCGTTCAATTTGTGTCTTCCTGTTCATGAGCAGATTCAAGTAGTTCTGTGTTTATAATTCAAAATGATCTGTTGAGACCAGTCAAAGGTAATTCCTTATCAGTCCATGAGCAGTTACTGTGGGTATTTAAATAAAAATTGTATTTAGATGGGTTCATATATCACATGGGATGTAGTTACTGGCTAATTGAATTGCCTCTCTCCCATCTATAAAACTGAAGCATGCATATTGCATTACAACTGGAATCAAATTTCCCACAGCGAAGGGTTAAGCTTACAAATACCAAACATGCCTGTTATGAGTAGTCTGTAACACAGCCTCCGGAATCACTATTCCTAAGTTTCACAACAATGAGTTTTTCACTGCAATATTTGTGATGCAAACAGAAAAAGGGACACCAGGAACAGCTGCATGACTTGTACTTCCCAAATACACTTACTATGGAAATTCATGTTGCCCAGCTTGCTTGGATTTACATGCTTTAGATTAAAAAAACCAAAAGCAACCAACTAATAATTTAATCAGTAGGTATTCACCAATTAAATCCTACAAATCTGCCAACAGTTAAAATGTTCTGCAGCACTTCTACAACATTGCCCACATATTCATATGCAAATGAGAGTAACAATAAATCAAGCCTGTAGATACTATACACACCTAGACTTCAGGCAAGCTCCTTCTTGAATGCAAGGGAAAACTTCCTGGACAGCATCTCCAGATTTGCAGAGATTCTGCCAGATGAGGCCTGACCAAGGACAGGGAAATGTTTCAGCATCAAAGGACTTCACAGAGCAGTCCAGCCAGCAGCTCTTTCCTGTTTGCAATACTGAAATCTGTATCTTGTATGAGAACTGAAAAACTTAAGGCAGCCAGCAACACCTCCATGATCAAAGCTACAGCTTTGCCTTGACCTGAAGCTCTATTCAGTAGAACCTTACACTAAGCAAAATAAGCTTTTATTCAGAAGTGTTTTCTAATACATTCACAGCCTTCATTCACTAGGTTGATTTTGTAACCTTAAAAACATTTGAACAAATGCATCACCAAGACGGCATGGGCCAGGTGAGGTGGCCCACCTGTAGCAGTTGCCCTGAGGACTGGCAACTTCAGCAAGGCAGAAAGGAAGTAATCATAGAAGCATTATGATCTTCACTTCTCATCCTATGTATGCCCTGCACTGCAGCACCCTCATGGCTACTAAGACATGCCACTGCTGTCACCTAGCCAGGCTAATGTGTATGGGGTAGCAGGACCAGTACTAACAGAGGAGGGAGAAAGCAGCCAAACAATTTTCCCCTGGGCCCAAAACTACTTTTCATAGCTTGTTAGACACGTAGTCACTCTAAAACTACACAGGATGTAGAGACACTTCAGAGCTAGCAGCAGATAAACTTAAGTACAAAAAACAGCAGACATATCAACATAGAGCTCTGTGAGAGTTAAAATTTACCTTGAAATTACCAAACTACCACAGGTAAACTTGCCCATGCTGGCATTTGGCTGGACCATTTCTACTATCCCTAATCACCCACATCCCACTCATAGTACATAGTACCTCCACATTCCAAAGCAATTATTATCCTAATGTATACCAAGGGGGAAAAGAAAAAATCAGTCTAAACATCTGCCAAGCTCTCAAAAAAGGAAATGGTAGAACTCTTCACAAACCCTACACACCTTCTCTCTTACTATCATAACAAGATTTTTGGCAACCCCTCCTTGTTTCAACCCAAGAGAAGCCTGACCCTAAGGCCATGAGGGAGCTGTGGTACAACATGACAGATTCCCCAGCATGGCTGCACCGCTGCAACCTCTGTCACTGAGAGCTCCACACCTTATCTCAACATAGTCCTAAATACCTGAAAGAGCCATGAGTGATAATCTGAATCATTTTCTACCAAACAGTTCCATTTGCCTTCCCTGTTTTTGTGAAATACCAGTGTGGGTGTTTCACAGAAATTCTTTGAAATAGAACAAATAATACACACATACACAAGTTCCAGGGAAAGAAAAATACCCTGAATGAAATCCACGAGTTTCATCCACAGAAAAGAACTACGCAATTTCCCTGTGTACCTTGGACTCTTAGCAGTGGTCCTGGGGCCCATTCACAGAGCTCAGATCCTTGCAAGAATTTTTAAGAAATATAATAAACACCCAACAGGAATTCAGAAATGAGACACTGGGACAGCCGAATAGTTGGATGTTAAAAGTCTCCCTACCATCTTCCACTGGCAGGTGAGTATTTCCACAGAAATCCACATGTATGTGTCAGAGGTTGAGATGATAGAGGAAAGTGTGCAGTATATAATATTGATATACAGCTTTGAGGGGATCTGGTACACCATTTGCCTAATCAACGTACTGTGATCTTCAGCCCAAAATGCATGTTTCTGTTCTACTGAAAAAAATTTGCCTGGGAACTAATAATTGCATAAGGGTCTTAACTCTTTTGAGGCCTCTGAGGAGGTGATAAAGGAACTTGGAGTTCAGGTACCAAAATACTCAGGAGCTCTTGACTTTAGGGGTAATTGAAAACAGAAAAAAAATTAAATTCCTCTTGCACAGGGCACCATATGTTTCTGGATATATTAGAACAGGTCTTCATGTTTTAATTGACAAAGCCCTGCTAATATTATTCTGTCTTTCCAATCACCAAGCAAGCTCTTAAAAATTAAGGTCAAACACTAAATTAACTTTGCTAAGGAGGTAGAGCACATATCAGCTCTTAACTCTGCAAGGTCCACAGTTCCTGCCTAAACCTAAGGGTAGAGGAAAATGGAACAGAATAGATGAGAATAAGAAGCTATCTTTTGTCTGACAGATGTGAATTTGAAATTTTGAAAAGCATTGTCTCTGGAGAGATGTTCACTGGTGTTGGGGAACACCAGAGGCAGCGATTCTAACATATAACTAAGGCCACAGAAGAATGAGCCTGCACACTGATGTTCCGCAGAGCGCTAAATCATGAGGAAAAGAGCCATGAATCTCACCTGGAGCTACTTGTGTCTCCCTGGCAGAGACCCAGCAAGCACACTGCTCCAGATGCACTAGTGCTACTGATTCTCAATCCCTTCTCCTGGTTTGTACAATGCCTTTTCTCTCTCTCTTTTTTTTTTTCTTTTTTTTAATGTGATAAAGTTTCTCCGCAAACAAAGAACTTCATCTGCTCTCTCGTCATGGGGCATATTTAATCAGACTGAAGAGGAAGGCACGGAATTCTCTTGTCTATGCTGGCATTATACACCAGTCAACCTCCAAAGCAGCAGCATAACTATCCTGAGAGCAGCTGACACGTGTAACAACTGAGCATCAGCTGGATGCTTTTAAAAACCCAGGACTGTGAACACAAAGTAGCATATATAAGTAACTTTTTATCAAAAGTTATTGACACACAGGGTCAGACTTAGCTATGATATTATTAATCAAAAGTGGATTTTGCTCTCTTCTTCCACAGCTTGGTTGAATGTGTCACAAAAATCCTGCAGCATAAGACATTGATGAAGTTCAATCCCTCTAAAATATTTGGAGTTTCCCATCTTTCTCCAGTAGACTAAATAGTGTTAGAGCTGTCAGTTTCATCATCAGCTTCTGCCCATATTTGTAAATTCCACTTCTTTTCTCTTGCTCCTCTAGCTGACTATCATGTATAGCCTGTCCTTGTAAGGTAGCCTGGAAACCGTCCCATCGAATTACTGTGACCTCCATAAGAAAAGTGTGTTAGAATTAGGCCACTAAAGATGAGAATTACTAGTCTCCAGCTCTTCCTCCTCTTTTGTTAGGAGACTTATCCCAAAATCTGTAAATGGAAAGGGGATAATTTGGTTTGTTCATAATCTTTAAGATGAGAATTGCAGAAAACGCTTTGGTACTCAACAAGAAAAAAACATTACTCTGTAACACAGATTCAAAGCAGCAAATGTCAGCTCATGATTATAGTGATGTATTGTGCCCTTAAATGATTAATAGAAATGCTTTTAAGTAACATCCTTAGAAATAGCAGATTATTCATTTTATTTCAAAGAATTTCAGGGGGAAAAAAGAGGAAGAGATAATGGGAAAAGAGATAGGAAAGAACAGAAAAAAAAGTATATTAATCTTGTCTACTTTGAGGGAAAGCAATCAGTCTCTAAGCTATAGAAATCATTAAATGTACATTTTTAAAGCTCAGCATTTTCCTCAATGAACACACCAGAAAAGCTTTTACTGGAAATAAAGGGGCAGGGGGGGAGAGTGAAGGCAAAGGTAATTCCTTTCAACTCGCTTTCCCACAGATGTTAGGAGAGCTTTCTTTTAACTTTTTTATTTCCCACCACCAAATAATCTATGGCCTTTTCCTATCAAAGTACAAACATGTCTGCACCATTCTAATATGAAAAAGCAATAGTTCTTTTTACATATCAAACTGTGTACCCGCAGAAGGCACTGGGTAAACATGGCACTGAAAACTGACAGGGCATGGATATATCTCATCTCATAGATATTAGTATTAAAAAATAAATTATTATTACTTTATAATGCTAATAGACAAGCACTGTGCAAATTTATTTCTCTTATATTAGTAAGGTAATACTGATGAAGTTCTTGCCATGGAGTAAGACCCACTCTGTTGTATATCTCACACAACAGAAAACAAAACTGCTGCTTCAATGCACTTCGAATTTAAATGTAACACAAAGAACTGGCAGATGAAAATGGGTTTGCTAATACTATTAGTCAACTTGATTAGAAAAGGCTCTCAAAATGTCTCCTGGTTCTCCCAGCAGAAAAGTACAATGCCTCTCTTTCCTGGCAAGATTAATATTGAATTCAACAGATGGTCTGAGAGAGAATATTTGGGACCAAATACTGTATTCTTTTCAACTGCATGCCACAAAGTTAATTAAATCACACAATGTTCACTCTGATATAACTGAGAAAAATTGACTCATATTTTCATTATAATGTTTCATTTGTATTCATTCAGGTAGAAAGAAGAAACCATAAACCTTTTTTTTTTCTTAGCTTTGCATCTAACTTGGTACAAGTCAGGTGCAACAAGTTGAAAATTAAGAACAAGGTGAAATTGAGAACTTGTTAAAATTATAGAGCTATAAATGACAAGATTTGTTGAAATCATAGAATATGCTGAGTTGCAAGACACCCACTAGGTTCATCAAAGTCCAACTCTTGGTCCTGCACAGGACAGCCCCAAGAATCACACCAGGTGCCCAAGAGCATTATCCAAACACTTCTTGAACGCTCTCAGTCTTGGTGCTGTGACCTCTTCTCCGGGGAGCCCAGTGCCCAACCACCCTCTGGTGAAAAACCTTTTCCTAATATCTAATCATTTGGCTTTCTGAGCTGCAAGTGCGCATTGCTGGGTCATGTCCAGCCTCTCATCCACCAGGACCCCCAAGTCCTTCTTGGCAGGGCTGTTCTTGGTCTGTTCATTCCTGTGAATGCCTGTGTTGATACCAGGGGCTGTCTGAACCCAGGTGCAGCACCTCACACTTGGTCTTCCTAAAGCACATGAGATTCCAATTGACCCACTCCTTAAGCTTGTCCAGGTCCCTCTGGATGGCATCCTATCCTTCAGATGTGGCAACCACTCAGCCTGCTGTCATCTGCAAATTTGCTAAAGCTGCACTCAGTCCCTTCATCTATTTCATTAATAATATGAAATAACACTGGTCCCAATACGGACCCCTGAGGGACACCTCTTGTCACTGATGTCCATTGGAACTCTGAGCCATTGATCACTACCCTCTGGATGTGGCCATCCAACCACTTTTGGATCCATCTAAAAGTCCACTCATAAAATCCACCTCTCTCCAATTTAGAGAGAAGGATGTTGTGGGGAGCCATGTCATGTTTATGGAAGTCCAGATAAATGAAATCTGTAGCCTCCTTTTGTCCACTGACATAGTCACTCCATCATAGAGGGCCACTTGGTTGGTCAGGCAGGACGTACCCTTAGGGAAGTGAAAGAAAAAAAGCACTTATAGTATCCAGACATTAAAGAGACCTTAGGTATTTCCACTAAGCTATTCAAATTATTTATATTTACTGAATGTAAGAGGAAAAGCCTTTCCTGCTGTGCAACAGTAGGTGTTTGTAGAGAAATCTCAGAATTAACAGAAATGTAACAGCCAGAGTCTGTTCTCAGAACCTCATGACTTTTGAAAGCAAGATACACCATAATGGCAAAAAAAAATCTTTACCTGTCGACATGGAGCACATCCAACAGAGGCAGCAAGTTTCACAGCAGTCTATGGCTTCTGCTGGAAGAATTTTGTCTCTCTTTCATCCTAAGTCCCTTGGAACTACTAGCTTTTAATGATCTTGTTTACCTTATTGACAGAGGGTTTATGATCTGTCTCAAGTGACTTTTACTCCACAACTATCTGATATTTATCTTTCAGTTCTTAACTAATCCATCACGCATGGAAATCTTGACTGCAAGGCAACCCAGCCACAGTCCTACTCTTTCAAAAGCACAAATCCTGCTTCTGAACTGCATAAAAGCAAGAACTTGTAAAAGGCAAAATCACTTAAAAAGACAAAATAATTTTTAAAGTGGAGTGTATTAAAAAGCAAGAGTTGCTTTTCTATATATTCTAAAAGCTATTAATAGGGGTTATTCTGCAATTGGTCTACAGTATTCTGAGTCACTGATTTTATTAAGAAAATACAGACCTTCCCAAAGTACCCATGGTACCACCAACTGACACGGGAGGGCACTTTAGTGAGTTGAGTGATGTGGACTTACTACAGCTGAACTTAAACAGAATTTCCCACTACTACAGTTGGAACTCATTAGTCCCTCCTCAGTTGAGAAAGGAAGGGCTGAAACAAAGCGTCTAAACCATCACACACTGTTTCTCTTCTGTATTTGAGTCATTTAGTTCACACCAAGCAAGGTCTTTTCACACTACAGAAGAGCACCTTTCTCCGAAGTACTGAGAAATTCTGATTCCTGACAAAATCAAGGGATATGCTTTTAAAGTATTTAAGCATCTTGCCAAAGATGCTTGACAGTGCACATACTAGATCTTACAATGCTGTAAGTTGTGACATTATGAAGTGGAGATGAAAAAGAACACACTTCGGACCAATCTCTTTTTTGCAAATATGAGGCAAATGCACAGAAAACAAGCTATTACCTCAATGACAACTATAGACTGGAAAGCCTGTAGCTTAGTTGCTTTAGCCTCAGTGAAACAGGTTTCAGGTGCATGTGTTAGAAAATGGAATTCAGGGAACTGGTTGTCCTTTATTCTTATCCACACAATTGTTCCTCTGCAAAAGTATCTAAACAGAAATGGGGCTGACTGAGAGGTTTTCTTTAAATATTAAAGTATTAAAGTCTAAGAAATGGCTTGCCTGAATTACTTTCATAAGTGGAACATTTTGTTCCAGGGGAAGAAAAAAACCTCCACAACATGTGATAAAACCCTCAGCAACACAGTAAGAAGCAAAGAGAAACAACTAATCTAGTGCTACAAACTGATATCTATATATAGATTTATAGATATGTATGTGTGTTTGTGTGTACTAAATCATGTGGGATGTAAGCATGGTGTAAACAATATGGAAATAAAGGGTGAAGATTGTATTGGGCCTGAATATGATGGAGTTACTTTTCCCCACAGCTGCCCTCACAGTGCTGTGATTTGAAATCATGGCTAGGAAGGTGTTGATAACATACCAGTGTGTGCGTACGAATTATGGAAACCGCTATATCACATAAGACAAGGCAGAAAGCTACCTTAATATAAATATGAAACTTGTAAGCTGAACAGTGTAATGCACATTCTCTGAGCAACTCAGGTACTGAAATGGATGAATCACAGGCACAAAGGATAAAAGCTAACAAAAGTACCATTAAAAATTATTCCTGTGCAGGTGTCTTACAAAATGCACACACCCCATCACTACAAGAATGAGAAGTACAGCCATCACTCACATCCCTTGTGTAGCAAGAATTATTTGTTGACACTTACATGTCTGGGACGTACTTCTCTTTCTAATAAGCATCACAGAAAGCACATATTCAGCCTCAGCTATTCCCTTGCTACTGCTAGCGTTCACCCTCAAGGCCAGGGCATCATTTCACAACTAAACAAAAGCCAAAGTCATTGTCAGAGAATATTATGTGGCAGAACACCTTACAATTACAATGCAACTGAAAGAACATGAAAAAACACAAGGATCAAATCACAAACCAGCTTAGAGAAGAAAATATCTCCAAGGAATCAGAGACTTAGATTTTGTCATGTTTTTAAGAGAGTTTCAACTTGACTACTAGCTAAATGTGTGTGCCTGTGTAGGTATTTGGGCACATAGCTGGGTTCCCTGAGACACAACCCAGTAGCTCAATACCTAACTTGGGTATCGTTGTCCTTCCCATTGCAACCAAAAGTTTTTAGTCTTAGTAAATTTGGGACTAAATTTAAGAACAATTTCTAAAAGTGAATCCCTTTTCCCCTTAGGAACTGGTGAAACTTACTGAATCCTTAACTAAAATGACCCACCTCAGGCATATGCAAAATTTGCATAGGCCTTCAACCAGAAACTTCCATGGCACCCATTAAAAGCTTTGCTAAAAGTTTTTGTTTAGCAAGTAAGGTAATTTCTCGTAACATTTAGTTAAAGTAGTACAGGGAACATCAGTCCTCAAAGTTTTTAAGTGTGCATTACTTTCACAGACAGCTGAAAGTTTAAGCATGCAAGATGAAAGACCAAAAAAATCTGACACCACAAAGCTTGTAGGTGAGATGGAGGGCCATAAACCACTCTTCTCACCAACTTGTTCACCCTCTGCTCTTCATCAGTCCCCCTGCAAAATTATTACTCTATGGGAAAGAATACACTGGCAGGCTCCAACGAATAGGAACAACAAATACTGAAGTGTCATCTCCAATGCATTAAAGATGACCGCTGCTGGTTTTCTACCACAGAAATGTGTCTAAATTTTCCATCTGATAGCTTTTCTAGAAAAAAAAGTTATTTCTTACGACTTGTTTTACAATATTTTTCCCACCATGCTTTAAAGAATTACAATTAACAGAAAAGAAACAGAAAAGACTTCTTTGTTCTGTCATATGACACTTCTGAGGAAAGCACGATCTTCTTTGGCTTTTGCAGTTGGTCTATTTCATTACACCTCATATTTATATAGACATTCACAGGGGTTTACAGAAATAGCCCTTTCTTAAAAAAAATGAAATTCAGTAAACAATAATGTATTATTTTCTCCTTCATTAATTAACAACTTCTAGTTTTCTTGGTTTTTAATTCCACTTTTTTCCTCATATATTTGTAAAGATCCTTACTCTCTCTAGTTTCTTTGTCCAAGAGTAAATGACTATGTTTATGTCTGTGCCAAGTAAAAGAAAGGTAGAGAGTAATAGAGCAGGATGTATTCTGCGCACTGTTCATTTGGGGCATGACCTTCTGCTAGAGCCCAAGTCATAGCACAGTCTCTAAAACGCACAGGAATGGGTGACAAACACCATTGCAATGACAGAGCAGCGCTCCTAAGACAGTGAGCCAAACACTGATGCCCTCCCCATCCTTCTGCACCCACACTTTGTGGTGCATTCAGTTTTGCAGTGCTGTCAGTACAAAGTCTTACAGACAAGACTGTTGTTATACAGAATCTTTTGGGGAAAATGAAGATAACTCTTGTCCTCAAATGTTTAAGACCTTTTGTGGAATATAAGTCAGAATGTCCTGCAAACTTATTATACCAATTATTTAATTTTACTTCTAACAAATCTCTAGGTTTAATTTCAATTTCTATAAAAAATGCACACACATGTAATTAGTTGTTTTCTAAAAGTAAAGAATGATGCTTCTGCACATTGAGAAATAAACTATACTGTGTGTCTACATTGATGGGGGGGTTTATAATCAAACATGTCACAGATTATTAGATTTGTCATCAAGCTGTTCTCATTATTTTGCAGCAGGTGAAACAAACAGTAGTTAGATTTGACAGTGGCTTACTCACTGGGATGTCTTTAACTGTTAATGTGATAGATTTCAAACTCTCATTGACAGTTGCTAAGATACCGTTCAGAAATCAGCACTGAACTTGGAAGTGAGTTCTGCTGTTCAATGACCACTGCTGAAAAACTTCTCATCGTTAGATATTTATCTTTTGGTATTTTATCAACATACCTTGCAGCAACAGAAAGCTGTGCTTGAATCCCTGTTGGAGTGAGAGCTCCTCTGGACCCAGGCCCAGAGGAAAACCAAAGCACAAGAATTGAATTAAAACCTTTGGATAAGCTGAGATACATGAAATCACACCAAAGTGAAATAGAAATATAGATTTTTAACTCTTAGTAGAAAAATACGCTAAGTGCCTTAAACATTAAAAAGCTGCAGCAAAGAGACCTTAAACACAGTTTGTACTGCAGCAGTTTTACTTTTTCACAGAATTTCCTTACTCTCAAAAAAACATAGATAGAACTATATTGTTCACATTTTTTCGATAGAGTGTTCACATAAACAATAAGAGTTGATAAAAACTATATACGCAAATTCGTGTGATACTATGTAAGACTTGTGTAAGACTTACGATCATTAGAATTAGACCAGGATAGGTTAAGAAAAGAAAACTAGAATTGTGTGTTAATTTTATTGGTTAATTAACAAATATAATCTGAGCTGATTCTGCAACTGCACCATCTCCATCTTCAACACCATCAAGCTTAGCCTGCTGTCGCTGCCGCTGCTGCTTTGCTTTATCGTGTATCCCCTTCGAACTCTACCTTCAGAAACGATGGAACTGCAAAATAAAGGACTTCAGCGAAGCAGCAGCCTCCTCTGCTTTTTCACCCTCGGCCGAAAAGGGAGGGTGTCCCATCACAGCTCAACAAATCCCTAATCTTATTAATTCACAGGCTAAGGCTACAGCAAACACACGATGTTGTAAAAAGCAATAACTAAAATATCAGTATCCAGGACAGTCATTCTACCATGATAAAGAAACTCAGAATAAATAAACTGTTGGACCACACTGAGCAATGCAGAGGCACAACTGCATCAGAGTGTGAAGCAACAGAGTACACCATGAAGATTCTAAGAGAAAATGGGAACACCCTTGAGAGTAAGAACTCTAGCTGAACTGTCCTTTGCCATCAGTATGTATTCCCATTTTTACAAGCAGTATTTGCTTTTCACTTAGTCAGTAGAGTGCCTGTCTTCAGAGACCTGATAACTAAAAAGAGACTGAACTTATCTTCGCTATAAGCAAGACAGTGAAATAAGACATTAGGTGCCCAAAGGCTGATTCAGAAGATCCCAGAAGATGTATCATATGGTTCTCATAGACAGTGTGCACTTGCTCACTTCCTTAAACAACCTTCCACTATCTACTTCACTGAAGTCTACCCCATACTCACACCTGAGTATCATGAAAAGACATTGACAGAAAGTTTACATGGTACCAGAGCTATGTATGAAGTGGTATCTGTCCAGCAACTTCCATTAAATCCACATAGGAAGAATGTCACTTCTTCTTGCGGGCATTGAAATATTCCAAATAGGGAAAACACAATTAAGTTTTGTTGCCTATTTTTCATACCTAAGAGTGAAAGAGCAACGTATGCTTTAAGTTTGCTAATCTTTCAGTTTTTTGAGAGGGTTTGTGTGTCACTCATCAAGCCTACCTAGACACATGAGAAAAAAGATGGTCCGGAAAAGGAAGAATAGTTAAAGATGTTGAAGCAAGCAGTCTATGAGAGACAGGAAGGATTGGTGTATACAGAAGGCAATTTTGGGGTTTTTTTGGCAGATTTCTGAGGGCCATCACTCTGGTGTTTTCTATTAGTGCTATAGTCATCCTTACATTAACTTATTTAGGTAACAGCTCTACAATTGTCAAAGAACTAAACTAATACAATGTGGGAGTTCTTTAATGTTTTTGTCATTATGCGCTTTTGTTTCATGTGAACCAAAACACACAAGAAAAGTGCTTTGAGTATAATAAGAAAATTCTTCCTTTCAAATGAATTCAAGGTGTGTGTATATGTGAAGGAGAGCAGGAATTGAGTCTGAGTAGAAACACAGAGAAAAAAAAATTAATTAAAATTAAAGACCGAGGAAAGCTGTAAAGAAGACAGAAGGGCAGGTCCCCCATAGATACAGTAGCCAATTCTAGCTACGAATTTCACTAGTAAGCCAATTCACTGTTGCAAAACAAGTAGCTCACTTCATAGGCAGTAACAAAGATTCAAGACAGCTTTGGTCAGATACGCTACAAAGGGAAAGAAATGGCACAGGTACGGATTCTTATCCCGACAAGGACCTGTCTGTGTTTGCTCCCATAGTGAAGCTAGGAAAGCGTGTTCTTGTTGAAGCACACACTTCTGCTGAGTCGGGTGTAAAAGAACACCTTAATGTTACTCAATAAGGACGCAAAAAATAAAGTGTTACTTATCAGAGACTGAAACTCTCCTTTATGTTTTATAAAGAAAACTAAACAAAGTCTTCAAGCTTTCCCATGCCAATACACAGCTTTGTGCTTAGTTATATGTGCAACAAACATACTTGGGATAGCTTTCCAAATCGCTGAACAACTGCACTGGGAAACAGGCAAATATACATGAACATAAGAATCACTAGAGAAATTTTAGAAAAAAAATCAGCTACCTGCAGATTCCCAGACTACATTCCAATACTGCGAAAATATCAGAAGTAGTTTTGGAGCAGAAATGAAAGAAGAAAGTCAAAATTTCTGACCTGGTGTCAATGTTTGCTATGTATTAATGGGCTGCCTCTCTGTAATAGAAATGGAATTTGTTTATAATAAAAAAGAAAGCTATTCATGTCTCATGGTTACTGTGGGGGGAAGTGGGGATATAAATGGTCTTCCCAGCTACTGCAACAAATTCAATGCAGCTTACAGAGGATTTTAAAAAAATTTTTAAGGTTAATATGAAGATTTTCCAACCTGCTCCTTGCCTAAAATACACAGTCCAGTTTCCAAATGGAGATCAAATTTTTTTCCCAAACAGGTAGTTAACAAGAATCTATTTACTCTTCCATATACTCCTATTATCTCACTTTCAGCTATTAGAACAAACAAAGAATATTTGTCAAATCATTCATTTAAAAATGGCAACTTATTATACTACCAAAATCATAGAAAAGCAAGCATTAGTTAGTCCACAAAAATCTGAACACCAGAAAGTTCTAAACACAGGCAAAATACGAAGTTGGTTTGGATTTTTTTCTCCCCCTGCATTCACTTTTTTTGCTTAAATTTAAAGTGGATCTTGAACTAGCAAAAATGAAGATGATTCTTTCTCCACTGACTTTCTGTCAAAGCCACTAACCAACCAAAACATATTTTGAAAGTTTAATTTAATAAAGTTTCTTTTGCTATTCCAATCATATCAAGAAGACCTATATGGCATTACCTGAAAAATATAAACAGAGCAGCTGACTAGCATAATTTATATGACACACATTCAATAGCAATAATAATTCTTTTATGAAATGAATTTATCATATTTCAAGTACTATCTCTCATGCTTTTGGAATTTTACTCCATTTTTCCCCCATATAGCAAAGATTCCATATCACTGTTCTAAAAGATCAAGTTTTCTATCAGTTTCAACTCCCTGTTGATTCAAATGTGTGCCTACTGGCTTCTGTCCTTAGCTCTTTAACAGAGTGCATTGTCTACCCTCTTTATCATGAAATCAGAGTTCATCTTTCCTAGAAGAATGCTTTTCTTGAAAATGTACTTTTTTTTCCATTTCAAGAGGGGGCTTCTGATTTCTTCCATGTTTCCCTTACGCATCATAATGCTTTCTACACATTTCATGCTCCAAACTATTCTTAAAATCTTCCTTGAACAGGGCAGGCATCTAAATATGTGATCACTTGTTGATACTCAATAAATATATTTGTAGTCCTTTCATACCTCACCTGCTCTTCTTTTGTTTTCTTCAAAGTTCTGCTAATTCCTTCAGGTAGAATCTGCAGGGACAAGTGCATACTCCCAAGCCAGGTTGAATGCACCAGGGGTTTTTTGCTTAGTTGATACAACTGCAGAGGGATATTCCACCCTGGCTACAGGGCGGGACTTTACTATAAATAGAAAAACACTCAAATTTCATGCAGCCAGCAGCAAGAAAACACATTTAGAGCCAAGTCAGCATATCTTTGCAAAGCAGTGAACTGCATTTTGTTGACATATCTTCAGTTGTCTTTTATGCACTTTTATGCACTTCAGAGAGTGAAGTATTTAACTCTAGAACAAAACAGAGAAAT
The DNA here is from genome assembly GCA_013397975.1 of Machaerirhynchus nigripectus. Lineage (NCBI taxonomy): Eukaryota > Metazoa > Chordata > Aves > Passeriformes > Dicruridae > Machaerirhynchus > Machaerirhynchus nigripectus. The sequence continues at coordinate 269,660 of VZRQ01005645.1, forward strand.
CCATTTTATTATTCTCCAATGCAAGCCTTTCCCAAGGAATCGGGACTCATTAATCCCCATTCACTACCATCTCATTCTGTTTTCTTTACAGACCTTCTCCTGACTATTCTTCATTTATCTTTTCACTAGATTCTGGCTGACTTGCATCAATAAAGTTTTACTGGACATTAAGGCAAGTCTGTCATTGCTACCATGTACCATCTTTAAATCTGTTACTGGTAAACAGATTGGTAGAAAAATAAGGAGTTCAAAGTATCACTGTGGCAGCAGGAAAATGTGTAAGGCTGATGTGAGAGAACTATCTTGGCAGTTTTGACTTCTAAATGTGGAGCAGATGCATGAAACAAGATGCAGAATAAATAATAACAGCAGTCACAACAGAGCAGAAATTCTGTAAAATCATAACTATGTTGAAGGGGGAGAAAATACCTAGACTTACAGAACAGGAGGAGCTGAGTCCTACTGAATGCATAGCATCCAAGATAAGAGAGGCTGTGAGGACACAAAGGAATTTATATTAAATTCTCAGCTTCAGGAGCTATTTCAGCAAACAATTCACCATATTTTTGTGAAAAAGTATTTCCCTGTCTCACCAGGCAATGTGTGTGCATGTCTCATCAAGTCTCAATATCTTTACAAAGTAGACAGTAATGATTCCTGGTTCCATTTAAAGACTTGTGATACAGAATACTCTTGTATGCTGATTAAAGATGATCCAAATTAACAGGATGCAGTTTAATGTATCCTAGAAGATCTAGATAACATGTTTTCCAAAGAAATTGAAAGAAAAGTATTACCACAAAAATGCTGCCACAGGAGTGACTAACAAACCTCTCTAGAAAGTGATTTTACTACTAAATAAAAACACTTGAGAAGAGTTACATGAAACCTACAAAACAGTAGTAGCTACAGGACAGGAAATAAAAATGGTAACTCCCAACCAAGAAATAACCTGCATCATTCACACCATATGCTTGGTTTGCATTTAAGCTACCATATTGCCAAGAAAAGGGGGTTCTGTCTCTAGATACTTTTGTTGCTGGCAGGAAGATCGTCCAAAATAGCAGTACTAGAGAACTGATTAGAATGGAAAAGAATTTTAAAAAGTTAAAAAAACATTTTAAAAACCATAAACAATTGAGCAGAATTTATTATCCAAAGAGAAGACTGAATCACTGCAGAAAGATTAGTTCAATTAATGAGCAGGTGACGGAACAGAGATAAGAATAAAAGCCATGAAGCAGCAGACACAGGGTTAAGACAGTTTAAGTAGCTCTGTTGTCCAAGGTGAAATTAACAGTTCCCAAGTCACTGTTCCCGTCAACCTGGAATAGCTGCTATCTTAATCTTCTCATAGTTACATACTAAATTCCGTTAAATCCCAGGGATTTTCTTTCTCCAAATTTTTCTCTGGGTAAAACACACATCTGTCAGACAGGAGAAACAGAAAAAGTAATCTTTTATTCCTAAATCTGGTGTTTGCTGTAGTCATTCAATTGAGTGCACATTTCTCTTCTGCATGGTTATTAAAAATGTCCCCTCTGTGTATTTCTTGTATCATCTTTAAACATGGATTTCTACTTCAGAGGTAACTTTCCTCTTGTTCAGTTTGGTAGGCTTTTATGCACTAACCAGCAAAAAAGACTACAAAGTAGAAAAGAATTCTGGTAAGTCACTTAGTTCACCTCATGACTAGTAACCAGTGCTGTGAGTGTCATTCTCAGACTCACTGGCTACATGTTTACTCCTGATAACCTGCTTGCTTCTTAAAACCAAAACTTGGACTACTTTTAAAAACAAATTAATTGTCTGCTAGAAAACTCTGTTGGTGCCAGCCCTGTTCATAACACTGCATATGCAAAGTCCTGTCTGGTTTGTTCCTAGAGCTCTCAGTTCAGCATGTGGCCTCCATAGGGCTTATACCCCTCAAGAACATAGTATGAAGAAAAGATACCAGGTTTAGAGCACAGACAGGACTACAGTGAGATCAAGAACTACTAACCAGGAGCTGGCAGTGCAGAAATGGGTAAAAGAGCAGGGGAAATGGGACTGGAATGGAGATCAGTGATGAATGGCACCACATGAGTGCACAGGCATATCAGAAATAACATCCCAGAAACTTCAGGAGGAGTCAGCAGAGACAGCTGGGAGCAGATGAGCACTGCCAGGACACACAGGGCAAAAGTTCCTTGAGCTCTTGCTCATCAGTGTGAGATACAATTTGTGTTGCCAAGCACCGAGGCTTTGCAATGCCTTGAGTTACTGTGGTAATCCGCCTCTGTCACCACGAACCACACACGGAACACAGGTAGGGCTGCTCCTGTCTGGCACCAAACAAGGCTGGCACTGCAGCCCCCTATCAGCACTGTGCTGATACTATAGCAGTGGACAAAATGAAAACCGTAACATCGCTTTACAACAGACACATCCTCACGTGCCACTTGGCTTCACAAACACTACCTTATTTACATTTCCTTGGAAAATCATTTGTAAGCTGGTGACACTCCTGTCGTCCTTTGAAGGAACGTTTTGATACATTTGAGCACTGAATTAGGCCTGTGCCCTTGTCTCAGGCTACTGTTTTCTCTACAAAATTTCAGTAACTACTTTACTAGGCCTGATCCATGTCATAGCACAGTCTGCCTACATTTTTCTCGTCTGCTTCACAGCTTAGTTTCTGGATTAGATTCCCTAGATAACTAGACAAAAGTTCTCCTCCCTCCTATGACCTGACAGAAGTATTTACATTGCAGACTTATGCATGTTCAAGGAATCGATGTTGGTATATTATCATTCTGAATGAATACAGGCACTTACAGCAGAGACAGATATTAAGCAACTTGTCTGGAAAAACATTCTAAGAAAGAAAAACAGTAACGAAATTACTTTATATGTCTGCTGCATAATGCACAGGAAAAAGAAGGTTACAAAGCATCTCCATGAAAATAAATAATTTCCATAACTTTAAAGCCACTTCTCAGGAAAAATACATTTTCATTGACAAAAAGAATATCAAGTTCTGCCTTGCCCTTATTCTAGAATCCCCCCGGCACCAAAAAATGGAACACATGCATTGCCTTGACAAAAATTACTCCAGGATATGCTATCTTCCAGCAGTAAAAAGGCAGAATTTAGTTGCAATGCTTTTATAGTTTAAATGATGAAGAACTCTGAACCTCCACAAGGCTGGTAAAAGAGATAAAGCTTGAAATATTCAAGTCAATATGAAGTTAAAAATGAAGTCTGCCTTTACGCTCATCATAGCACAGCACAAGGGCTAAAGGACTGTCAAAAAATCTGCTTAGACAGAAACTGCACTAACAAAATTATTTTGTGTTTTCACCAGTTGCAAGTGTTTCAGACAAGGGAGCAGAGGGTAATTGCAAAACTAAAAATAGCAGAAACCTCTTCCTCTCAATGGACTACAGAAAAGTAGTCTTGGCAGTGATTCTGATAAAATTTCACGTGGAATAATTGAATATAGCAAAATAATTAGTTGGAAATAAAGATGCACCTTATGTGAGGTGCCCCATAGTAGTATACTCCAAAGAGTGAGATTAGTTCCAGTCTGCATTCTGCAATATTAAGAAGTCCTTCTGTAAGTGATGCTCATCAAAATAGAAACCACCTTCAATTAACACAGACTCCTTTGTTACTATAAAAATATCATTGCTTCACCCTCAGAAATAACAAAGAAGTAGCTCTGTAGACACAGCTGTTTCAGAATCCTATGAGTGCGCAATCTGGCCACAAAAAAAAAACCGCGTAAGTCTAAAGTTTGCAAGATGCTTGGTACAATAACAAACATAGTGGAACTTACTTTTAGAGTGGAGAATAGTGCACTATTTTCCAGCAAATTTCCACTTATAACCAAATCGATACAATGGAAATTCTCTTCTCACACACAGCACTGGATGGACTTCATGATCTTAGGGAACTTCTCCAAATTAAGTTATTCTATGATTCTATATCAATTTTTAACCAAAACCTCCTGATATTTCTATTTCATTGATTCTAAAGAGATGAAAAGGGTTCTCTTTTACTGTTTCCTACAAAATTATGTAATATAGCCTAAAATCAATAGATGCTTTGAAAACAGACACTATCATCTCACTCTGTTATCCCTGGAAGCCAGTTCTGTGTAGACACAGTTTTATGTTAGCATTAGAGTGGGGAAGGAAAAATTGACTTAAATATGTCACTGCTAAAAAAAAGGAAGAAAACTGCTCTGTCTTCCGGAATACGAGCTCCTCTCCTTCTCAGGGGAGTTTTTAAGATTCCCACTAAATTAGATCAGTTGGTAACTGAGATACTTGAATTAAGGTATCATTCTGCCTTCTTCCTGATTAATTCTGGTAAGATTTGAATTACTTTGTTTGAACAGCCGTAATTTTCTTTGCACACATTGTCTTTGAAAAATCATTCAGTACAGTTGCCCATGAACAATTTAATTCTAACCTCCAGTCTATCATTTTAAATTTTAGGATTTTAAAAAATCTTACCTTTAATGCTTATGACTGATTTACTGTCGAGTTCTATTATTCAAAAATATTTCTAGCTTTGAAGAATTAGTGTCTAAATGTTAAACTGATGTATTTATACTCAAAAGCAGTTCAGAAAAAAAATTTCTTATCCAACAACAGTAAAACTGTTGCTGTAACACTATCCAAAATCTGTAGTCTGCCTCTTAGCTTTATGAAGTTTTTCTCTATTCCCACTTTCTTACTTGCTTGCTCTTTCTTAGTTCTTACAGATGCAAATTGAACAAAAAGCTGAAAATAAGAAGTGAACTCACTCCAATTTCTTATGAAGGACTCCTTGCTGATGTTCATAAGTGTCTGCTGAGAAGTTATTGTGCTATTAATGTAGATTTCAACCAGTACACCATGTTCCCTTCTATCCTGGTGAAATAACCTGAAGACTAAAATTAAAAGGGGAGGTGGGGATTAGAGCCAGTACTGCACACCTACAAGTGTAAGAAAAATCAAAGAAAGAAGAAAAGCTTTTTTCCATTAAGCTATTCATTAACAAATAAATATTAATTATTATTAACACATAGTAAAAAAATACTACTCAATGGATTTGAGATGTGAGTAGGCACTGTGTTTATTTTTAAAGTCTATAGGCCACATGCCTTCTGTTTGGATCCACATACAGGCACTAATCCAAACCTCTATCTATAAATACAGTTTCTCTCCTAATCTTTCCGTGCATTTACACTCAGTTAAATGATTTTCACAGATTAAATTTATTGTCAGTGGGAAGCAATGCTGCCTGTACTACCAACAACTCTCCTGTTGCCCAGTTAGGCAGCAAAAATAAATCACATAATATAACCCTATTCATAATTACTAAGCTTTAGCAGGGAAAGTTCATAGACAAGGTAAAATTTGGTGCTGCTGTGGGTTTTAGCTAAGCCACTGTCCTTTCTATCAGTCCAATATCTGTCCTTACTCAGTGAAAAAGCTAGAAGAACAAACAATAGCTCAGGGTGAAATCTGACATAAACCAGCAAGTAGTTTTTAAGACACAAAGCTTTATTTTAAACAGGCATTCAAATTTCAGTACTAATGACCAGACTCTTGGCTTCTAAGGATTTGACTAACAGGGCTGCAAACAATGGAACAATCATCAGCTTTTGTGTTCTAGCACCTGCTCCTTCTAGACCAGGTAACAAACAAAAGGTCTATTCCTCCACAAGTATGTTGGACAAGGGTCAGTTAGAAGAAGATGACCCTGGATATCATCAGCTGAACTACCAAACTAAGAATTATTTATAGCTGTACATCTGTTGTGAACTCAAGAGTAGTGGAGTGTTCATAAGTTTCTTATTTAATGACTTTAACTCAAGCACTTTTTTCATCATAAAAGGTAGAAATAAGAAATGAGATTCCCCTTGGCTCCATCTGGAGTGCTGCAAGAAAACACTCCTTAGGCATTTTGTAAATCTGCAATATGATCAGTCCTTTACCATCCTATAAATTAGCAGTAATTAAGCAGTTATACAGATACTAGAGGCTGACATGTCACCGAAGCTGTAACTCAGCACCTGGTATCATGAAGCTATTACTCAACAGTTGCAGATTCAGGCAGAGCATATTACACCAGTGACTCACATCCTGAAGATTCATGCCTAATCACAAGGATCATACAGTTGTTAAAATAAAGACTACGCTCATCACAAAATATCCACTTATGTCCCGTAAGATGTAATATTTCATTTAGCAATAATAATTTTGTCCTTTTTTCCTCTCCCCAGAAAAATTTGCATTCAAGTACCCCATTACATCTTGAGTTGTTCTTCATGCACAATAGAACTACGCTATTTTAAATGTATGGCCAAGCTTTCAGCCCTCTTTCCAGCCTTCATGAAAGAAAGGCACCTTGATAGACAGGCATGAAATTTTTCCTGAACACAATGTCACTCAAACTACCTAAAAGGGAAAAATATATGCATACAATTTTAATAACCATGGGAAGGAAAGAAATCTAACCTTTCTTAAGACAGCAGAAACAAATAAAGAAGTTACTTAAGCATCATCCCTCACCCCACCCCCCAAATCCAGTTCAAATCCCAAGTTCAGGGACTTCTAACCCTAATGACAAAAAAATACACATTTCCCTTGCTTTCTTCAAAATAGTTTAAGTAGATGCTTTCAAGTTTTACTGCTTGGAGAATACAGTGCTAAAGCTTTTTCTTTAAGAGTAAAGAAGAAGTAATGGACAAATAGATACACAAAGATAGATCAGCAGAGAACTAGCTGGCTATAATCAATGTCCTTGCATGTGATGCCATGCTGGGGCTTTTAGTTAAGGATTTAGATCAAGGCTGTCTTTAGCCAGAACAAAGGCAAAATTCCTACCACAGAATGCTCAGGTGTGAGGAGCTGTAGCATTTCTTTTATTTTAATTTTATGTTCTTCTAAATCACCCATCTTTTATAAGTGTTCTGCCTCAAATTGTCAGCATCACATTACAACAATAATAAAGTGACTTACTGCCGACCTGTTATCTTCCAAGTTCCAGAATGTGAAAAAGGGCTGAAAAATTGATTTTATGACATCCATTTCCCTTCTGTGAGAACAGATCAGACTTTTCTGATTTACTGACTTTTTTCCTGCAAACCAATCATCATCTAACTTATCTGTTCATAAATCCGTTCACGATTGTTTCACATTAGTATCCACGTATGAGGAAAGTCTATTAAGAGATAATAAGAAAAATCATTTAAAATGTGTATCACACAAGCCACAAAACTGTTTAGCTGAAGAAAAGTAGAAACTGAGTAAGAATATAATAAATTCAAGAAAAAGAACAGACCAGGACTTAATTTATAGATGCAAAACCCAGAACACTAGATTTGAACTCCAAATCAAAATGACAAATCTGTGTTATTTCCATGTTGATATAAACTTTAGCTACTGAACCTTAGGTATTTGAATGGCAACTCAGTACAATGTAGCTCTGACCATAGCTTGTTGCTGTTGAGATTGAGCAGTTCCCTCTACACAGCAGCATAAGGAACACCACACAGCTTGTGCTCACAAAGGTTTTTCCAGGTGACTAGTGACAATTTGTCGATTTTTTTGATAAGTAACCCTTTATAGGTTACATGTAGTGCATTTGAGAAGAAGTTAAATGATGTAGGTTCACATGGTTTAAAAACCTAGAGTTATAGGAGCAACAGGTCTAGACTAAAACAATATTTTTTGCTTCAGTTTTCATATATGCATTCATCTGATAAATCTTCAAAATGCTCATTACCTAGCTCAGAGAAGTTCCTCCTGTGCTTACTCTCAAAGTGTTTCAGGGCTTCAGCTGTGACAACCATTACTTTGCCAGCTTTGCATGTAACAGCAAGGTTCCCTGCATGATCATATTTTCCAGGATTTTAGTTGCCTTGTTACCCAGATGGACCTTTTGGATAGTATAACGTTACAGTTTGCCCAAAGTTTTAATTACTCTGGTACTTTTAATTGAATTATTGAACCCCCAGGCATTCCACACAACCAGACTCCATTTTCACCACCCTATTCTATCAATCTTTTTAATAATCTCTTCTATCTGGATTACTTTTTCCATTTTGCCATTTCCTCTGTCATCTTACTTTACCCTCATATTACTGTACTTTTTCACCCTATCATCAGTACTAGTAATGCTACTGTCATTTGTAAACATTACATGAAAAAAACCTACTCCTCAGTCTCCCACTGAGACTGCTGCTTATTTTCCAGTGTTAATTACCTCATGATATTTCAAAAAAATCTTATGAGGATGACAGTCATGATTGGGCCTTACCATATAAACGAGTTGTCTAGAAATTTATCACAGCTTAGTTTTATACTTTATAACCCACTGAAATGGATGATTAGCTCATCATGCAAGGAAACATGGTCAGCAGTGTTCAAGTGAAGGAAACGCCAAGAAAGCAAACCTCAGCTGTCATCACAAACCATGAAACCTGACATTATACATTATGCTTCTAACTTCCCTAGTGCAGATTCCTTTTGTACACTATTACCCTATTCCTACATTAATGAATTTCTCTATTAATTGTCAGATTGCAATATCATGTTGTTTGTGTCTTAAAACTGAAGTTCACACAGAGACACAAGTCTTGAAGGAATATTAAGTTTGCCGATGACAGTAAATGACTGCCTCGAGGGAGGAGGTGAGCTGCAGAGAGACCTTGACAAATTAGAGAGCTGGGCAATCAGCAAGCGTATGAAGTTTAAAATGAGCAAATGCTGGATTCTGCACCTGGGCCAAGACAACCCTGGTGGTGTGTATAGACTGAGGAACAAGAGGCTGGAGAGCAGCACTGCGAAAAGGGACCTGGGGGTCCTGGTTCGTGGCAAGTTGAAGAGGGATCATTGTGCCCTGGCAGCCAGGAGGGCCAACTGTGTCCTGGGGTGCCTTGCCAGCCAGGCAAGGAAGTGGACTGTCCTGCTCTGTTCTGCACTGGGGTGGCCTCAGCTCAAGTGCTGGGGGCAGTTTTGAGCTCCACAATACAATAAAAGACACTGAACTATTAGAGAGCCTCCAAAGAAGGGCCATAAGGATGGTGAAGGGTCTGGAGGGGAAGCCTTTTGAGGAGCAGCTGAGGTCACTCGGCTCATTCAGCCTGGAGGAGACTGAGGGGAGATGACCTTGTGGTCTTCAACATCCTCACGAGGGGAAAAAGAGGGGTAGACACTCATCTCTTCAGTCTTGTGACCAGTGACAGGACCTGTGGGAATGGCCTGAAGCTGTGTCAGGGGAGTTTTACCAGGAAAAAATCCTTCACCCAGAGGGTGGTTGGGCACTGCAACAGGCTCCCCAGGGAAGTAGGCATGGCACAGCCTGTCCAAGCTTGGACAACGCTCTCAGGCTCATGGTATGACTCTCTTAGGGTGTCCTGTGCAGGACCAGGAGCTGGACTCGATGATCCTCATGGGTCCCTTCCAACTCTGCATATTCTATGCTTCTATGGTGAGTTGCACTGGAGTTGTTGTCCACTTTCTTTTCCAGAGCAATGCTCATACCAATTTTATATGCAAAAACTATGTTCTGCCTTTTCTGTTAGGAAAAAACCAATTTACGAGAATGGCCTCTCCAGTAAGTAATATGCAATTAACCCAAACACAGTCAATGTCTCTGCTAAAAGGCTGTAGTAATATATGTCAGATATTGCTTCATTGCATTTCATTAGAACATTGCATTTCATTAAAACATTGCTTCCATCAAGGCATTTACTTATACTCAACATGTGGAAATAAACATAGGCCAAGCTGCTAGAACATATCATTGACAGAATGATTGCTTCAATCATTAGTTTAGTTCACAGACCCATAGCTTTAGGCTAGAAGTTCCTTCTCATTACACCTCTGTATTCAAAACAATTCAGAAAACATTTACCGCTACTCTTCCACAGGAAGTATTAGTTTACACTACATAAACAAAATTTGTAGCATGGAAGTTCATTACCATAGATTCCAACTGGAATTAACAAATTGTCTTGCAACATTTCCCACAAAATAACATTCTGCAATGCAGAAGATAAGTGCTCTTTGCCTTTAGTTACTAGTTCATGGGGTTAAGTTGCTAACTGCTTTTTCTACTGGCCTGTCCATGAAGCATAAACTATAAACAGAAAGAGAATAGAAAAGAAAATACACCTCTTCACTCAAACAAAGTCACACAACATACCGGTCAGCATTCACAACACTGCTATGCAGTTAGTGTGCAGCAGCAGCCCACCAAGCTTCAGAACTTGGACAGTCTTTGAGTTACATGGACATGGCGGCAATCCAGAAATTGATGCATTTGGGCTTTCTCTCTATACACAGCTTTACATGTATTGATGTCAATTAGCTATTCCAGGAAACGCAGGCCAAGTCCACTGCAATGAATCTATCATCTGTCAGGTGTTTTTTCACTCTGACAAGAAACTGACAACATTTCTTATAAATCCAGGTTTATTACATAGTGTGTTGCCCATTGAAGAAAAACCTGAAGTGTGATTTAAGTTCCTCCTATATTTTCCAGTTGGACTCTCTACTATTCATCTTCAATTGCTGCTTCATATCCTGGCTGGTTTTCAACAGTTTTCCTCCTAGTATTTTGTGAGGCACATCTGAAGAGTTTGCAACACTAAATGCTGAAGAAGCAGCAAGCCTTCCACTCTAAGGCCAGACCCTGTGCTTTGTCTGTAGGATGATCTGTACGATCTTCAGCAAGAGAATTTGAAAAGTGACCATCGGCCTACTACACAAAGTCAGGGGACAGACAGAGTTTCATTCCAAGAAACAGGGCCTGTGGAAAACAATCTATTCCTTTATCTTTCCAACAAATAGTTAAGAGGTTAAAGAGAAGTGGCTAAAAAGGATTAATTCTTCTTTTGCTTACTTAAGGTCCTTCAGTCTACTGACCAGCTTTTAATACTCTTCATGAAAAACTTACATCTACTACAGGTTAAAAGAGACTAAACACATGAATACAAATCAGATAATTTCATTCAGAACTAACCAAAGCAAGAGAAAAACAAAAAGCTTTAAAAGATTCTGATCGTTACCTAATAAACACTTAGCTTCAGTTTTCAATAATTTGGTGGACTCAGTATCAAGGCAGGCCGTGATGTACCCAGAAGTTAATGGGACCTTGAGAAAGAAAAGTGAATCCATTGGCTAGGTGAGACCCAAGTCCAAGCTTTAGACTTCTTCAGACTCCTTTTTTGCCTTTGAGCAAGTCATTTCAGTTTTTACCCAGGATTCACTGCATTATTTAAAAGCAAAAATTCAAGCAGCAACTTGAAATGCTTCAGAGGACTAAAGAAAGCTGAGACTCTTCTCAGCCAGTGTCCAAAATGACAGTGTTCTATCTGCCATTTGTGAACAGAGGCGCATTAAATTTGTCTACTGTGCAACTCAAATGTCACCTCAAGGTTTTTCCAGTAGCACATAGCTTGGTGCAATCTGTTTAGAGTACTGTTACTCTTAATTTTTTGTTAGGTATGAGAAATTAAAGACTGAGAAGTAAAAGACTCCTAATCTTATTCTGTGGTCACTAACTATACTAAGAAAACCTCATCCATAATTATTAAAGGGAATATATATGTCTATATCCCCCAAACATTATTACAAAATAATCATTTTTTCAAAAAAAAAAAAAAAAAAAAAAAAGGCAGCGAAGTCAGCATTTCAGGGAAGAAGAGAAGTGACAGGTGCTATATATAAAATCACGAAGTTTTCCCTTCAAAGGTCTAAAATTCTACATTCATATATATGCAATTTGGGGAACGATAGCATTCAACAGAACACATCAATTTAGGAAATGACCTTTTTAAATAGATGTTAGAGATAAAAGATTGCTGCAGCTATTTGGAGGAATAGCCATCCAAAGACCAAAATGTTCCTTTCAGACTCAGGAGATTTTTTTAGAACTGCCATATTAGTCAGAGACTCTCTGTAAACAGATACATAAAATTATTTAGATAATCAAAATTAATGGAATAAAGACATTTAAAAGAATCTTAGCTTCAGTGTCTCATTTTTTCAGCTTTTTTTCTGTCATCTAAGCATTCTCCTGCCTCACCAGTGCTTGGAGGGAATAAATATATCAGGGAGTGAGAAGTGTTTGTATCATTGTGAAGGCATTATTTTTATATATAATAATAGGCATTACATATTATTTGGAGTCTTATACATATTCCAATGCAGAGGAAATAGCAATTAGAGCCTTACCTTGAAACACTGTAAACGGAAAAATAACAATATGGTTCTCTATTAAAGAATTCACGGTGCCAGATGCTGATCCTGCCATTATTTATGCACAGCCATAACTCTAAGAACATAAGTAGTCCATTGACTGATTTATGATTTGAACAAGTATTTCCGCAATCAAACCCAAACTATTTGATGACAGGCAACAAGTGGATTACCACCCAGACAGGGAAAAATAATTTTGTGAATCATTTCTGAGCTGAAGCACATTAATAAAATCCCCTTTAACACACTTTCATTTTGATTTCCTAAGAGACTGCAAAGTATCTACGTACCCAGACTTGGATTTAACAGGTTTCTACTAACCAGCAGTCGCCCAAATGCAATCATGGAATTCTCTTGCATAGAAGTTAATTATCCAAAGTACTGCTAATTGTGACTCTTATGCTATGCTAGTCAAAAAGAGTTCTAATTCATATTTCCCTAGAACTTGTCTGCACACAAGCAATGAAGGAAGAAAAATGCCTTGTTGCACCAATGAGTATGAAAGGACAACTACAGCAACCCCAGCTACTCATTCACAAACAAGCTCTGCTCGTCAGGACACAATGCTTCGTGGGGACTTGTCTGCTGACACTTTGTTGACACCAATATAACCTTTATGCTCCATAACTCATGTTCAGATGTCAAAGCCTACCAAATCCCATAATGAGGAAAACGGGTAGGAGTTTCATTCATAAGACTCTTTATTACTCTATTTGTAGTCATCAAAAATGACAATCTCTAATTTCCAGAGCAAGCTTTTTCAGTAAGACCACTTTAACATACGTTACATCATAAAAACTATGGCCAGTCGTTTTTCATAACTTTTTTAATGCATAGATGCTTTAGCTCTTGTCACAGGGAACTGTATCAGTGTGTTGGTTCTGTGTCTGGTGATGCTTCAGAGACAACTCAAGAAATTCTTTAATACACGGTTATCCAGTAGCATCCATGTACAGGTGCTTACTTCAGGTTGGTTTTTGTCATCAGGTACAAGGGTTTGCATTTAAGCTAGCTCAACCGGTCTTCCCCCAGCTTTTTATCACCAAGCCCATAACTCTCACTTTCTCTACCTTTTCAAAATACAGTTTACACAAAGCCCTAACTCAGCCTGTCACATATCACTTGTTTTCCTTCCTGTCTTTCAAGTCAGCATTTTATCCTAATCCATTCAAATTTCTTTTTTGTTCCAGTGAACACAACAGAGCTACCCGAAAAATAAGGCTTCCAAGACTTCCATCTTCAAGTGTGATACTTCTGAAATACAAGCTCAATCAACTTCTGTCGCAAGATGAAACCAGTTTGTGTATATGATGACCCACTGAAGATTTTTTCATTTAAATTTTTCATACTGTTGCTGGTTTTCCTGAAGACCACTAGTCTGCTGTTTTTATAGAATTTACTTCCCAAATTACCTCTTTTCAATTAAAAGAAGTTGCTGAAATATAAGGAATCAGGGATGGAGAATCATCATACATCTGAATAGACTACTTTAAGAGTGCGTTTTTGTAAAGAATAAGAGAATAATTAAATGTAAACAGCTTACTTCAGAGTTGTTAAGTGCCTTGACAACACAAACATGCCAGGTCTTCCTTTTCGTATGTTTTCCCTCTCTCTGTTTGGCAATTTTAAGCTACAGACAACTACAGAGCCACATCAATATGCAGTGTGGTCACTGCAGTGGCTGCATAGGTCAGTAGAGATGACCCCAGAGCCAGGAGTTCAGGACTCTGAGATGATTCAGGACAAACCTCCCTGGAGTTCATTCTCATAGCTTCTGATGCACCATGATCTGCAGCTCAGCAGATCCAGTCTATGCTTTACTGGGACACCAACTAAGCACAATTCTGCGCTTACACAAACCTTGCTGGGACTGACATGCTTGTTCTCTTACCCACCTCAGACACAGAGCTGAGATCTTTGAGTGCCTGTGGCTAACAGCCCCTCCCTCCCCCCCGATTCCTTAGCATCTCGCTTATGTTGAGGATAATATTGCTATATGCAGAGCACAGAATTTTAGGGCCCTCAGCAGAGGGAGTCTAGTTAGGAATTGGGTTCTATGTCTCTAAAAGAAATTTAGAGTGTGGAAAACTCTGCAGCTGACTTAGGATATGTTGATAGAAGACTAGAAAGTCATGGAGAGACCACTGCCTTTTCAACCGCAAGTTAAAATATCTTGGTGCATTCAAGTAGCAACAACTTAAATGTTGCTATGTTTCAATATGTTAAAATAATTATAAACAAAAGCATCAAAAGTACAGTCTCTTGATAAGACAGGAAGTTTACCACCTCAAAAATATTCACAATAGTTTTTTGTCCAAAGAATATTCGTGAAAACATTATGAATTAAATATGTTTACACATGAAAAGTGTCAGAAAGCAAAACAGAGCAGAAAGGTTATAAAAGACTAGCAAGGTAAAGTTCTACCAAGTACAGCTAACAGAACCTCATTATTTATTTCACAATTACCAGATTTTTGAGCATTCTAGTAGGGAAACAGAAACCACTATCAGATCTGGATGTTTCAGAGAGCTCCTTGTTTAGTTCAGAACAGATTTCTACTCCTTGTAATTATTCCATCCAAAACTCAGAGTAACATGTACATTTTCTGGGAATACTGAGTTCTCAATACACCTCCGCCTCTTCCAGGCAGACAGAAAAACACAAGCTGCAGTAATTAGTTATATGCAATGATCTTGCTGCATTTAAAATTTACTCCTTGCAACTATCGCAACAATACCTTACCTTCCAGTAAGATCAAACCATGGTCAGCTCCAATTTCTGTCTGCTATCCAACCTCTCCTACTGTAAACATCCAGAAACATTTAAAATTCCATCCTTTCTCACTAACCAAGTGAGAAATAGGTTATACAAGGCCACAAAAACTGTAGCTGAAAAGTAATTCAGTACTAACATTGCCAAAGACTCACTTACAAAGACCAACACAGAACTTCCACCTTTGGTTTATTCGGACAAATACAAAAAACCACACCAAATATACAGCATTCCAGCTGCCTGCTGGTACACCACAGTCAATAATATACCACTATGCACAACATTCAGCACATACTCTGGAGCAATCAGTGCCAAGTTCCACCCAAGTATTTGGCATACTCTGACTGCTGTGTTGATCAAGCTGAATTGAAGCTTAAAAACGTGACAGAAAAGCCTGTTAGTTTTCAAACACTTCATTTTCTTTGCATATTTATTAAAGTCAAGATGTGTTAGGTAGTCACTCAAATGTGGAAATGAAATGTGCAAGAAAACCTGAGCAGCAGAGTAGGTGCACTCTGCTTTGACGTGCCAAGAATCAAGCTGCTGTCTTAGGAGGCATCTTGCTGAGGAATACAGGTTGCTTTTATTTAGCTCAAAACTTGGTAAGTCTGATAAATAGGTGATGCAATTCCAGTTTCTTCCACAAAGTAAACTGGAAAATCAGAAACCAAATTTGTGTATTAGCTTTATGTTCATGTTTCAAAGCATAATACAATCTGAAGCTGATAGTGCTTATCTGACATGCTTTCAATGTGTCCAGTAGAGCACAGAAAAATACATCATTATATTGATTTTTCAAGATGTGTGAGATACCTGCCCACTCTGAATAACTTAGCTTCATGTGGCACTTTAGCTGCTGGAAAACAGTGTTCTGCTCTCCTCTCCCTTTGTACTGCAGGGAACTTCACAGAGATAACATGAAGGAAAAGGCTACTAACTTTTCAGGAGTCTGGATCAAAGTTTACTAAACATTCACAATCTTTTGCTATAAACTCCACAGCATATCTTTAGAAAGCCAAGAAACAGCAGTAAAGCCATTTTATTTACTAAAGCCAGGTCACTGTTAGTCAAGCACAACAGCACTGGAGAAACAAAGGAAACAGTAAATCAGACTCTGTGGCTGAGAAGAAACACCTGAGTTTAACACTTTAACACAACTACTGACATCTCTTATTCTTTGCTTTCAGCAGCATGCAACATTTTAAAGAACCAGAACCTGAGGCAGGGATGATGACAAAATGCTGTCATACCAATCACGTTGCAGCAGGAGGTCATCACACCCCTTTTCTTACCAACTTAGTCCAAATTCTTGGGACCTTTTCTCACAGGCTCTTTTATATTACACTTTTCAGCTTGCCCACTCTTATTATAAAGAATGACCACAATTATAAGCTCCAGTTAAAGGTCTCATTGAGATCTATATGCTTTACACGACCATTGGACCTGAATTAATTAGTAGCAGGGATGAGAAAGCAACTAGTATGTAACCACCAGTACTAACTGTATCTTGCAACACTTCCGTGTTCCAAGGCAAGACAACACCTCTAATATGACTCACTAACACTTTTACCTTGTAGTGGAGTCCACAACCACACAGCTATGAGAAAGCAGCAAAGCAACACAACATGGCATTTTTTCTAAGCTACATGTATAGAGAAGAAAGTACTAACAAATTAAAAAGTCTCTAGTCTACAGACAAAAAAAAAGAAAAAAATCAAAATCCTGTTGTGTCTGTATGTGTTCTTTTGATAAAAATACATCTCCAAATTTGAAGATTTGATCAAATACCCTGCTAGCTTTACACAACATGATTTGGCAAGTACAGAGCCTGAAAGCTGACAGCAGATAAAAACACATCAGAATTATTTCGTATTTTACTGCTCTTCTGAGAAAACCCAGTCTGTATCTTCCTTGCCTGCAAACTACCAAAACTCATTAAGTCTCTTAGGGAGACTCTTCCTGGGAAACAAAACATGCTTCTTCAGAGTACTAGAGTACTTTGGAGGTGGGGTAGGGAAGAAAGTGGGTGATAGGTGTGTTATTATGAAGTTTTTTTATTCCTATGTAAGTTCTAGTCAAAACTAAGTAGCAATTTGCTAGCAATTAGGAAATTGAGGATATCTTTTCCTTTCCTTCCTCCTCCCAAGGATGTGGCTAGTTTTCTTCAATCTTCCAAGTCCCCAGCTAAGTGGCTATGCTATGCCAGGTAAACTGCACACACACGTTTTATGCAACTCAAAAGCAGTGAGGTGGCCTATCTTCCCTATTCTGTAGGAAAAAATTAAATACAACGTATAGTGTATAATGGATAACAAGTACAATTTCCCTCTCAGTACAGCATTTCCATCTCAATACAAGAAACAACAAAAACGATGATCAAGGATTGAGCAGGACTCTTGTAACATAGGGAATATGGGGCTTTAGTTGGACAGGGAGACTTGCAACCAAGTATTGATTACATATTTACCTCACCTGTCCTTTTGAAGAATAAGAAGTTTCAGCAAAAAGGCTGGATTTCAACCAAAGGGAAGGAAGGAGTAAAAGCTACACCAACAAAATGAGGCAGTCACTGGAGAATGGCCTTACTGGCTCTAGTATTCTTTATGACCACACTAGTGAAACATCCAAAGCCTATATTTGTGGTGGTACGTTACTGTTCTGCTTCAGTGGAATTATTTACATGCTTAAATTTGAGTGAGGGTATGTCTGACTGATCTCTCACAAGCTGACATTCTATCTGGTCTCTGGACAGTTCTGCTTACATTCAGCCAATTGTGATCTGTGATGTGTGTAGCTGTGTGTGGCAGCTCTCAACCATAGGCTGTGTACTCCTGAATGAGGGCTGTTAGCTCAGGCTCAGGGCCACACTCATTGAAGGATATTGTTTTGGGCAGCTTGAAGGGCACATGGGGTGAGATTTTATCTCCAGGCAAATGACACCATGGACAGAGTATTATGTTAGATTAAGACCAGAGATTCGGTGGATCTGAATTCTAGTTTTCATACATCTTGCCCCACAGGCAAAACTGTACATGCATCTAGAGTCTACAGATGTAAAGCCTTCCTTAAAAGTCTTGGGAAGTTATCTGTCACTCCTAGGACAAAACTCATGACAGTCTTAACTTTCTTGTTGGAAGTACTAATCATTCATTTGGCTGTAAATGGTATTTTTTAAATTGCATCACCTGTCACTGTTCACTGGTGCCCTGTGCCATCAAAAATTACTGCCCTGCCCTATGAGGAGCATTATAACAGATATACAACAGTATGTATCTCATATTCAAGGAGAGCAACCAGAAGGATGATAAGCTTATGAGTTGTTTGACTGAACAATCACCATGATCCAACACCACTAAAAAACTGCTTACGTAGTTCAGGGCAAATTTGAACTTGGAAGGATCTATTACATCAATTTCTCTAAATTAAGAAGGAGTCAACATAATGCATGCAAGCAAAGACTTTGGCATAAAAAAAATAAAACCCCACAAAAAACCAAGACATTAAATTTAGTAAACATTTTGAAATCATACAACAATTAATCAAAATAATTAAGGACCTGAAAGACTGCATTAGTGAATATTGGGAAGATTTAAGAATTGGTTTCTTTCAGCTGGTATTCTAAGAAATCCAGTGTGTTCATAAAGGAAGTCAGGATCCATAATATCAAAAGAACATACCTAAAAAATGGGCTCAGAACTAGAATGTGCACAGAAAGAATTTAAACTTTAGGTGAAAAAAATCACAGCAGTCACCTAATGCTGCTAGTACCATTTCTCAGCGTGACTTTCAGGTTAAGGCCCCATACATGCAGAGAACTGAGCAAAGCAGTTCAAAATGCACCTTATACCAAGCCCAACCAATAACTGTGCTTTTTCCTGCCACTGAAGTCCTCTGTGAGGTCTCACAGGGAAAAATATGAAAGAAAAAAGAAGATACATTAAATGGGTTTTTTTTAATTATAGGGAAAGGGTGCTTTCTTCTATACTGATCTTCTGTCAGTGTTCTTTTATTCTACACCAATTTAAAATCAGAATCAGATTTTAGCCGTGCCAGAGCTGACTGTAAGGGAGACATATTAAATTCATTGCGGAGATTCATAGGCACAGATGAGGCCTGGTATTTTAAAAGCAAAACAAAAGTTAAGTGCCTTCAAGTGCAAAGGCTTCAGGACAAGCTTAGACTTCAACCTACACCCCCCCAAACACCGTTGGAAGACACAGCAAAACCTCCTCTCCTCCCCGGCAGAATTACGGCTCTAAATTATGCTGAGAGACTATAACCAACAGAGATAAGAACAGAAAATAATCACATCATTCAAACTCAAACCAACTGAAAATGTTAGAAGGCACGTATTACCTAACCAGAGGAGAGCTGTGGACCAAAGAAAGGAAGACTAGGATGGAATCATCAAGTGAATTTTCACATCACGTATTTTCACATCAAATAACGTCTGGCCACCCACATCTCTTAATTTTGGTGGAAGAAAAACATTAAAAAACATTTTTCTTCCTAATAGTCTCCCCAGAAAGAATAGTGCTCATATCTCTTTTAATGCTTCTTTTATGTTCTGGGACAGTATTCAATATTTGTACAAACTGAGGATCCTCAATATTGGATTAAGGGATTATGTGCAGTGGGTTTTGCAGCCTTTTTCATTTTCTCACTCCTGTCATACCAGTATTTACTGAGCTGAAGTGGGCTGGAGGCAAGTTCAATTTCCATCTCTGCTCAGGGGAGTGATTAAATTTAGCTGATGCTGAGAAAAAGAAATTCAGTGTGATGAACATAGCAAGATTTGACTGGCAAGCCTGTGAGACAGGATTAGTACCACAAGCAAAGCAGAGCTACCAAAACACCTGCAGAAAATAGGGGGACTTACACTTACAAATGGGGGCGGGGGGAGGGGTAGGGGAAGTGGAAGGAAATGGAAACTTAATCTTTTCCAAAAAAAAAAAAAAAAAGCAAAACCTAAACACTATCAGCCCAGAACTTAAGCACATCAAACTCAATTCTGTATTTCAATACCAAGGAGCATTCTAGTAAAATTTTATTTTTAAGAGAATTCCCTTTAATTTTGAGAGAGTTTGGAATATAATTCGAGATTTGGACTGTGTGGCTAATATGCGTCTTTTAACAGAACTGAAATGAAAACCTAAGTGAGTCCCACTAGTGTTTGGAGCTGATTCAAATTTTACAGGATTTATTTATTTCTGGCAATAAGACATTAAACGGCTCCCTCTGTTAGGAAGAACTATTCAAACATTTGCTTGTGGCAAACCGGAATAACCTTTCCAATAAACTGAAACTTTCCCACCAACTGAAACAGCAGGCATCTCTTCCCTCACGGAAATCAATGAGCACTTCAAAATTAACCATTGCACAAAAAGGACAATTTCTAATCATACACCGATTAAACATCTTATTTTGGAGTTATATATTAGTCCAATTTTTTTTTTTTTTGTAGCTTAATTAGATTCAACTGAGAGCACCACCTTGTCAAGACTGGCAAAAAATGTATTGAGCCATCACATCTATATTCCAAAATTGTCACTATTTTTACTATTTAGATAGAGCATGGCGTTATCTCAAGAATATAATGTTACCCCTCTTGTCAGAACGAAGGATTAGAATGTGTTTGCCAAGACTGAATCAAACATTAAAAGAAGGTTGGTTTTTTTTTTTAGACCCTGATTTTCCTCAAGAAGGAAAACACAAAGGTGTTTTGGGATTCTTTTGGCTTTTTGCTGAGAAAGCAAGCAGATCCTCTAGAATTAAGGCCTGTTAACTTGAGTAAAAGCTAAGGAATAAAACAGGTCCAAAATTATTTAATTCGATTTTCATTAACTATTGATTTTGAAAGCCTTTTCAGTTTTGAATTAGGAAAAATACAATAATAAAATAATAAATATTATATATCGTTGTATTTTAATTAGGCTGAGCTACTCATAACTATGTCATATCCAAGCATATCAATATCAACAAAATAACCCTGTTCATCACGAATTGCACAGAACCATTTCTATTTAAAAGCAGCTCAATTTGATAAATTACCCTCCACAATACGCGTGTGGATTAATGTGTGCTTTAAAGAATGATCATGTCCTCAACTAATTTACTAGTTTACTGGTTTAAGTAATTTTACTATTAAAACTGTACTATTGCCTGGCCCACCTGCCTAAAGCAGTGTTATGTTTTGTCTTTTCATCTATTCATTTTAGCAAATTCACTTGGTATGGGAAAAAACAATTAGCAGAGAATAGAGTTCAGTTCAGGTGCCCCTCCCAGATGATTAATGTTAATATCAGCACATTGATAGTGTTCCTCACATAAGAATCAAAAATTAGATTTGAAGATGCTTGAAACATTAGGCATCAGTTGACTATAAATCAATTCTTGCTATCATTTTGAGAATCTTCCACTCCCAAGATTAAAGCCACTTCACCTGAAACTAACAGATGAGTGACAGAAATTACATATATCATATATAAGGTATATTCTAAAACAGAAGCTGAGTTTATTAGAGTATCTGTAAGTCATATTAAAATGTTCCTGCCATAATTACACAACCACAATGAAAGAAAATACCCCCCACTAAAATAGATGCCAGCTGCCACAGCAGCTGTTGCAAGAACGAATTCCTATACCTTCTGCAGCTAAGATGTGGACTGGTGTTATCATGTATGTGCACATTAGCACCAAAAAATAAAGCAAATACACCTGTAACCGCAAGACAAAACTACTCAATGACAAAAGGATAAGAGCTCCTTGATTTTGCACACAGAGCCATCTGAGAAATTATGTTTGTTTTTGTAGCTCCCCAAAAGCTACAGAGTTTTCCTAACTGCCCTCTATATGAAGTTCAGAAGTACATCTCTAAAGAAATGTTTCTAATTTCTGCAATTCATCTTGTTGGAAAAGAATAAAATATTTAAATAGTGAATTCTTTAATTACAAACAGCACCACCACTCAGATCTTTCTCTCCTTATTTTGTTTCTCACCTGTGTCTCATCAGATGGCATATAGATTATATGCCATAAATATGTAAGTCTCACGTAATATAAGGAAATCTCTTCTACTTTTCCCAGGAGGCTGAGTTAACTGTCCTCTGGTGAGGTTTTTACAGCATAAACATTTGTGACATCAACCCAGACAGTGAGTAAATGCTGCCCTGGTGTGCACTATTTACAAGCTGATGAAGGACAGAAAACATTCATTTAGTTTTTGATTTTCTTTCAAGTTACAAAACTCATTCAGTCACAGTAGAATCAGTCCACACTTTTAAATCTAGAACTAGAGTTAATCCTCTGCAGAGTTCACTCTGTTTAGGGATTCAAATCTCCCATGTAAATAAGGCACAAGGTTTGCTATCCTAGCTAATCCTTCACATTAAGCGAACGGGCAGTGCCCAATTTTAGAGAAACACAAAACAGTGATTACAATGAAGTCACAAGTGGACACCAAGGGCAAACCTTCTAATTGGCTAAAAAACTAGACTAAATAAAAACAGTATATAAAAACTAAAACAAAGGCTGACATAAAATCCCTAACAAGTAAACAGTCTCACATATAGCTAATCCCTGTTATATTTACTCCTGTATTTATTAAATGAAGATTGAATACTTCCAAGAAGATGACTTGCAAGGTTTGAGTTTTGGGAATCAATTTATTTACTCTGCATTTGTTAAAATACTTTCCACTCTTTCCCTAAAGGTATTAGCAGAAAAGTCTTTCAACATTTTCCTTGCAAAGCCCCCTCTTCATAGATGAGATGTAAAAGCTCCATCAGGACAAGTATTTGATACACAGAAACTAATGAACTATTATTTAACTTCATCCTAAGTGTCAGAAGCCTAAAGCAACGATGCTTAATTAAGATCATGTGTGCCCCAAGTCTTCTCCCAGGAAACTGGTGAATCACAGCAGATTCCCTTCATTGCCAAATATATTCACAGAATAATCTGAACACATCTGTTATAAATACATGAATGGCATGAAGTCTCCTGCTGTTAATTCAGATTGATTACTTGTTAAACACATTTAATTGAGGCAGGAGGGAGCTTAACTGATGTTTACATAAATATATTTAAAATAATGGAGAAAAAGTAGTTATGGCATTTAAAGAGAGATTGAAGGACTGTTTGAACATCAGATCTTACATGTGTTCAGATGCAGCACATGAAACAACCATAAGAAAACTAATGTTTCCTTTTTTCTTTTACTCTTGTGTATCTACTGATTTAACAGATTTCAAGTTTTGAATAATATAAACCCGACACGGTGGACTCTTTATTGTTACTGACAACAAATAAATTACATTCCTCCTTCATCAAGCAGTGACTGCTTCTAAACCCTATTACTTCACTCTACTGGCTGTTTACAGGAACAAATGTATTACTAGACAAAACTCATGATCCTGAAAGTACATTACACCTAACTAGAGAAACGTTTTCTATAAGTTTTGTGTACTGTGTTCATTACCCTTCTATTGAATCTCAGAACCAGAGGGGATCTAGCCAGCTGAAACTGAAAGACTGCAAACATTCAGTGAGAGTCAAACCAGGTCTTTTTCAGTTTTTGCAAACTCACCATGATTTTGCCTTGATCTTTCTGGGCTAGATCTTGGGAGACCTACCAGGAACGCCTCAGCTTCCTCTCTGGTAGTTGCTGGTTATGCAGAAAGCTCTGATTCAGGAAATCTGTTTTAGGAATACAGCTGCTGTTACTGCAACTCCAACCTCTTTCAACAATGTCACCTTTACAAGTAAAATAACTATTACCCTTATCTGCTGAGTTTTAGGCATGGCATTTCAAGGTCTTCTGGAATATTATTAGTCAATTCTGTTTGCCTTTCCTGAGACTTAATCAACTTGTTAATTAGTAAAAAGGTCCATCAGTTTGACACTTTAATCTTATCCACTCATCTCAAAACACTCTTGATCCTTCACTTTGGAATTAAAATAGGTAGAGAAAGTGGGAAGGGAAAAAAAATAGCAAGATAGTATTAAGAATACTACAAGCAAGATTTTCATCTAGCAAAGGGATGCAGTTTTATGGATTGCGATAGAGCTGTTGTGATTCAACCTGTTGAAAACAGCCTTATAATTACCATTGTATCCACTTAGAAAGTATTATGACTATTTCCCTTCCTCTCACTATCTTCGTCCAAAATAAAATACAAAAATTAATTTCAGTTACAAATGGGGTTTACTTAAATACAGTATCTTCAGAGACTGGCACATTTGGTGCTTTTTTGCTGAAAAGTGCTCTTTTCCCCATAATTCAGGCAGTAACTTCTGTATAATTAAACTAGAATGAAAATGAGCAAGCTCTCGGAATGATTTTTCTGCTAACGCTGGACCAAAAATCTCAAATCAAGGCAAAAGCTAATTTGTGACCTTACTGCACTTACTGCAGGAGGAGATGAAAGAGGAGAAACTCCATAACCCAGTAACCGAGTTCTCCCTAGCAGGAAATTAAATTATAAACTCCCATTCCTCTCCCCACACACCCCATGTGAATGTGTTAATTTATATAGAACTGATAGACCCTAAGTTATGAGCTCTCAAGAGTCACTCAAGGACAAGTTCCACAGTCAGGAGGAGGAGACGGAATGGAAGATAGTTGTAGGTAAATGAATTTATAGCATATGCTTAGAGGAAATGAACAGTGTATCAGCTGCAGATAGAAGATACACCTAGGTCAACAGAGGCAGCTTTCAAAAAATGCCTAGGACCACAACTGAAAAAGGGAGCAGGTAAGGCTTGGCAAAGAAATACAACTTCTGGAAGAGATCCAGAATTTCAGAAATTACACTGTTACCTAAAAATAAGATACATGGCAAGTTTTGCCATTACTGTGTCTTGATTCTTATTATATTTGGATTTCTGTGTTTCTCATAATACAGCCAGAAAGCCTGTACAAATGTTAAGAGTTAGAGACGTAGAATTCAAAGTACTAATACTTCTGTTTAGAAGTCTTCCCCCCCCACCCCCGTTTTTGTTGTACTTCAGTATTAAGCAAATGAGAAGAAAGGCAATATGAACTATACAATTTAAAACCAGACCTGATTTTTTTGAGAGCACAATGTCAAAATAAGCCAGTTTTATTACTGCTTAACTATCAAAGGTTAACTTTCTGATCACAAAATTATTTAATACAGAGTGAAATGCTGATTAAGAATACACGGCAAGAATTACTCAATTAATAATCATACAGAGATCAATACAAAATCTAGACCTCATTCAAATAAATTTCAAACTCTGGATTACATATTAAAAGGAGCTTTGAGTCTCTAAGATCTCAGGCTGAAGAAGTGCCTCTTAAAACAGGTAGAGCATTTACAAACCTGGTAATGGAATGAACTGGATGCTATTTTAATCTCCACAGAAAGAAGAGTATTAATACGCTGTGTTTTCAGGTGCTGGGTAAGAAAATTCAGAGTCAAATGGTGCATAATTAAACCTGTTAACTCAGAATTCCCCAGCCATGATATTCTTTTGAATACAAATAACAAACTGTCTAAACCTATTCACAAAGGTTTTGATGCTTGTTTCAAAGCAGCAGGTAAAGCAGTACCTCACAACACTCAGTAGTATTTATGAATAATAATCTCAGCCTAAAGCACCAATTACCATGAGTTGTCAAGAAGACTGGAAATTCAACACAGGTAGTAGGTATGTTAAGACTGCTGAAAATTTTCCTGTTATAATTTATTCTCATCTGTAAATACACCACCTTGTAAGTAAGAGGCTTGGGGTGTTTTTCTTTTAAACTCAAAGCATTATTCTCATTGCTTCACACTTATTTATATCTGTGCAAAAAGTTGGGGGTTTTTTAATGCAGGAACTTAGTATGTCCTTCTGTGAAATACCAGAAATGAAAAAAAATGTAGTGCAGATTTCTTTCAGACAAGATTTTGAGCCATAACTGTCTCACTGAGGTAACTGATTAACTCCACAACAGAGTTTGGCCCTCTGAATGAAATCATGGTCACTTCAGGAAACAAACCAGTACAGGATTAAGAGATGGTGCTTGGACCTAAATGCTTTAAAGAGAAGTATGAGCTCTATTGTGAATTATTTTAAAACCTGGACTTTTTGCTCCCCATGTTTTCTCCTTACAGTTATGGTTGTATCCTGGAAAACTACTGTCAGCTGTAAAGTATTAGCACTCATTATTTTCATTTTTTTACTGACTGTACTGGAATCTCATAAGAAATCACTCACACTTGTAGTCCAAGGTCATGGGTTTGCTTTAGCAAAGATGAAAAGAAAAACTTTGAATATTAAGCTAGGAAAAGGATGGCAGAATTTTGTCGTTTACCTAAGTCCCCTTCAGACAGATCCAGTTCTCTTATTCAGACTAGAGGAATATGGTTTGAGTCTTAGCCTGAAGGGAGGTGAGTTCAGGTCTCTCCCCTAGCGAGATCTACCCAGACAAGTACAAAGGGTGTGTGCTCCCAGCAGCTGTTCTTCAGAAAACAAGCCCTACTTACTTCTCTGGACAGCAAGAGGAAAGGTAGAAAGTTGCATTCTCCTTCAGTAAAAGAGGAGTAAATTTGGAGTCTGAAACAGATAATTGTGACCCCTTTCCATTACAAGAAAGGTGACTAAAGCCTGAAGAGATGCATAATTTATAGGACATGATGACAGAATTTCCAGATCATTCACTTCAGCAATCCTTGCTCAATGCATGGATTGTAGTGTCTTTTTAAATTCCAAACATTTTACCCCATGCATATTAACTCCAGCGTCAGAGTTCTCAGTCTCACTCCAGACAGCTATAAGTGAAATGTTACAGCCCCAAAGTTTTACATACTTAAGGGTACCTTTTAAGACGCTCTTATATTTTCGTACATGGACACAGTATTTTTTCACATTTTGACGAAGGAATGTAAAAAAAAATCTACAGTTTAATATGAATGCTTTGAACATTTATTAATGCTGACAGCCAAATAAGCTGTTTGCATCAACAAAGCATAGATGGAAGGAAGTTTCAAATGCAGGTGAGCAAGATACTGTTTAGAGTGGTTCTATAAATATTTCGCAAGAAAAACATAGACTAATAGAATCTATCGTACTATCTAAATTCATAGTGTATTTTCTACAGAAAGCTTATTTATATGTAAAACAGGATAGAAAAAAATCAAGATATTGCAAAGTTTTTAATATAAAATAAGGAGAAACATATCTCTGAGATACTTCATAGGTACTCCTGTTTACTTCCCCTAAATATAGTATTTTGAATGCTGATGCAAATTTTTGCTTTATCTTGTGCTTTACATAGAGGAGAAAAAGGACATGGTGACTAAACAACTAACTGAAAATAAAAGCTCTATCCAACATAATAAAAAGGAAAAGAAAGAAGAAAACAAAATCAGTTTTCAAGTAAACATGTTTGTTACTAGGAAAAGATTGTTTACAGGAAGTTCTACATGTCTGGAAAAAAGAAAATAGGACAAAATTGTCTGCAACTATTGATACTGAACATAGTCATCAAATTTACAATGGAAGAGTGTTTACACTTACAGATATTATTTCCAGAGAAAATGAGTGATCTAATGGCATTTCATGAAATCTCAAGGATAGAGATGGATTTCTCTTTATTGGAAATCAAAGTGAACTTTATAGGCTTACTTCCCCATTACGCTTTGAGTATTATTTCAAATTAAGAATGCAATTGCCTTAGTAGCTCTGCGGATACAATTTAAACAGAATATTTTGAGTATATTGCTATACTCAAACATGTCCATTATTACATATCACACAGCCAAAACACCATAATACAGGACAACTTGATTGGGTGTTGGTGAAAAAGAACATAGCCTGAAAAGCTGAATTTTTTAGAAGTCATATTCAGCATGAATTTCCTGACAGGACTGCAATTTAAAAATGGATTTTTTTAGTAGAATTTCATATTCATGGAGTCTAACATGGCAAGCTCCTCCTGTAAAGACGTAGGTTGAACTTACATGTATGACTAACGCTAGTGAAATACTTAAACCTCTTTTATATATCCTTAAGTTCCACAAAACCCTCAAGCCATTTCTAGTTTCTAATGGAAACAATTCCATCTACACTTCTGAAGGGTTTTGATTTTAGAATATTTATTTTATAAGTATTTGATAAATAGCAAAGAATATGCTTCTATCCTTCTCCTAACTACTTGAAAGGGGAAAGTGTCAGAACTGGCTCCCTATTTCCTTATGATTTAGATACTTTTGGTAAAATACTGCTGAATCATTATACCCTGTTTTACACCACTGCTGCAGACTGGAGGGCTTACCATAGGAGGGGGGAAAAAATGAAAGAATCCATTCTATCTACAAGGAAAGTGCTATGACACACACAGCTAGGGAAAAGCAAAATAAGGACTGAAATTTCTAATCATTTTGAAGTAATTGCACTTGCTCAGCTTCATGTAAGAATAAAACCTTTAGATATAATCATTGTAAATTGAATGCAGTATCTAACAAATATAAAAGATCACTCTCAGAAACACAGCAAAAGTTCCAGATGTGCAAAGTAAAAAGTGAACCTCCCCTTTAGTAATGACAATAAATCATTGCCCCATTTCAGCTGTCATTTAATTGACTCTTCTTCACTGAAACAAAATCCCCAAGAATTTCCACAATGAACAAAGCCTCCCCTTAACTAACCCTAACCCATCCCCGCAAAAAGCAGAAATTTACATGCACGGCAAGAAGAAAACAAGCCTGGTAATGTTTCACAAGCCTTCAGCCAGCCAGACCAAAGGAGGGTGTTTGAAGCTAATTCCACCACACTGCTGCTGCAGCAAAGATCCTGAACTCCAATAGTCCAGTTTTCCACCGTTGCAACACAACAATCATCAGGATCTATACTGCTCTGAGGAACAAACTGGGTGTCTTCAACATGAACCAGAGGTTCAGCTGATGAGAATAGTACTGAAACACACAATTATGCATAGCCAGAACTTCCCAAGAGAAGACCCCATCCCACACAGTCAGATTTCTCCGCGCACCCGTCGACAAAAGCACGTAAGAGAAGCTGAGCTAGCCCTACATGGATCCAAAACAGGCCCGTTTGAACTCCATGTAACGTGCTAGCAAAAATCACACTGCCTGTCCTCCCATCCCAGAAAGCATCACACCACGCAACTCCAAAATCTGCAGTTGTGTTCTAAGAGATTTGTAGGAAATAGACAGTTCTGAGCACCAGCACAAGGTACCTCAGCTAGCACTGGTTAAACCCAGCATTTACTTAAAAGACACATAACTGCCACACCCTCTTCGCCAGAAAAGTCAGCTTTCTCTTCATAAATATCAAAACCCACCATGCTCTGATGGTACTGGCAGGTAAGAAATGGTATAGAACATAAACTAAAATCATATAAATTAGAGATACAGCACCCAGGAAGCACTAATTGTGATGTCCAGTGTAATTTTTAGCTAGTCACACAGTGACCAAAGCCAGAGAAATACCATCACCTTAATTAATAGAAATCACATACACAAAGACATTACATTCCAGAGTCAAAAAAACTATCAGCTTAAATTTCCTGCACTTCTCCTAATAAAAATCCTCACCATGTCACCATAATAACACGGTTTGAAGAGAAGCCTAGTTCACAACAAAGCTTTAGAACTCAGATTACCAAGTGATAAAAAAATTCTTACCCCCTTGAAACTTTACTGGTCTATGCCAACACTGCTGCCACTGCACCATTACCTATAACTCCTAGTGACTTTCTGAATTTGGGGAATGTAAAATACAGAACTCATAAATCAGGATGCAAAGTCACACTCAGCCTTAACCACAGAAACTCTCCACCATCAGTCAGAATTAAAATCAGTTTGTCTCCCAGCATATACCCTCACCTATGTTGAAACATGAAAATGAAATGACAAAGGACCTAATCCCACTTCCACAGAAGGCAGTAGCAAAGCTCCCGCTGACTTCAATAAGAGCAAAAGCCAGCACTAGATCTCCAAAAATCATTATTATTTTCTTCAGAGCACCATATGCATTTCCTATCAGCCCCCCGCAGCAGGATGATGGTCTCTCGGCTTTCCAGTAATGTTGCCTCATATAGAAAAGCATCTCAGACTGTCAGTGCTAATCTATTGTCTGTGATCACCTGAGGAACAGAGTTTGACTTCGGCACATAGCCCAAAAAAGAGGAAAGAATCAATTTCCCTATGGGAGAAGAAAGACACATGCCTGCAGTAATGACTCAGTGAAAACCTTGGAACCAACAGACAAAAGTCTGCCATATTTTAAGGAGAAGTTGTATGAGTACCTACTGCTCTCTGCACAATAAACAGTTACAATTTAGGGAATAATATTTACTTTTATATATACAAGAACTTTCTTAGATATTTAGAAGAAAATTACTATCAAAAGTGACATACAAAGAAGAACTTTGATCGGATGGAAAACTATATCCTGAAAGTGATGCAGAAATACATTTTGATCCTCTTTGGGTTAAAAAAAAGGAATAAAAGAGGAAACGCCATTACACAGTTAAAAACACTTGCTGTATGTTTAACCAAGCATAGAAATTGCACGAGGGTTTTTTGGAACTGCAGGAGAAACGAATGTCACTGGCTTCTGAACTAAACATATTTATGAAAAAGAGATCAAAAAGTAGTTAATAGTCTTTTAACAAGAACTAACAAATGTAACAAGACAGAATCTGCAATTTTCAAGTACCTTTCCTCTTGAAATCATTTGGAAGCAGTCAGGGCAAGCATAAGTATTTATTCCATAAACATAGCGTAAAGGAAAAGCTAAAGATCATCTTCAGACACTCAGGCACTTGAGTCTTGACCACAGCATGCAGTTTGAAACCTACGCCATAGGAAATCCAACAAGAACCTACTAATTATGCCCTCCTCTCAAGTGAGCTCCCAGCACACCTGCAACTACTTGATGGAACAAGCTCTGAGCAGAAAGCAACAGCAGCTGCTTCCTATTGTATAGGCTGGAATTAAGTTAAATTTGCCTTGCCAGCTACACAGGGAAGACCAGCTTCACCTCAGTAGTTACAGGTGCTACTTATTCGTCTCGAGATGAAGGCATTCTTCTAGGAAGACACAGCTGGGGCCTGAATCTGGGCTTTCTAATTCAATACTTGTTTGCAAAGAAACCAACAGAGCACAGGATTATGAGATGAAAAGGGAAGCTGTATTCACATTGCCTGTCATTCCCTTCCCAGTGCAAAATTCACATGTTCAAAATTCACAATTGAAATTCGATAGAAATGCAACAGATGTCCAGTTCTATGTGCAACATTTTGGATCCAAATCATCTATGTCCAATCATCTTTGGATCTCCATTTCAAAGCCAGTTACAGGCAGGAGTGCAATTAAAAAAAAAAAAAAAAAAAGGCTACTGAAAAGCAGAATTGATTTCACAGGACAAGAAACCATGGCTACCTGGCCACAGCAGAGACAATACAAACCACTAAATACCTCCTTTGGAAGGATAAAACATTAATACTTCATTTACTGTTCAGCTAATTAACCCATACTAGGACAAAGATCAGAGTATCATTATGCTGTAATGTTGCACATATCCACTTCCTACTTTTCTGTATCAACAAAAGGCCATCACAGCAGCTGCTGAAACATCCTTCTGCACTGATGTATTCTTTGTCCTGAGCCCTTGCACATTTTACGTGTCCTAACTTTAATAACTGCAATATAAGTGCCCCTAGTTTTCTTTCTTTGCTGAATAAAATTGAAAAGACAAAGCACTTGCTCTCTCTTGAGCCGCTGCTTCTCTCAAAACACAAACAGAAAGAAAACTTAGTTCATATAGTTTTAATATAAGTGAATTACTAAACAAATTTTCCCTCCAAATATGAGATAGGGAAATCAAATAAAAAGGAATCCACACGTAATTTGCAAGTACTATATCGCCCTCTGCAGTCAATGTGTAAGTTCTGCAAAATGAACCTGGGCACGTTCCTTGCAAAGATCAATTTAAAAACCCCTACAAGTAGAAACCCAGCAGAACTAACATTTTTTATGATAACGTCTTACTTGTTGGAATCATAGGAACGCA
This sequence comes from Machaerirhynchus nigripectus, assembly GCA_013397975.1. Taxonomy (NCBI): domain Eukaryota; kingdom Metazoa; phylum Chordata; class Aves; order Passeriformes; family Dicruridae; genus Machaerirhynchus; species Machaerirhynchus nigripectus. The sequence continues at coordinate 301,727 of VZRQ01005645.1, forward strand.
ATGCAGAAACTTTTTTATTCTTTATATAAATGCTCCACCTGTTACGGATATGGAAAAGTACATTTTGCTGCTCCTTCTGAACGGGTCAGATTCCTCAATGATAGTTCTAGAATTTACTCTCTTGGAACTTGACAGAAGGTTGCCACACCTATTTGATATTTTTTTTCTGGTTTCTTCTAATAAATATCCAAAATAAACCACACTTTTTAAAACTTACATTAGCTGATCCATCAGTGACAGAGAAGTATGTTTTAGAGTTCAGGTATTGCACTACTTTATTTAACAAAACTTATAACTTTAATAAGGCATTTTGCTGAGATTTTTACAGCACTGTACTGGTTTCACCCTGCCTGGATGCCAGGTGCCCCCCGAAGTTGATTTTCTATCACTCCATCTTCTAAACTGGAGTGGGGAGAAAAAACACAACAGGAAGATCATTCACCTATTACTGTCACAGGCAAAACAGAATCGACTTGGAGAAACAGACTGAATCCTTTACCGATGGAATTAGGGTAGGATAGTGGGAACTAACACCAAATCTTTAAACAATTTAGTGTGTTCATACTGTTGCAAACGAAAGTTACTCACATCATGGCCACCTATCTCCTTAATTCTTCACTTTCTCGACCTGTGACAGGACTTGAGGAAACAGCGTGAAGCTGAGTCAGGGGAGGTTTAGGTCAGATATCAAGAAAAGGATTTTCACCCAGAGGGTGTTTGGGCACTGGAACCGGCTCCCCAGGGAAGTGGTCATAGCACAGTCTGAGTTCCCAAAGCATTCGGACACTGCTCTCAGGCACATGGTGTGATTCTTGGGGTGTCCTGTGCAGGGCCAAGAGTTGGACTTAATGACCCTCATGGGTCGCTTCCAACTCAGCAGGTTCTATAATTCTCTGATTAACACTGATAGCATTGCATGACAAAACTGGTTTTGATAGTACTGTATAACAAAACTATGTTCTATTCAAGCACCTTCATTCCAATTTAACTTAATCTGCTTGGGTTTTTTTCCTCTTGGATCTGTGAATAGAATACTCTTAAGCAAATATCATATTGTACAGTATTTTTCTTCTCTTAAAATAAAAAATTTTGTACTTTATGAACAGCATATCACCACTAAAATCAACGTGAAAGCAAGGAAGGCACATTAAAACCTTTTAAAACAAGATTAAACTTTTGAAGACCCACTCTTCTGCTCTCAGCAGACATCTGAAAGACTCTCATACCACCAACGTTCAAGGAGAAGTAGTAACAGCACTTCATGGTTTCACAGAAAGGACTGGTTTGGTTTGGAAGGGACATTAGACATCACCTACTTCTCACCTGGTGCCATGCGCAGGGACACCCTTCACTGGACCAAGTTGCTGAGAGCGCCGTCCAGCCCGACCCTCAACGCTTCCGCTCCACCATTACCCCACAGATCCCGCCGAAAGTAATAAAGAAAAGTTTTAAAGCCCCTCTGGCAAGGGGAGTGGCAGCTGGGGCGGGTCACTGGGGTTGCCCTCCCTC
>VZRQ01005656.1:0-52601 GCA_013397975.1 Machaerirhynchus nigripectus
TTTGTTAACAGCCCATAAATCCTCAACCACCCGATACGACCCATCAGGTTTGCGGATACGTAAAATAGGGGTGTCATCTTTGCTCTTCCTGGTACATTAGTAGTCCATACTCCAGGAAACACTTGATTTATTATCTCCTTACTAATTGTGTCTTTAGTCTCAGTGGTTGTTAATATTAAACTTAACATTTCTGCATACTGTCGGTCATTTACCTCCAGAGTAATTTCCCCATTTTTAAATGGGATGGTTGCTTGTAATTGTTCTAGTAAATCTCTACCCCAAAGTGCCTTTGGGAAGTTGGGCAAGTGTAGGAACTTGTGAATACTCCATTGCTTCCCAAGTTTATACTTCAATGGTTTGCAAAAATATGCCTTTTCCAATTAGCCAGTTGCCCCCTTTACCACAATATAACCATCTTCCACAGGTGTTAAAGCTTTATTTAAAACCAAATAAATTACCCTGTATCTACTAAAAATTCTACTTCTTTTTCTTTCTCCCCTAGCTTCATTATAACTAATGGATCTGCTAGTGTGGAGTCCTCCAGTCCTCTTCAGTCTTCTTTCACGTGCATGACCACCCTCCTTCTTTCTTGGCTTCTCTCTACAAATGACACACACAGAATCTAAATATTACAAGTACTTTTTGTTTTACAACCTGGACAAAGGGGTGTTGTTAATCATGCATTCTATCACTCGCTTCATTTCACACAAACAAAACCAAAACTTAAAACTCTACACTTGCTCGCACTCGCTCGCACACAAACACACAATAGTAGCAATAGTAATGAAACATTTATACCTCAGGGGGTCCCACTCGGTGGTTAACCAGTTGGGCCCAACGGTTACCTCTCCTGGTCTCACAGGTGTCTCTGACCACTCTACTACCCTCTGCTTTACAAGCAGGGTAAGAGAGTGCCTTTGGAGTCAAGACAAGGTAAAACCACTGAGCGAGAGGGATATGTCCAACTTGTCTAGCCTCTCGAATTTTTGTTTTCCAGTAAAAAGGTCGGCTGCTATACTTCTCTTATATATCTCGTTCAGCCACAGTTCCGGTTAATGCACAAAACAAATACCAATCACCACATCAAAGCGCACAGTTACTCGCTCGCATCAGGGGCCCTACAAATACCACACGAACTTAAAAGGCTACACTTACCCTTCTCCTGCTTTTATATATGCAATAGTAGGTCCATCCTGGCTTCCAGAAGGGGAATGCAGCGGAAACCCCCCCGAATTCACCTGATCTGCACTATCAGTCGGCGAATCCCTCTCTGCTGGCTTCCACAGCCAGCGTGCAAGTCCCAAAACGTACCCAAACCTTACTCATACAGGGTCTATGCTGCGTGTCAGACATCTCTGCATGACTTACCAGCAGCCCTCTGGCCACGCATACAACTTACAGGCACTCTAGAAACAGTCCCAGCAGGTTGTTGTCTGCCCCCCCAGTGAGCAAACCAAGAAGCGGAGTTCCTCCAGGAAAATCCCAGGCCACGGCTAGGACGTCCACACCTCAGCCGATCCTGCAGCCGAGCAGAGCCCCTCCTGGCTGGCTTGCCAGAATGAAGCGCAGAATTCAGACTCCACAACCAATTCAAGTTGTAAAGTAGGTATGTTTAATCGACCGAGGTGCATGGGGGATCCAAATTCCTTTGTTCCTCCCAAGGCATGTACACCCTCAGTGGCACTCAGCTTGAAATATATCTGGTTACAGGTTACATATGTATTAGATTACACAATACACCCATACATATTCATTGCCTATCTCTGCTTCGTATTATAGTGAGTTCAAAAGTCATTTCCATATGCTTGTGTCTGCGCAGTGCCTCCTGGTGGTCGTGGGCAGGGGTCTCAGGATAAAAAAAGCCTCTTCCTCGCATTGAACTTTTTACCCTGCCTTCTTGCACATACTCTCTGAGTTCCTGGTGTAAGTTCAAACCCCAGAGCTGGCCCAAGTCGGTTCCAGGATTCGAGACCAGGATTTTGGTCACCGTCCTCTTCCCTTTATCAATGGTCCTGCATCCTCCCTTACATCCTTCCCCTCTGCTTGGCAAGCCCTAGGAGTACTGAACAGGCAATATATATTGTTTAGCAAGCAGGTGCAAAATTTTAGCAATACCCACAATCAGCAATTAACCCTTAAAGCCTAAGCCCCCTGTATCACATGAGCTATTTAAATAGGGAAGTTAAACACAATCCATCCCATCTGGCTTTCTAGTGTCATCCCCAAGATGTAAAAATCATTTTGTTTTACTTAAAGAATGCTAAAATCTCCAGAGGAATTGCTCCTCTCTTCTCAGCAACAGATGCAGGCAGAATAAATTTCAGAGGTTTTACGAAGGTGAGCCAGTGGAGACAGCTCAGCAGAGCCCAGGCATCTTCCACAAGTGCTCCAGTCCCCTCTAGCATACACACCTGCCCTTTCATCAGTATCATAAAAAAATCAGGGAAATTTGCAGAGCAAAACATATTGTGAGCCCTCACAGAGAGAACTGGAAACTCAGTAGGTTTTAACACTTTGCTTGGCTTCAAAGAGTCAGGTTTCAATGGAATTTCCAGCAATGCCCAGAAGTATCCCCAAAGATAATGTTTTGAACCTCTCTGCCACAGGATGAGCCAAAGCTCCCAGGAGGTTTCCCTTCCCTTGCCATGTGGATTTGAGCTGACAAGAGAAGTTCGCTTCTCTAAGAGTATGCAGCACTGCCAGGCTTTCTTTCACTGCCATTTTTAAAAGTCTGCATATTTCATTACCTACATTTTGTAACCTGGCACTGACAACTCTCTTTGAGCTAAAATGTCACGTTTCTCCCTTGTAATGAGAAAACTGCTCCCTTGTCCACTTAAAAATTCTAATAATACAAATCCAAAATAAGTTTTGCATATTTAAACACCTTTAAATAAAACACTTGATGTTAGCGAGGAGCAGACAATGACTCTTCGGAGGGGAGCAGAGGAGAGCAGTTCTGCTGTTCATGCTTCCACTGCTGCAGGAAAAGTGTTTGGGATGTTGAGTGCTGATGACCCATCCCAGGGCCACAGGTGGCCCCATAACCTGGGGGACCCAAATAATTACTATTTTTCCACCTGTATGTACTGTATGTTTGAGCTACTGCTCTGACTTGCCACAAAAGACATTGCATGATGGGGTATCTGCCAACATCCATTCCAACACAGATACTGGACTGTGCCATGGACTGATCCTGGGGTTTCCAGAGCTGGAAGTGCAAACTGGAGTCCAGATGGACCCAAAAAATGTTGCATCTGGGGGTAGCTAGTAGGATTTCTTAAAAGGCATGGAAATATAGAGACTTCATTGCCACGGGCAGGTCTCCCCAGAGCCACTACAAAGCTCAACCGACCTCAAGGTCACATCTTATTCCCACTATAAGAGCTGTGAAACCAGAGCCTTCAATCAAGCAGTTTTCACAGAGACTCCACAACTTCTGCAGGAAGCAATCGGTGCCAGCCTGAAGGCTTTTATTCAATGTGACAACACAGTGGTCATAGCTAGGAGATTTGCTAAGCCTTGGGAACATGGAATTGTCAGCAAAGGGATGGAGATATCTTTTATTTGAAGTCTTCTCTTCCATCCCCTCCAAAAAGTATTCTATAACTCTAGGAACATTTCTACAACTCTAGCAACATTTTTTATAACTCTAGCAATAAATTCTTAACCCTCCAAGGGCAAAAATTGAAACTAGTGACAAGCTGTGGTGCCTGGGGTGATGATACGCTACTGTATAATCTCGCAATGCCATGGTAAATAACTAGTGTCATTTTCTAGTAATGTTCTTATTGCTTTATCAGAATAAACATTAGAGAATATATCACATTCCTTTGTGTTTCTCAGTTCCTACTAAACTCCTGGCTGCTTCAATGCAGCCTCTGTATTCAGCTTGACTGCGGACTGGTGAGCTGTGACTTTCTGCAGTACAATATTATCATTTCTCAAGTCCTGTTCAACTCCAGCTGTAACTTTTCATGGGCAAAGATGGATGCCATGAGCAAAATCCAGGATCAGGCCAAATTTATCTCAATTTATTCTGGACAGAAAAAGTAACTGAGGGTACCTTACTGAAAGCAAAATATGCTGCTTGAATGAATTTACAGTAAGTAATAAAATACAGCAGGGAGAGACCATTTACTGTAGGGGAAGAATGTAATATATGATGTTGGTCATTCCCTTGAAAGTGATGCTATTAAGCAAGTATAAAGGTGATAATCACCTTTTTTAGGCATTAACGTTACACTTGTAAGCCAGTTGGTGCATGACATCTACCAATATAAAACAGCCACTTTTAATTTCTTCCAGAAAAAGCTATGTATGTTTTATGCCACTTCCAGGACTGGCAGCTCTTACAGCAATGTGAAGGGTGAAGGTGGGCTTGTGGCTCTCATCAGGGCAAAGTGCGCTATCCCAAGGACCAGGTTATAAACACTAAAACAACAAATGTCTTACCTAATCCATGGAGGAACCACTGATGTCAGACCAGGAATAAAATCAGTCAACACACAGACTCATCTTCATCCCAGCACTGCAGAAACCCAACAAGAACTCAGTCCCAGACTTTGAAGCCAGCCCTGGCCAGCCAGCAGAATCTTATTGCAGAACCAGACTATTTTTGCACAGATTAAGAAGGGAATAATTTCACACAATGAGGCATCTGTAGATGTCTCACACAAATTGGTTATTTGCAATTTAAAGTTGGTTTTGGAGCCTTGGGTTGACTTTTGGCTCCTCTACCCAAAAAATCACAGTCCAGTTCCTTCTTCACTCCATTTGCCCTGAGTCCTTCCTAGTCATGGAGGTCACTTGGATCCCTGTTCTCCATATTTCTGCCATGGATTTATGGTTTCTTTTTTTGAATACATGCACTGGGAATTACACAGAATATTCTTGCACACCACCATAAGCATTTTACTGTCACCACAGGGACGGCATTACCTGCTGCAGACAGATAAGCCAGCTCTGAACCCGTGTGATTTCAAAAGCTCTTCTGATACCTGATACCATCCGTGGAGCTGCAGATCCCAGAGGCAGGTGATTACAGCGAGAACCTCAGCATCCCCTTTGCATCTCCAAAAGGCTCAGAATAAAGACTAAGTATGTGCATTTTGAAGACTTAAATCCTAAAGGAAAAAAAAACCAACCAAAAAACCACTAGTTATATAACTTTCTACATATCCCATGATTTGTAAGTCAGTATCATGATACCATGACTGCATTTTGGCTTGGCAAGCAGACTCATAGCAGAATTACCCGCTACAAACCCTGGGCAGGGAGCTCTTCCAACACAGGCTTGATCCTTCTGTCTCTGCACAAGCAAATGCTAATGTGTTTCAGAGACCTGATGACTCTAATGCATTTAAACCAGGAGCTCCTTTGCCCATCAAGAAGCTGGGCTTTGGCTGTAGAGAGCAGAGAGAACCTTCACTCTTCAGGCAAGGCATTTCTGTTGATCCCAGTTTCTGTAAGTACATTATAAATCTTGCTTTTACAGTTATACTCCCCTCACCAAAGCAGAAGCATCCGTATTAGATTATTTAGAAAAGCCAATAATTACCAGGGTCTAATTTATTAACAAGATGGGCAATTTAAACACCATCTTTGGAGATAATGAAATTGTGCTAACTCTGAGGCTGAGGCAATACCAACACCATGGAAACTGTCATCAACAAAAGCCATGATCAGAGACGTGGTTTGCCTGCCTGCTGAAAAAGCCCAGTGCATCTAATCTCTTAAAATGGAAACAGGACAAATATTGCTCAGGCTGCATGTGATGCTGACAGAGAACAAAAGTGCAGTTTGTGGGTTGCCACAGCACTTTCCTTAGGCTGCTGCCGCAGCCATACATGGCTGTGGCATTGACATCCCAGAGTGTCCCAGAGGCGAAGCAGAATGGATTCACTGGAAACTCCACACGTGTTGAAGACAACTGCTCTCTCCAGGCACTTTCCATAAGTATGTTCATTCTTCAGAGGCCTACTAGAAAAATGGTGAAAAAGGAAGAAACAGTTTGGCCTGTTCTGCCTTTCCTGCTGTTATAAGGCTGTTCACTGGTAATGGTACACACTGAGCAAGATTTATAATGTTGGGCTCTTTCTGTAGAGCCCCAGGAACAGCAAGCAGCCCATCTCTGCTCCCCATAAGGAGTGTTTCTTTTCCAACAAGACAGAAATCTCAGAGGCTGCCTGCAAGGGAAGGGGCCAGTCTGCAGGAACTGTCTGCAGTGCCCCTGTTCAGCAGGACCTCAGAGACAAGTGCCAACTGCCATCAGCATAGACTCTTCCCTGGCTGAAAAAGTTGCTGGGGTAAGCAGAGGGTTGAAGAAGGTGTATTTAACTTCAGGGCCCTGAGAGCAAGATTTCAAGGGATGCTGCAAGACAAGCAGAGGTTTCGGAGGATGCAGGAGCATCCTAGCACTGGTCTAAGGGCAGCCTCTTCTTACAGAGCCCAGGGAGATGTGCTACCACATAACACCTCCCAACACCTGGAAAAGGCAGCATGACACATGAGGAAAGCCTTATTTTCTGGTGACAGAAATACTTCTGCCTCTTAGCTGAGAAGCAGAATGCTGCCCTGTAATTATTCCTGATCCAGAGCACCAGACAGCAGCTACATGCAAACCAGGCTTCTCCATCAGATACTTAAATGAGGAGGTCAGTCCATTTTGCATTGAGGGATTTGGGTTTTGTACATTAACTGGAGTGGCATGTGTCAGAAAGACGTGAATTAATGACACTATTTATAACCCATCTCATTATCACACACAGCTTGATACTTCAGAGAGCCACTAATTCTCTTAACAAATTTCTTTTGCCGGAATTAAAACTGCTTTGCTTCAGCTGTGATCAGTTAAAAGAATGCTGCTATTGTTATTGTTTGTTTTTTTAATGTAAACAGCCCTTTTCAAAGGAAGGCTCCATGACTGCATGGTTTAACTCAGCCCCGAGTCCAGGTCTCAGATACAAAAATACTCATGTTGAGGCTGATAAATGAACAATCAACAAATTACATGCTTGAATCCCCTCCTTTTTTTTATTTTTGATCTCTAATATTAGGTTGCTATAATTGTTTTGAAGCTCCTTGTGTGCACATTACCAATGCATATGTTGCTACAGAAATGTAAAATTCAACATCTTGTCCCTTAAATGTTAAAAGAAATGTGCCCTTACTTTTATTTATGTCCTATTCTTTGAAACAAACAGTAGAAGAAACCACCATCTGATAAATTTTAAACACTTGGATATGATTCCCGTCTTTTTCCCTCCAAGGCTGTAGCATGGCACTGGTTTTTTGACTCTTAAAGCTGAAAGATGACACTTAATACTAATCCTGTTTCTATAGAAGTTAAAAGGCACTTCTTGGGTGGTTGTTCTACATATCTATTATTTTATAAGTGTTTTAAGAATCCAGAAGCATAAGGAAGAGCTATAAGGAAATCAAATCCTCTTCTTAAACACAGACATCCAAGAGTGAAATCCATTCTTCCTCCTTTTTCCTGCCAGAATAAATCATTATTTGCAAGGTTGGCTGCCTGGGGTCGACCTCTCTGACCTGTCTTTAGTTTCCTCCCACATTTGGAAATGATGACTTTTGAAGTAAAGAATAGAAAGTGCAGGTGCATCTGCTATGGGCTAATTAATGCTTGCCCACAAACCAGGGTGGATTTCTGCTCCTTGTGTGTTCTTTGAGCTGGTACTGACAGCCCTTGGAGGACCCTGGTGTCAGTACAGAAGAAGTGTCGTCTCCTCATGTTTCTTCTTACCAGACCTTCAGGGATGTGCAGAGCACAATGTTTCATCACTCTTGAGATTATGTCTTCATCTGCCCCTAAGTGATCAGGAAAAGAGAGGAGAGACCACATCCTGGTGCAGAAAGAGCAGGGCTGAGGGTGGCGGAAGCTTCTGCTCAGCAATGAGCGATGCTTTTTCTGCGCCTGAGAAAATAAACACAGGGGATCAAGTAGCTCTAAATATAAGTGGCAATAATGTGACTGCCCAGGCACCAGAATTGGTTTAGTGATGGGAATGAAAAGGAATCCATTATAACTGACAATAGATTAATAAAGACAAAAAAGGTGCATTTCCAGATGTCTGGAGAAGGGGAAAGGGCCGTCATCACAGCAGTGTTCTCCACCCTCCGCTTTTTGAATGGATGAAAGCAGAGCTCCTCACTTGCTGCAACTGCTAAGACAGAGCACAAAAAGACACCAGGAGGATGAATGCCAACACTGCCCCATGCAAGGAAGATGCCGAGTCACCAGTGATGGGGCCTGAGCTACCCCAGTCCCTCTGTGCTCACCAATCTGCTCAGAGCCAGGCTCAATCTAAAGGGAAGCACAGGAAAGAGTTCCTGCGTCATGGGTGGGAAAACCGTTGCTGGAAGGTATTTTCAGAAGTCTCTCCCAGCAGCCTCTACATGCAGGGGCAGTGCTTAATTTTAGCCTCCATCAGGTGGCAAATCTACTGCCTTGCAGATTACTCTCCATTGCTGCTGCACCACTGGGAATCATCTTTGCAAAGCCCTGCCCTGAAACCAGCACAGCTTGGTTACATCTCAGAAGTGTCATTTCCTTCACACACACCAATTTCCAGACTACTCAGGGCTTAGCAAGAAGAGGGATAAGCATATGATGCATTGCGGGGAGGGTAGGAGTTGATTTACATCTCTTCTCCTGGCATGAGACTTCCAGGATGGAGCACGGAGGACAAGGATTTAACGATGCATGATGTCGTTAGGCTAAAATGTTATGGACGAAGAGGACCCCACTAAAAACCAGTCAAAAGATGGCCTTTTACTAGTCAAAGGATGGCCTTTTGCAGGATTTTCAGAGAACTTTGCTCCAGTGAACTGTTCCAGACATCTTCTCCTGCAATGAGCCATTGCTGTGAGCTAATCTGTCATGTTAATTTAATGCAGCAGAATGCCAATAGATTGCAATCCATTATTGCTAAAAACCAAGTGTTTGCTATGACTATTAGCATGGAGGGAAGTATTTTAGGCACATTTATACCCCTTCTTCTCTCCATCCAGACTGGCCAGGCAGTTTTCTTGCACATGACTCAGTGTGCAGCTGTGTGACTAGGTCCAGGAGTGTGGCTGTAACCAAGTATGTGATGATTCTGTGGGTTTTGCTGCCTCTGTCTTCAGAAGAGCTATCGGTGCTTTGCTCGGGCCTGTGTAAGGCACAGCCTGACACCTTTCACAGGGTGACTTATCTAACTCAACTGGAGCAAGTCAGGGTCCTGCTGTTCCTTCTTGGCAGACGAGCTGTCTCTCCATCCGGCCATACTAGGAGCACCACCACACTGATTAACCTGACAATGGACTTGCAGAGTAAAATAATGTTGTCTTCCTACTGCCCTACCAGAAGTAGCACAGCGTGTGTCCCATCACCCCCTGCTAACTCCTCTAAGGGCATGGAGCAGCCTGGTAACCATTTGAAAATCCATTTTTCCATTTCCACCTCTACCAGAGCCCATTCCCTGGCTTCATGGCTTTCTCTCCTTGCATTTTCTTCGTGGCACAGTTTCCTGCTAAACACACTGAAAAGATCAAGTCTGCCTGTGTACCCCAAAGACTTCGTTTTTGAGGCAGAAGTTACCAGTAAAGGCACTAACTGGTGCTGCTTCTCCAAGAGAGCAGGGATAAACTGTTACATGGTGTGCAGGGTAATAATTAGCAATAATTAAAGCACAAGCAAATACATAACAATATACCTCACAGTCTGACTCTGGTGTATTAGCTTAGTAATCTTGAAGGCAAAAACTCTCCCATTTTCCTCTGAATCAGGGGTCAAAATTCTGCTGTTGCACCTAAATGCAATGCCACTGAAACTGGAACATTTGTCACTTGGATCTAATTAAACATTGATTAGCTGTTCTGACTCCCCAGTGTCCTCAAACACATAAAGTTGAAATCTCCCTCCAAAGATTGTCCCTAAGCAAATGCTGGGTTCTGGAAAGCTGCACTTTCCCCCTGAGCTCTTTAAGGTAATTCTGAGAAGTTACTTTAAAAATGAAGCCCTGAAGCTAGACTTGTCTGTCCCAGGCACCGTACCTGCTCCAGGCATACACTGCAATCCCAACTGCCAAAGTTGGGGCCTAAAGGGATTTTCCTGGGCTCTGAGTGGCCCAAAAAGAGGGGGCAGCTGTTAGTTTGGCCTCTGGGCACCACCAGAATATACCCGACCATCACAAGACAGGGCTCTGAGGTACCCATAAAGACAGAGCTGTAATGAAAAGCTGTCACTCCAACTAAGTCCAGGAGCAAGAGAGGATCTCCTCTCAGGGACTGCACCGGTGCAAAAGAACATCAGGAAAACACTCCCCCCTTTGTTACAGCTCTTGCTTCTCCTTTAACATAATTTTTGTCTCATAAGATTCTGCCACAAGTCCTGTAACTGTGGGATTCAAAGCACAGATTTCAGAGAGACAAATCTGGCTGTGTTTGGGAAAATTTCCTATTATAATGACTTGACCACAACTCCTCTGCAAATTGGTCCCAGAGTTAATTTCCCTTTCTCCAGTGTGAAGTAGCTTCAATTTCCACCAAATTTTATTATATTTCATCTACTGCAGCACCTGCTGTTACCAAGCTGCCCTCCATTACAAAGACAAGTGTAGATGGTCTTGTAGTCAAGCCAGAATTAATTCTACCCAGGAAAATAACTCATTTTCAGTTCTTAGAAACATATCTGTCCCTATCAGGAGAAGGTCAAATACAGATTTCTCCTGTGCCAAATGCAAGACTTTTTGAGTTAGGAGATTGTCATCCATAATTATAAAATATTTTAAGACATTTTAGCACTGACAGCCTGAGACCTCAGTATGTCAGTCAGGCTGAAATAGTTTTTGGGAACTCAGCTTTCCTCCGCAGAGATTACGAGATGGTGCATGAGGATACCATCACTCGGATTTCTGTGCAACAAAGTGATCTGCAGCAGTGGTCAGTGTCCAGTTTCTGGGCCATCTTCAAGCATGTGTGTCCCCAAGCAGTCATGGTCATTTGCTTCTACACTGTCAGACAACATCTTGCCATCCTTGGCAGGACCTGCTCATCCTTGCTGTTTTCAAGATAAACAGTTATAGTCAAAGAGCTTAATCACAGGCAACACCAACATCTTTACCTTGATATATGCTCTTTTTAGTTTCATGCACTTAGAACAATGAAGGCATCACCTGGAGTTTGGAAAAATATTCTGTATTAATCGAAGATAGAAAAATTATCTGCAGATAATATTTCTATGGATTTAATAATTGTTGTATTGACATGCTCTTGAAAACACTTTTAAACCATCACAAACACTTAGCAACTATTTTTCACAAATAGTATTTAGTTTAGCACCTGTTTTTTATTAATAATACCTAGTTTCTTATAAATGTGAAATTACAATTTGAGTAACAAAAAATTTTCTAAAGTAAAAAATATGAATAGTACTGAGCACTTCATCAGCGAAAGCTTAAGTCTTCTTGGGAAGCTATCAAGTGTGTAAAAAAAAAAGGTAGAAATTGGAAGTTGTTGAATTTGCTGGCAAGGTATCCCAGGTTACCAGAGACAGAGGCAAATCCCCACAGATAAAGATGTCCTCTAAAAACAATGGCTCCTGATGCTGCTCAGGGACCAGGGTTGTCTCTCTTCCATGGCATGGGCAGCACACACAGGTGGGATTTTGGTCTTCTTCACCTGCCCTGCCACCACCCCAGGTAAGCATGGGGAAACAATCAACAATGAATCAGGTGAAATAATTATACCTTACAGATGCTAAATATTCAGGAAAGCCAATAAGCAGCACTTGGACTCTCCTTTCCTCTGACTTAAACTCAAGATTTTTCCAGATGATGCATGGGATTGCAGTGGAGGGTTGAACAGGTTTCTCTCTATTTCCTACCCTTCCTCTGCATTATAAGCATATTTAAAGGGCACTTAGAAAAAGCAGCCACAACCTAAATTAAAACATAATATGAAAAGATAACGTTGGCAGGTTGCCTGGGAAAGTGATGCAGCATACTGGGCAAAATGTGGCCTTTGCCTCCCCTGAACTTTGCCCCTGGGTTTCTGGGCTTGCTTGTTTTTATCAGTTTTTCTCAGCTGCTGTGTCAGAAGAGGTGCTGCAGCCACAGTGGGGTTGTTGCAGGGGAGCTGCCACCCCTCCCACCTGTGTGCAGGACAAGGCAGCTCTTCAGCAGTGACCCCAGTGTCTCTACCCCGCCCTGGCACTTGGGGCTGAGCCCCCCAGCCGACCTTGCCTGCCCCCCAGCATCCACTTCAGAGCATCTCCCTCGCAGAAGGAAAATGTCCGATCTCTTATTCCTCAGCTCAGAATTTCTCTCTCGGTGGCTGATGACATACCACAAGATAGAGGTGCAGAACAGCTTAGGAAAAGAAAATATAAACCCACACAGATACAACCCACACAGGCACCAAGAAAGGGGCAATGTAGAAGCAACCAAAAGCCCTTGACACCAGCAAAATTTGGTTATAAATGAAACTGATATAGCATTGCAACTACAAAAGGCATGCCAAGGGGAGCAGAGCATTTCCCCAACATTGCTCCCTCCACACCTTGGTCACTGAGATCACCCATGTGCTGGGCACCTCTGCCTCAGCAGAAGGCTGCTTTTACTGTTCAGGCTAGGGTTAGGATTCAAAAAGGCACAAGGTCTAGAGCTCCAGGGACATTGCAACCAAGTAATAAGCTAGAAGCAAACCACAGATGATGGGGAAAATTAAATTTTTTGGTGGGACCTAGTAGGTCACTGGAAAACCTGCCATGTGAATAAATATACGTTATTTCCTCAAGTGGGGCCAAAGGTGCCCTGAAACTTTCCAGCTAGTATGAAACTGGCTTTAATAATAATAAGCCTGCAAAAAGTGAAGATTAAAAATTTATTCTGAACTAAATCAAACTATTATAAGAACAGTTTTCTGCCATTACAGATTTATGATACATAATATACAGCTGTCTTCTCTTGAGAACACTAAACCACATTGCTCAGCCTCTGTGAACAACTTGGAGCTTTGCTGCATCTCACCTTTGCTGCTCACTGCTGGACTCTCACTTTAAAACTGGAGGAACAATAAAAACATTTATTTTTTTCAATTCTTTAAAGAATAAAAAGCTCACATTTCCCTAACTGAATTATTGTGAGAAAGTTTTAGAAGGGATCGTCACTGATTTCAAAGTATTTTCTTTCTGCTGTTTTTCACAGAATTTTCCAAGCATAAAATTCCTTTAAAACTTCTGTTATATAATATTCCACTATAAATTATGGAATATTTAGTATAACCTGGAGTAACGATAAATAAAAAACAAACAGTAAAAAACCTGTCAATCATTCCTCTTAAAGGAATCTCCAGAAAGAACTGGAGGCTGAGGAGACAACACTGAATTATAGGAACAAGTAAATAAAAGAGAAGCACAGAATTATTCATGTTCTAGGAACTCCAGATGTCCTGTGATGTGCTCAGTTAGCATTAACAGGGCCCTGCTAGTCAGCAGGGGCTATATCAGAGATGGGGAGCTCCAAGCCTCCAGTAGACACCCAGGGCTTGGCTGCTGCACCCCTGGGAGACTCTGGTGTCCCTCAGCAGGGTGCTCATCCCTTTTTGCAAACCAGGCTGTGGTTTACTGGGTGACTCTGGTCCCACTGTCCCTCAGCTTACCCAGTCCCAGAAATCTCACCGGTATCAGCCCCACATTTGAGGTCCTTGGTAGAACTGCTGAGTAACAATCAGCACCAAAAAGAGCCAGGGGTTTTAAATACAGCAAAATACTGAATTTCTGGCCCCACACATGGGCTGTGAATGCTTTGCTGCACCTCTGCACATCTCCAGTCCCTCTGCTCCCTTCAGTATTTTGAGTATGATTCTGTGGCCATGCAGACCAGGTAGGTTTTTGTATTTCTTTCTTCTCTGACACATTCTAATACCTGCACTCTTGGCTTTATCTAACACTGTGGATAATTCTACTAAAGACTACTAAATTCTACGAAATTTTTAAATTAAAACACATTTTAAAAAAAGAGGAAATAGTTTTCTGGTTAAGTTGCTTGCCAGTAAATATAAATTCAGGACAGAGTCTATGACCCTATAAAAGTTTGATGGTGTTCTCTGCTGGAAGGCTGACAAGACGTTGAATTCCAAATTCAGGAAATGTTTGACTCTATGATGCATTTATAATTGAATTTATTTCCCTTGAATGCAACTGAGCATCTCCATGGTTTATTGCACAAGACAGTTGCATATTAAGGATTATGCCTGTAGAATCAAATAGATTGATGACATGATTTAGGACCTATCTAAAAAGATTAATTGATGTAAATATATTTTACACAATTTTCCTTAATCTGTCAGTGATTGAAATTCAGTCTGAGTCTGGTTCTGATTCTTGGATCTCCTATCTGAATCCCCATCTGGATCCTTTATTCAAAGGAACAAGCTGGTTTTATACACCTCCCCAAGACACAGCACCTCCCTTCATGGTAACTCTCACCACACAACCTATCCTGTGCTGCCACATCAGCAATGCACCTTCTAAATGTCCTTCTATGGGGTGATCATGCACTGCTCACCCATCTGTCAGCTTCTGTCAGACTCCTCTCCGTAGGGGTCTGCCGCGTGACACCTCCTTCCCCCCAGGGTCTGTGCTGTCTTGTGCTCCTTTGTGCTGCCATGTGCTTATCTTTCCCCACATTAATCATCTGAGGAGAACCAGACCAACTTCACACCTTAGCTTTGCTCTAGAAACCTTACTGAAAGAGAGAGGCGGGGAGAAGGAGTGTTCCATATAGTTAACTAAAAGCTTTGAATGTTCAATAAACTACTATTCCTTGAAGGGAAAATATTAAATACTTATTGTCTCATTTCTCATTGTCTAGTTCACTATTTTTTTTTCCTTTATGAATCAGCAGCGAGGATCAACCCTCATGGTGGAACTTCCAGTTTAACTGACCAGATCTCCACCCTAATGCCTGCACCACACACAGGCAAGAGGCAAAATAAGTTTTGTATTTCTGGGAATTTTGTGCTGCTCTACACAGATTTGTCTGGACAACGAGAGACGGGATGCCAGCCTTGCCCAAAGCTCAAGGATCTCCAAGGAAGATGCAGCATTGTTCCCATTGTTTCTTCATGTGGGTGCAACAACTGGTCCATGGATGGAGCTGGAGAAGTTCAGAGCTGCCCATATAACTTTCGCACAGATGACACTGCCATTTCCCACATTACCATGTTGTCTTCAAGCTCAATATTGCACAGACAATTAATAAATTTCATTTAAAATATGACAAATTTTTCTCTCAGTAATACTTATGGGGTTTTCCCTGCAATGTGCATTTTCCATCATACAGAGCTTTTCCAGCTGATTTTGGTGTTTCTTGGACAATACAGAAGTTCACAGCCAGCTCTGAGCTGCATCCCCCCCTTGCACACCAGGTTCACTTTGGCTCCCAGTGACCATAAAAGTTGAGTAATGGCTTGGTGGAGTTATAGACCCTGAGGCTGCCAATCTGCACCTACCAGGGTTCCCTGGCAGAGGCTCTGAGGATTGGCAAAACATTATGTTGCTCAGGTAATCTGTCACATCATCTGCCTGTGGAGCAGACAGCAAAAGCAACACTACACCACATTTTCAGGACAAACCAGTGTCATGGTTTGACCCTGGGTTAATGGACAGTTGTTTAGACCAATAGCGCTTCTCGAAATTCACATATTTAAACCAGGTGGAAGCCCGGGAAATTCTCTCTTCCTTCCGGCTTTCAAGCTGGNATGTTGTCTTCAAGCTCAATATTGCACAGACAATTAATAAATTTCATTTAAAATATGACAAATTTTTCTCTCAGTAATACTTATGGGGTTTTCCCTGCAATGTGCATTTTCCATCATACAGAGCTTTTCCAGCTGATTTTGGTGTTTCTTGGACAATACAGAAGTTCACAGCCAGCTCTGAGCTGCATCCCCCCCTTGCACACCAGGTTCACTTTGGCTCCCAGTGACCATAAAAGTTGAGTAATGGCTTGGTGGAGTTATAGACCCTGAGGCTGCCAATCTGCACCTACCAGGGTTCCCTGGCAGAGGCTCTGAGGATTGGCAAAACATTATGTTGCTCAGGTAATCTGTCACATCATCTGCCTGTGGAGCAGACAGCAAAAGCAACACTACACCACATTTTCAGGACAAACCAGTAAGAAGTACATTCAGCTGTAGCAGCAGGGGCATGTTGGTATGCAGAAACTCACACTTTGGCTTGGATTTGGGCCAGAAAACAATATCTAACAGCCCTGCTGGGGTGGGAAATGGGATTTTAAATGTCAGAGTCTTCAGCCAAGTAATGAGACGGACAATAAAATTCACACCCCCTCTCCCAATTGGTAACCAGAGGCTTTTCAGTGATTTTTTTTCCTTATAGTATCTTTAATGAAAGCAGCATTGAATTGTAGTAGCACATCACCTACAATTAGAACAGAACTTTAAACTGCACAGTGTTAAAATTAATTATATATTCAATTACTGTGTTCTTTTAGATACATTATGGTCACATTTATAACTATCTACAAAAATGACAAGTTGGCCATAAAAAAAAAAAATGAGGTGCAAAGACTTAAAAGGGCAGCATCTTTTAGAATCAAAGTATGTTATGTGGCTGTAATAAATAACTACGCCCAATTAGAAATAAAACAAGTATGAAATTTATTTCGTGTCCGAGAGTTCGAACACACAAAGCCACTATCGAAAAAGAGACAGTGCCAAGCCCGGGATTGGCACTGGGTGAACACAGGTCTGACCTCTATCGCATCAGACCTCCCTCTGTTCACGACCACTGCTTCCAACGGCTCATTTTTATACAATTTTTTTCATAAAGTCCGGATCTAGGGTATTCTTCTTGCCAATTAACATATGTATGAAGTATGCCATTCATGAAACTGGGGTGGACAAAACGCATCTTGTCTTTGAGTAATGTCCCATCACCCGAGGATGTTATCTGATGGCTCATGATGTTCCATATCTTGGTTCCTGATCCGGTCGTTAGCACCTGAGCTGGGAGGGGATTTTCGTAGATCGTCCATCTGCTCTTCCCAGAAGTTTTCCATGAAAAATGTAAACATCTTGACCCAGCTTAATTCTCTCTTGATGAGTCTGTTATTTTCTGTAGCTCAGTCTTTAGGATGCTAATTAGTTCCTGGTAAAGGTTACAATTCTCCCAGGGCAAGCTCTGCTCAATTTCAATATTGGTTACATCTTAACTTTGGTACATATTACATATTTGAGCACGAATTCCCCGTTTTTATTTATAACATAGCTGTTCCAGTACAAATGCCTGAAAGTTTAGTGCCACAGTTTCTCTGCTATATAGCCATCATGTAAATATTTGCATCTGTAGAAAGAGTAATGTTCTTGCAAGGACACAATTTGCACAACATATATATAGAACTTGGCATCAAAATAAACAGCCCCCTTTTGCTTTCAGTTCAGATCTGGCATAAAGCCACAAATTTGCTCCAGAATTTTACTGCAAGCAGGAATTTTGCCCACTGCTTCTGTAAGGCAGCTAATTTGCCAGTATTGTATTTTTGTTCTGTGCCAGCTAATCTGGATACAACAGATTGGATTTAAAGGTCAAAAACTCAAGAAAATTGACTGGCTGAAGATGATGAAATATTTTTTCAAAACTGATTTAAGATAATTGAAACAGCTCAGAGAAGCCATGGAGCATTTTATGAAATCTGTATTTCATAGAAGGTAAAATTGAATCTAGGTGCCAGCAACAGCCTGACATTGATTTTAGCATGCCTGCCTCAAATCAGTGTTTTCATCAAAAACTATTTTACTTCTGGCAATGCTGATGATCAAGGAAAAAAAAATTTTAAAAAAATCATCTGCACCATAAAGTCCATAAAACCAGGCACCAGAAAAAGAGCAAAGAACCAAAGAGCTTTCCTGACCCAAGCCACAAATCTGACTGGAAACTACCTGTAGCCAGATGTCAGATTGCACACAAGTCTCTTCTCCAGCATAGCAATGATGAATAAAGTCTGGGATCCAAGCAGCCTGGAAAGAGCAGTTTTCTTTCATTAGAACCCAACTATGTGTGCAGCATTTCTCAGCAACCCAACACAACTTCTCTTCCCACCGTGGTGAGGACAATCAACGTGTGTATTTCTACTGCAATAGAAGTTATGAAGACAAGCAAAAACGCTTTCTAACCTGGGGTGATAAAAGGAGAATTACTAACTCCACATGGTAGGAAACAACAGCAGAGCTTGGAGTAACTCTCCATTCTGATGGGTCTTGTGGTAGGATGACAAGGGCCGTGACTAGGATTCCTTCGAAGAGGATTTATAAAGGACAAAGGAAGCGGGCCTTGGCATAGACTAAAGGCACTGCACATGAACTGGGCTAATTAGTGCTTATTGACACTTTGTGGCACAGAAAAGTCATACTCTTGTGTGGGAGTAAATCAGCAATTCCATTCACAGGCTGGCAAGCCACTCTGGGATAAAAGCTGAAAGCTGAGTGAGTTGTTCATCATGGTGACTGAGCACAAAGAAAAGCAGACTCCTGCAGTTTTTCTGAAAAAGGTGCTGCATCTCATTGTGCTCTTCTTGTCCCACAAAGTGCTCTCTGGGTATGGGATGAGAAAAATGCCATCCCACCCCAAACGCTGCCTTTCAGTGAGCTGGGATCTGCAAGCCCCCAGGGCACTGAGAATCCCTCACATTGCCCTGCTGCACAAGCACTGCAAGGGCAGCTTTTTATCCTGTGCTGAGGGCTGCCAGGCTGCTCAGTCCTGGGTATGTTATTTGTATGGAAAATTCCTCCTGGTTTACTCTTGTAAGCCATCTCTGACCCGGGCAGACCCCTCGGGCTGAGCGTGCCATGCAGCTCTCAAGTGCTCTCCTGCTGAGCAGAGTGAGGGGCCCATGAGGGCTGAGAGCCATCAGACAAGCTGGGAACACCAGCAGTACTATGTGAGCCTAAAGCGCAGACCTGCAGAATCACAGGAAACAGGGCTGGGAGGCACCTCACAGGTCCAGCTTATACATTTTCTTGCCTAGGGCAGGAATAGCTGAACCTCTGCCTATGAGATATGCCTCATCTGTCTTCAACCACCTCCTCAGACTATTCAAGTATTATATTGCTCACTAAGAAGTCTTTACAGCTGTCTTGTTATGATTGTCCCTTCACAGCTCCCCTGCAGCCTCTTGCCTTCCCTTCTTCACTGATGCCGAAAGTCTTCTGTGCCACGTTTAATGTGTATGCTCCTGGGAGGGGTCCTGAGGGTTGGATAGATATACCCAGGGAACAGAAGCAGAGCCTACTTTGCCAGAACCCCATGACAACAGAGAGGCTGCTCAGCCAGGGACAGGGGAGGAAGATGAGGGTCTCTGCCACTGGAGAAGCAATGGAGAAGCAAGGCCCACAAAGGGTCACAGTCAGCATTGGTTCTGATTCCAGGACAGGGAAATGAGAGGTACCTGCTAAGCACCTTGTGGTTTTGCAGTTGTCTAACACAGACCCAAGGAAGGCCCACTTCTGTAGAAATTAGTGCTAATATAATCTGGAAATGCTGTTTTGCCAGGACTGCTGGCAGAGCCCTGCAATGCCATGGTTGCAGGATCATGCATCAAATGCTACTGCATCATTCCTCCAATCCATCACCAGCAAAAGCACCCATGCTAGGCAGGATTGCCAGCCCAGAATAATGCCAGAGACTGTGATGACCAGACCTGTTACATGTGCCACAGTTAATGTGTTTTGTGCAAATCTCACATATACAGAAGTGCTGCAGCCAAAGGTTTTTCAGCAGTTCAGTAGTATAAATGCATCTGCTCCAGTCCAAAAACCCACACACAGAGGGAGATTAAAGACATTACACCTAACAGCAAAAAATATCTTCTGTTTCTAGTGACAGTACACTATATGTTACCCAGAGAAGATGATCTAGGTTTTTCAGGGTGGTGGAGAGCTGTTCTAGACAACTGTCATACCAAGAAAGTGAATGTATTTGGAGTCCTTTGTTTTCTACATAGAAACATGCAATCATTTAGATTGAAAACTACTTTTAAAATTATCAAGTCCAACCAAGAACATAACACTGCCAAGTTCCTTTACCATGACCCTAAGTGCCACTATATATCACACATCAGGGACAAATTAAAAGCTGTTCTATATGGTTGGAAGTAGTCCTGAATGTATTTGTGCACATAAACACCTATACTGAGAGTCTTTGCTTGGAGGGACCCTTTTTCAAATTTTGCCTATAAGAGGCAGGTAGGTTTCGGTAAATCATAGAAGAGCTTGGATACAGCCACTGAACAGCACCACGGAAGGTTGCAGGTGATAGGGGTTGATCAATAGTTAACTGATGTAAGCATAGTTAACTATTAAGAGACAGCAAATGTTAATTACAAAACCTAAGAACCAGGATTCACTTTAATCTTGTCAAGATAAAAGAAGCAAGAATTGTTTAGAACCAACAGAGAAACTGCAGAATCATTCCACAAAGGACTGCGCATGCTCCGGAAGGAAAGGTAAAAAGTGCATTGTTAGGTAGACTACTAGCCTTCATCACGAAGACCCCCAAGGAAGAAAAGCCTTCCTCAGTGTGACCACCAGGATAGACCACACGTGTGGCACGTATGCTAATGCATTAATGACTTCCGAGAAATAATATGTATAACCATTTCCGTCCCAAGGAATGTTATGAATATTCATGAAATTTACCCATAATAATGTGTTTTAAGAAGTGCCAGAGTGTATGTTTGGAGGAATGATCCCCCACACCTGGTGCACAGAATAAAGCAAATACCCACTTCTCTTGATTCTGTCTCTGAAGTGTCCCTTGGCCTGGTTTTGGGCAATTCACAGGTCCGAAGAAGGCTGAATCCAGTCACACAGCCAGCTGAGGCACTGCACTATAGCTATCCTGCCCCAAAACCCCATCCTGGCAGCACTCAGCGTAACATCCACCAGGAAATTCCAGCCTTACCTCTTCCAGGAGTCTCCAGGTGCTAAATGGCACTGTGGATCTGAATTCAAGGTGGCAATTTCCATCTTGTCTCCATCACTGGCATCTTACTAGAACTACTTTAAGCTTTGTCCTTGGGGGGAAACATGCATTATGCATAGCAAGAATTTCTCCATCCATCATCCAGAATACATTCTCACTCTCATTAAGGCTTTCCAAGTCACCAGTCTCATTGGAAAGGAAGGTGAGCTGACCCATGAATGCTGCAGCTCCAAAGGCTCTTTGCTAGAAACACCATCCAAGAAGCACAAGTGGCAGGAAGGCTGAGTACAGACCCCTGAGTGACATGCACTGAACTGATCCTGTCCCTCAGGTCATCTGTTCCACGTCCATTACTGCTGAGTGCCTTGAGCTCTCAGCTCAATGAGAGGAGTTGCAGAGGCAGGCGGAAAGGAGACTACATCTTTGTGGAGGTATCAGGGACAGAGTCAAGAAACGGGATCTCCAAAGGTCTCTTGGCATTTCCCAAATCCAACACAGTAAGATTAAATTTAGCATATTACAGTTTCCTTGAAATGGGTAGCAGGATAAGAGGATGTTTAAGGGCCAGTAGAATAGACACAGAGACAAAGCCAGTGAAAGCTTTGCAGGGCATGCTCTAGAAGTCTATATACATACACTAAAAGAAAATACATTACCCTATTTTACCTTCTGTAATGTAATACCAAATTTCTTATTTTGCTAATGGAATGTGCAAATGTGGCAGGAAGTCTGAACTCAGACTCATGGAGGCTATTTTTATAGCTTGTAGAATCAGAGAAAAATACCTCCCAGAGACACAAGGCAATGCAACCAGCCATGGCCAGCAGTTGGCTGTTCCCTTAATGAGCAGACATCTTATCCATGTTCCAAAAAGGCCACTCCAAGTACAGCTCTGTTCCCATTGTGTTCTAATCCCTCCCCCCATCAAATGCCAAAATTTATGCCTGCTGTATTACATTATAAATTTATCTTTCTGAAAATTAATGAGTTATGACATGACACCAGGCATGATAATTGAACCTCAGGGCCCAGCCCTGTTGAAGCTGGTTTAGAGCTGTCGTACTTTTGGGGGTTAGAAAAACCTCCAGATGGCATTGGGGATGTTAAAAATAAAGAGACATCCAAGCCTATAGACTGACCTTCCACCAAGGGATATGTCTAATTATACATCCACTTTGCTTTCCCCTGCAATATATTGGAAGCAATTATTTTAAATAGATAAAGGATGTCAGTGAGGTTCAATTTGTGTCTCTGTCTATCAGCTCTGCAATATGAGCATGAACAGAGTAGTCTTAGCCACGGATGTGGATATGTCCTGAAGTTTTATTCTGACATTTGTGAGTCTCGTTAAATGTGCTTCTTTTATTAGTTTGGGGGTTTTTTTGCAATTGCAGGATATGAAGATTTTCAAGATTTTCGATTCACTCTCCACATTTAATTTGAAGTGATCCTGAGTTAAGTGCCAAGACATGTATTGGAAATGACCTTCAAGCTTGAGAGAAAATAATTTCATTTTAGAATCCATCAATAAACAATAGGCAAAAGCCTTGTGCATTTACTAGCATCTATCAAACATTTTCCCTTAAGAACTTGCTGACCTTGGCAGAGGCCATTCAACAACACACCACTTCTATTCACTTCCTTTATCAAAGAGATGGGATTTCTACTAAGCCATTTCTGCACTCAGAAATTAGGTCAGCTATCAACAGCAACAGATTACAGAGCTCAAATGATCTGTTCTCTGTGCCTGATGAAAGGGAAGTATAATAGCGGCCTTTCAGTGCCTTTCAGTCAGGGCATCCTCATCTCAGCTCTGCTCCTGCATTACATGACTGCACTTTTTAAGGACAACAATTTAAAGAGGAGGCTATTTAGCAGCCTGTAAATCCACCCAACAGTTGTTACATTCTGGTTTTGCTAACAGGAGTCTGGATAAAAGCTGATCAGATAATTTGCAGTGAATATTCTGAGGAGTATCTCAGGCTTTACAGCTGTGAAAGCAGGATCAGGCCCAGAACAGAATTGGTCCCAGTGAATTACACAAGCACATTTGACAGAGAACTCGTTTTGCACATCACAAGAGCGCAGGAGGAAGTTTTGAGTGACAGCCTCTTCAATAATAAGTTTTTGATTGCACAGTAAAAAAACTACAAACTAAAATTTTTAGGAAGCAGGTGATAAAATAAGAAAAGTACATGTTCTCAGATGATTTAAAGCTCTAACAACACATCCCATGCATACATTAGTTTTAGCAGAATGAAATTACCATGTTTCCAAAATTAATTCAGTAGCAACAAGCATAACAGAAGGTAAACAGTTGCAAGTATGTCACAGTAATTTATTTCATAGCACACATTCATTTTGTGCAAGAATCCCTTTTGCATTCTCACCAGTAGTAAGCTTTGAAATGTTTCACCTAGTTAGGGATGCTGCAGACACTCAGCTCACAGATACCCTTGTCACAGAAAGGTAACTTGCAGATGTCCACAAGCTCTGAGCAGATGGTGCACTGAAGAATATCTGCATACTGAAGGGCTGTGCAGAATTAAAAGGAATTTTTATGAGCCCACCAAGAAGTAGCTGCAAGCACAGTTAAATTCTAATTATCATATATTAGACATTATATATTAGACATTCAGCATGAATAGGACAAGGCCTCTGTGTTGTGCTTCAGCAATCTGGGATAAAGAAAAGGCTTCAAAACAAAGTATCAACAACACCAGAGCAGAATCAAACTGGTGTGGCTTTTCCTGAGCCCAAATCCTCACTCCTGTCGTCCCCAAGTCCCTGCTGGAAAACAGCGGATCTGTCCCCCAAGAAACCCCTTGGGATTTATGGGCACTGAAAATGTATGGAACAACAACCAAAAAAAATCAACCTACTTTTCATTTGAAAAAATGATCAAAATTTTTGGGAAAGTAATTATAGCTGAGACATATTTTCTCCAGATGTCGAAAATAATAGTTTCCCTTGCACAACAAAATAAGTTTGCTAACTTTCTAGCCTACTATTTTTTATGATCTCAGCAGTGCTACTAAGTGGAATTTGATAAGTTAAAACTGTCAGGTGGTTGTAAGGAAAGCACTGTAAACTTGCAGATGCACCAACGAAATTCAAGAGTTTTATAGATGTATTTTAGGGTGGAGATACTTAAATCTGGAAGCATAAACTTCTAGAACAGCAAACATATTTTGTGAGCTCATACAGATTCATTGCTATCAAGTTTGTGCCATCCCACAGGCTTAAAGGATTTTTTTGAGGTTACTCTGTTTAAAGGTGAAAGTAAAAGCACATAATTACATAAAATGTAAATAAGAGATCACTTGCAGTTCCTCTATCCTGGGTGTTATCTTTAGCAAGTAAACAGAGTATTCACAAATAATAGCCATTAAAATGCTCTTTTTCTTTTGTTGTTTCTTTTTCTATACATAATATTAGACATAATTTTCACTCAGCGTGAAAACAGGTATTTTCAAATGTTAACTGGCAATAAAGTTTCATTAAAGCAGGAGGACCTATCAGAAAAATCTTCATTAAAACCTCATTATTTTCAGCTAAATAAGAAAAACAATAGGTTTTTTTGTAAAAAAAGACAAGGTATACATTTTAACTCTTAGCTAAAATGACAAAAGCCTCTATTACATTGCCAGCCACTACCACCCCAGGTCTGTACTCTCCTGCCTGCACTATCCCTCCTCTCTGTGCTCCCATTTGAAAGCATTCACCTAAGCTGAATTTTTAAAAGAGAACATCCTGATCCCCAGATTAAAAAAAAAAACAAACCCTTTTCTCTCTGCATCTCTATGAAACATTGAACTGGGTGCGCATTAAGAGAACTAGAGCAAATCCAGCTCTAGTAAATAGCTGTGAGTAGGGACCAAATTTCCCTTTTGGGGTTAATGTAACAGCAGTAAAACCAACATACCTTCCTGGTTTGTCTGTGTATTTATTATTAACTGATTTTCCTATTGAAAAAAAATACAAGTTTTGTTATTAAAACCTTCAATAGTATTTATAAATAATAAAGCAAAATCCAAACATGGTCTTTCTCTCTAGTCAGTTCAGAGCATAATATCAAGTACAGATATTCTCTGTAAAATTTTCAGATTTTTAACTAATTATGTGTTTAATCAAAGCATGGGTGCACTTTGCTTGCACTCAGTTATCTCTCATCTCCTTCTTCTCAAAACAGTAGAAAAAAAATCCAGAACAAAAGGTTCATATCTCTCGCAGGTGCTCTTTATGCACATCTAATTAAACTTGGGACTATTAAAATTCAATACAATGAGAAAGTGGTCAATACTGCAATCAGATAAATGAGCTCATACAGTAGTGAAACAATCAAATCAAACAGACTTCATCAAATATTCCTCAAAAGTGACAGAACAAATACATTTCAATGCCTGTTTTCAAATTCCCTGATGATGTTACAATAGCCTTCTCTAATCCTTCAGGGAACAACAGTGGTTTCTCCTACTGCATGTGATGCATTATCTATACCCTTTGAAACACAGAGAATTTATCTCTAGTACCTTTCTGGATCAAATGCTTCTTGAAATTCTAAAGCAACTAGAAATGGCTATTCCCACTTGAAGATAACTCAGCATCTGCAAATCAAAAGAGATAAACAAACATTTCCTCTCTCTGCAAACCCAACAAGAAAATCTTTCCAGTAGCAAAGAGATTCACTACATAATCACCACAGGTTCCTTATCTCTCATCAGCTTTAGATTTTACATCAGAAGTGTAATGGACATTATTTGAAATAGGACATTATTCCTGTCTTGATAACCATGTTATGTATGACAGAGCCTGTCATCAGAGATTATTGAAATCCTCCTGAAATGCAATGATGAGAGAGTAACTGGGTAGGTTATTTTTGTTAGTTACTTAAGACAATTTGGGGGCAGCTTCTCAGAGCATAAATATCTGCTCCTCAATGGGAGAACTGTCTCCTACAGGTCTTCCAATAGTCTAATTGCAGTTTTGAAGACAGAAAAGGAATATATCCAGTCTTGAATAGCCAGGTTCTGGGTTCCTAAGGAATAATGGCTGATTAACAGGGCTATTATTCTTCCTGTGATATGTATTGGTGACATGGTGAAAGGCTCTGTGATTAATGCTGTGTGAGCTCATGAACTGAAATCATGTGAGATCCTCACAGGATGTTGGCACTAATTTATAAGTAGTAGAGGAAAATTAGTCCATCCTTAACTGCTTCCTGTGCTTTACCTCATCTACTTACTGCCTCTACCAGCCACCATCAGAGGCAGTTTGCTGGGATTGCTTTGCCAGCAAACCTTCCCACCAGAGATCAGTTCTTACAGATAGCAACCAATAAATTCATACCTCTAAAATGCACCTCTGAAAACCCCCAGAATGAGACACAGCAAAATCACTTTTGGGTGACCATATTCAGACTAAAATTCTTGCCAGCATCACATACATTGATTGGTTTCGTATGCCTAATCCAAAAAGCCCTGGCAGCAACATCATTACCTGTGACCAGGTACTGAGATACATGCTTCCCAGAGCAGCAGTCCCCCTACCTGCCCAATGCTGCTCCCATTCCGATCAGGAATATTTTTTCCAGTCTGTCCAGAAGATGAGATTTAGATCCCATGTTTGTGTAGGTGGCTACTTTTATGAACCCATTCAATAACAATTTCGGAGAATTTGTCAGCATGACCGACAAATATAGAAGTGCTCAAAATGAGTGCCCTTTCCAGTGTTTCATTATCCGAATCAGGTATCTGAGAGTTATCAGTGGAAATCTGAAAAGCACATTAAACTTAAATATAAATTGGATTTTTTAACTTAGATCTCACTACAACCGAGTGCATCACTCCAGGTGAAGGACTGAAGCTGTTCAAGGTTTCATCATACAAATCCCTTTCCTTGCTGTGAAGTTTTTACTGCTGTTAAGCACAGTAAAAAAGGGAGATGACCCAGGCTGCTGCTCCTTCAAGCTTCACACTGGTTTTACTGGGTGTATAGAAACCCTTCATGCTATGAGGCCCAGTGCATAAGCATCTGGATAATTTGAATTGACATGGAAATCTCTGTGCCCTTTCCCCCCCACATTCCTTGCTGTTGGGAGTTGTACTGGGATTGAGGAGATCACAGTTTTACCCTGTTTCTGCCGCAGTGCCCCTGTGTGACCTTGCATATTCCCACTCACATTATATGCTATAATCCAGAGAAATTCACTCTCCTCTTCATACAACACAAACCCTCAATCCCAGCCTGAAGCAAACCACCTTGTTTAGGAGGAAAAAGTACAGCAAAGCACCTACAGACACCAGCATATGTAGCACAGTTGACATTTCTCCTGCCTTCCCTGCTCTGGGTACCTTCAGCACCTTGTTTCACTTCTTCCTCAGATGTCTGTGCAGCTTCAAAATGGCAATTTCTTCCTCTACTGAACTGCTGTCAATACCCAGGCACACACAGCCCTTCCAAGAAGGGGAGGGTGGCAACATAATCACAATTCTGAAGGGTGCTTCCAGTGTGCATATGTCTCACCAGTGCTCATAAATTCCAGGGCTTGGCAAATTTTAGCATAGTTATCTGATTGTCAATTCATATTAGTCCCAAGTTAATAATTTGCTATTTTTTACAGTTTGCTGTCTAAAAACCCTCTGTTGAAAATTTTACCATCTTACCTCCAAATACAGCTACCATTTGGAGCAATTAAAAAGTACAATCAAGTATCACATAACCCATCGCAGCTTTGGGAAAGGCAGAGTATTCTCCCTTACCCTCATGTCATTACTGAATTAGGTCGTTTCCAGAAAAGCAAAGAACTGGAAAGTTTTTGCACCTGATTGTGACCATTTTGCATGCTCTCAGCTCTGCTTCTTCAGCAGGAATTCAGCGCCAGGAAATAACACTCATTACCCATTTTCCCTCTTTCCTTAAGCCATATTCCCCATTGCTTTGCACTCAGCAAGTGCTTTGCTTTCTCACCCCATGGTCCAGTTTCCTGAGTTCACACAGTGCTGTCTGAATAAGAGCATCCCAAATTACCTTTTTCTGATTGTGGTCACACACACACTCCTCATAACAAGCAGTTGAGGTTATGGTTGTCCTGACATGGGGTAGAGGAGGAACAAGCTGCGTAAATCAGAGATATCAGTCCATTGAAAAGCTGCGCTTCAACCAGCAAAGTCTTCTTCATGATTCTGGATCCTCCTGAGGACATGGAGAGACTCTTCTAACAGACCCAAGGGTTTGGGAACTGCCCTGCCACACTGACTGGGAAATCTGAATTGCTGCAGGCTTGGCTTGTCCCCAGAGCAGCTGCAAATTTGCTTTTCATGCCCTTTGCCCAGAAATATGCAGACAGTCTGGCATGACTGAGTCAGCAGAGGGTGAAGGAGGGATGGAGGCACAGGGTCAGTATTACCTCCTCTGCAGTGGGGTTATTCTCCACTGAAAAAGTGAGAATTTTGTCCCATGGGATTTCTGCCAAAGTCATTGATTGCAAAGGTCAGCCCACAGGCAATGCAGGATCTTTGATGTACCTCCATCCCTCCAAAATTTCTACACCTGCCTGACTTCTCACTGCATGCACTGTAAGCACA
The DNA here is from genome assembly GCA_013397975.1 of Machaerirhynchus nigripectus. Lineage (NCBI taxonomy): Eukaryota > Metazoa > Chordata > Aves > Passeriformes > Dicruridae > Machaerirhynchus > Machaerirhynchus nigripectus. Next base: position 28,597 of record VZRQ01005656.1, read on the forward strand.
AAAACACCTGCTAACTCAACGACTGCTGGATGTCTCCAGTCCCCAAATGCCAGGGAAACCCAGGGCTTAACTCTGACCCATCATGAAAGAAACTGGAGAAACCTCACTGTGCCTGCAGACTGAGCCCCCCACCACTATAGCAATCAAATAAATCCCACTGACTAACACATTAATGCCTCACATTTTGCATTTCCCAGCATTTTCCCTTTAACTACAAAGCTAAATTAACATCTAAAAGAAAAGGGGACCAGATATGACACCTTGGTTGCCAGGGAACTTTCAAACACAGAGGTTCCTTTCAGCAGGCAACAGCCTGGCTGCTGTCCTGGGTGCATCAGGGCTGCTCTGTCATGAGGAGCCTGGTATTTCACTGCATGCTGGAATTGCACAAAGTATTTTTTACAAAATCATGGGAGGTCAACATCACAAATACTTGGTGCCTTCAGCATTTTAATGGAACCTGTAAGTATTTCACTTCTCTATGGAGAGTTACACAGCATCCAGAGTGGCTTTGCTAAGAGATTGCAGCACTTGTCCACTCCCCTGTGGTCCTGGAACCCAGGAGAGCTGCTGCAAATCCCAAATGCATGAACACAGACTGTCAGAAAAGAAGAAAGACAAGCTGTCCCACATGCACCCTCCTCCTCCTCACAGGCCTCTTTCAGCCTTCTCCTGTCTGAGCAAGCAACAGGGGTTGGAGACAGCAGCCATTCTCAGCAGCTGATTCTTCCAAGAGCAGGAAAGAAGCCTGCAGCACTTCCTGCACTGGAGAAAATCAGTGAGGGAGAAACTTGTTTAGTAGGTCTGCGTAAGGAGTGCCACCCTAGAGCCTCCCAAAATTGTTTCTGTAGGACCCAACACTGCTGGTCCTTGGAAGCACCAGAACAGATCTCAGCATCTGAATTTTCTTGTTCTTGTGTTGTTTCTTCCTGAAAATATTATTTCCAAGTAGCTTAAGCTCCCAGCAACAGCCTAGGGAGTTGAATTTATTCGTATATATATGCATAGAATTGGTTTGAAACATGTGAAAAGTCAAAATGACACAGTTATGGTGAAATCATAAAATACCGATTTAAGGTATCTACAGCCCTTTGCTGAGGCAACAGGCACTGGCATCCACAGAAGGTACACAGCCAGTATCCCTGAAAGTAATTTTTAAATGCCCTGCATTCTGCTCCCTCATGGAAAGGTGGCATAGCTCTGGCTCCCCAGCACATCCTCAGTTCCAGGATCAGCCCTAGCCTTGCAGACAAGCAATATCACAACTTAAAAACATCAAGTAAAAGGTCAAAGTCACCTGGGCAGGGAGCAGAGAGCCAGCCTGCTGCAGAGCCAGCCCTTTTGGCAGAGCTAGCACCTGCCTCCATGTTCCTGCTTCTGCTCCAGACCCCAAGGGAGATGTGTGCTTTCTGACAGCACAGTCTAAGATGGTATCATCAAGGAAAGTCAAGGAAATCCATGTCCTAATTATCCAGTGTCCCTAGCACAGCAACTAAGACCCCAAAAGAGGAGAGACTTCTATTCTTTCTCCCCTACTTTCTCTCTAGGTAGGTGACTCTTACTAATTTCATCCAGCAATTGCATCTCATTTGCTTAATAATGATAGAGAATATTTGTGGGTGGTAACAACATACAATGCTTTGATGCATATTTGATAACAAAAGTTAATGCATGCTTAAAGGGAGCAGGAAGCAATCAGCCAAAGGAGAGTTCTGGGAGCAAATACAATTTGTGGTATCTTCCAGTTTCCAGATCCATATGCGTTAACTCCCAAGTGCCAGAGAAACCCCTGGTAAATCAGTGTCAGGGCAGTGGGAAGTGCAGTGATGCACACACAGCTGCATGAGCAAAGCACATTCCATTTCAGAGCTGTCAATGCCACGGTGTTCACCTGTCGGAGTCCAAGGCATGCCTCTGACAGCCCTGGCAGGTCAGGGAGCCCCGAAGCCCCTGCGAGGGGGTCCCAGACCCTGGCCAGAAGCCAAGAATAAAGGAGTTTTCGATCTTAGTCCATGGGAAAAATTACCAACACTGCGAGAAACATTGCAGAGCACGAGAGTTTAAAAATAGGTGCAAATTAATTGGTATAAAATGGTAAATAATAAATACGTTGTGAAAAATGGTTGGATCATGGAAAGGGTACAAAAGGGACGGGACAGCCCAGGACTGGGCAGTTCCCGCTCAGACACGGCTGGCATCAGACTCACGGCCGGAGCTGAGAGCTAGCTAAAGATAAGAAGAAATAAACAACTTAAAGCAACATCTGCAGGCGTCTTCTCATCTGTTCGGGCTCGAAGGTAAAGCTTCACAGAGGCTAAAAAAGAGATAACGGACTTGTGGGGAGTCACAACTCCCACATTCACCTGTGAGAGATGATACTCTGACAAAGCTGCTTCCTCATTGCAATGACCTAAAGAGGACAGCTTGGCTCACCACACAGTTGACAATTAAGTTGCTTGCGCAAGGAAACTGCAGCTGCTCGGAGTTTTAGAGAAGCATGTTTCAAAGAGAAGAAGCAAAAAATACTGTTTGTCACTTCAGTTTCCAGAAGTTTGCCTGATGTTTCCTTTCGGGAAGGGGTTTAGAATCTGAATGGACGCACAGGCCGTGAAAGCAAGACACCCATGAAAGCCCAGGTCCTTGCAGGACCTCTTCTTCAGGCCGGGGTGGAGAAGCTCACAGACCGCAAGTGCCCTGTCCCCACCACAGTCTGGCTGTGAATAGCACACCCAGCACATCCTCCTTCCCATTGCCTTTGGGACATGGACAATTTGTCATTCCTGATGTTTTGTAGGTCACGCTAGAAGGACATCTAGAGCCACTGCACTGCACACAAATACCTGCTTAATTCATAGAACCATGAAATGAATGAGGTGAGAAGGTGCCTCACGGCCCTTCAGTTTGTATCATCCAGATGAACCTTGCTCCTCTTTACTTATGCCCAACACTTCAGGTAGGTATAGGTGGAAATTAGTTTCTGCTCCACCTCCTTATCTCCAGGCTGAACCATCCAAACTCATCCCACACCCCAAACCCTGCCAGTTCCTGACACGTTTTTCAATTAAAAAAAAAACAAAAAAAACAAAAAACCCCAAACAAAAAAAACCCCCACCATCAGCTATACAAGTCCCCCACCAAAAACCCCAAACCCAACCTTGTAGGAAAATAAGAATAAAAAATGCCTGCAAATTATCACATCTCTGACTTATATAATGAAAAATTTCAACTTCCAAAGTGAACAACCAAGGCACAGACTCAGACCGGCAGGGATACTGAGACGTTTTTTGACAGACATGAGCTGGTTTTATACACTTCTTCAAGATACCGTATTTCCTTATATTATACTTTTCACTAAGCGACCTATCACACATTGCAAGGTCAGTAACACACTTTCTTCATCTCCTTACATGGGGGTGATCACGTGCTCTTCAGGCATCTGGCAGCTTCTGGCAGGCTGCTCTCCATGGGGCATCTGCCACATCGCATCTCCTCCCCCCAAGGTCACGCAGAGACAAGCTCCTTTGTGCTGCCATGGCATTCCGCAGGCACGTCCCACCACCTGTAATTCAATTCTATCTTGTCTCTCTCCACACTAAGATGTATTTCATGCTCTTGGCCTTTGACTGCATTTATATGCTTGCCTATAGCTTAGAAAAAAACGCTTTAAGGATGAACAAGCCAAGACAAAATTTTAACATTGTTAGTCTGACTCAGATTTCCAGCACTTAGAGAAATTGCAAATTTTGCCACGCTAATCCAGCTCATTCATATTAATGCAGGGGAGATCAGTATTAGTCCAATCAAAATGCAACTCAGTGTTGTGGGCTTATTTATTTAATATAGGGTTTAGCATCAGAATGCAACATTGAGAGAACACTAATACTGTGAAGGCAGCAAGGCTTGTTAAATTGGTTTGAGGACTTAGAACAACGTTAGACAGAATACCTCAGAAGTTAATCAAGTACTTTGTGAGAATTATAGACCAGGGTATTAGAAGTCATACTGGACACAAGGTACAAATGATAATCTTTGAGTGATTTATTAAAGTAGAACTAATCCCAGAAAGGACAAAATTATGTCCACAATGCTCAGTGAGAGAGCACAAATGTCACAAGATCTGTCAGGATGAAGCCTGAAGTTTCTTAATGTCAGTTTGTCTGAAGAAAGGGAACAAAGCCAGTTAGCTCATTATATGCTTCAAAGTCTTTAATGAATGACAACTTACAAAAACTCATTTAAAGATACATATAAATTCATTTCTCCAAAGATAAAATGTATTTTTTGAAAACTGATGCCAATATTTTGGCTCACAGTAGATGCAGGAGATAAGGGCAAACTGAATTTTTCTGTACACAATAGCTCATGTGAACAAAGCAGCCTGGCAGCATTGTGCAGTAGAAATGGATATTGTTCTTGTGGATTACACGGTGCTTGAAAACCAACGTTAAGAAGTTAAGAGAGATGAAAATAGCTTGATGGATACTACCATTTCACCCGTCCAGAAAGGATTTTAAAGCTTGCAAATTTGATTACATTCTTTACATTTTGCTGCTAGAATGTCAGTTATTTTTGTAACCACTGCTAGTGGAGACATCTCCTACATAAAGCCAAATCTGGCTGTTTGGAAATGAGGACTGTGAAATGCTGACTGCCAGGAAGGGCAGCCAAGACAGACACAGTTCAGAGGGTATTAGTGGGGATCACACAGTCTCTTTTTATGTCTGACATGTCAGCTGATTTAGCTGTAATTTTCAGAACCATCCTGGAAGATACACATTTCCTAAATAAGGATGTTTCTGTATTTCTCATTAATAAACTTGGTCTTTTGAAGCTCTGAAGATCTCAGCTACCCTCTGAATGAAGCTTTGTACTCATTATTCTAGCTCATTGCTGCAATGTTCTTGGGTAACGAAGCACAGCACATAATACGGCTGATCATTTAGCTCCAGAGGACACAAAGGCAGAAATTGCACTCTTGTTAGAAGATATTTTTATGAACCATTCTAAAGAATGGATTTTTTTTTTCGGAGTTTAATTTACTTTCCCTCAGGAATCTACACATGCTCCAAATCTAGACAATCATGAGAACAAAAGCTACTGAAGTCAATGAGCCAAGGAGTTTGCTTTTTTTTTTAATTCTCCCTCCTCTGCAGGATAGGTGGTACTTTGTGCTCCACCTGGAGCTCATTTCAGCTGGGCTGCATAGGCACTCACAGCAAGTCTTCCTCTCCTTGCTCCAGTGCAGGGGGACATGGTCCCTGCCTAAATCAAGCTCATGCTTCATTATAGTCTGGTTACAGTAGCCCTGCACAGGCCAAGCCAAGAGAGGTGCAATGAGGGTGGAAACCGAGAGTTCCCTGGAGCAGCCCAAAGCAGGCAGCAGTCAGGCAGTCAGCGAAAAGACCCCAAGTGCTTTCAGTGGGCTTCAATTTGATCTCCAGCTATTTAAATTTGCAGAAGTTACCCTCTGTAGGGCAAGGTGGGAGGGAGGGAGGGAAGGAAGGAGGAGAGCCTGGCTTTCCTTGGGCATTCACTGCCTATGGGACAGCACAGTTCCCAACAGGGGAGCAGCATGGCCAAGCCATGCACAGGTACCCTGGAGCATGCTGTGTGCAGAAGGCTGGATTTTGGGGCAGCCTCTGGAATGGCTCAAATTGCTCAAGAGCAATGCTGCCCCAAGCCAGTGAGCAGGAACAGCAGTGGAGGGATGAGTTGTCACATCCTACCTTATGTCTGGAAAAGCACTCGATATATATGAAAAGTTTACAAAAACAACAAAATATTTTCACAATGGTGATCTACAACAGGACGACATCTTTGTCCTCAGTTGCCCTTTGTGAAAGTTGCACAGCTCCTCTCATAACAGGTAGTTAGGGAGCTTCAATTCCACCTCTTGGGCTCCTGCCCAAATTGCAGAGCTGGCCCCAGGTGCTCCAATTCAGGCTGCCCCACAATGGGGTTTACCCACTCTGTCCAGGGACTGTCAGCTCCACAGCAAACCTCATGAGAGGTGTCACCATATGACCTCTCCTTTCCTTCTGGCAACACAAAATCTGTTTGCTCAGATGGGAGCAGGGAGATGGGGCAGAGCAGCAGGCAGCTATTCTGCATTGTGTCTTGGGGTGACGTTATGCTGTGTATCCCCTATCACCGTTCTATGCCCAGACATGATTCCTGTGCCTTTCTATGCCTTTAAAACTGAGTGCAAGACAGAGAAAAAAAACTGAGCGAACTTTTCAAACAGTCTGTACTTCAAGGACACACAGATTAGTTTCTTGCTACTGAGGAGCAGGGGAGAGAACTCTTCTTGCTTTTTCAGCCAGTTTTTTGGGTTTTTCGGCTCTGCTTCTCCAGAGAGAGACAGAGATTGGTTTTTTCCGGGACTTTGGTTTCTTTTTTCCTCCTCTTCTGGACTTGTTCAGAACACCAGAACATCAGAACTGAGGGACCTTCCACCAGCCTGGAGGGGGGCCCCCCACGCCAACTCAGCTCCAAGGAGAAGGAGAGGGACCACACCCAGAGAAGGACTCTAGATCTTTCAGGTTTTCTCTCACAATGAGAGGTTTTTTGTTATTTAGCATTATTATTATTATTTTCCTGTGTGTTTGTTAAATAAATAGTTTTTGTTCCCTTTTTCACATTCCTCTGAGGAAAAATCTTTTTTTTCCCCGAACCTGGAGGGGGAGGGGTGGCTGTAACCCGTCTTCCTTTGAGGAGGAGACATTCTTTTTGAACATTTCCCTGAAATTTGGCTCAAACCACCACACATTGCTACAGCAAATCCCACACGGCAAATCAACTACAAGGCCATGGCTTCACAGGGAGGATGGGAGAGCTCCAATGATCCAGGGAGCCATGCAAACAGGCACGCAACATCACCTGTGGTCCCCTACATCGCCACACAACACTCTCTGCTGGAAGGCAGGAGGGGTAATGCCCAGGGAAAGGCTTGTTTAGCAAATACTTTTTGCAGCAGGTGTTGGTGGTAAAAGTGCTGCAACCTTCCCAAAAGCATCTCCACAAGAAGCCGCTTCAATAGGGCTGCTGCGCACACAGTTGGCGAGGGCAATGTGTCTTCCCCAAGCATCTCATGCAGGATCCGGCACTCCCGGAGTTGCCGATCCCTGTTGGGGATGAATGGGGGAGGCCACGGAGGCACTCAAGCAAGCCCCCTCTGCCACCGGAGCAGCGGGCACACACACACATGCAAGCTGATTATAAAAGAGTCCAGGAAGGGTCTCCATATGGGGTTCCACTGGAGGGCTTACTGCAGCCAGTCACATGAAGGCTTCCAGGCACAAAGACAAAAAACAATGGAGGGTATTGGGTTTTTACCAGGACAGAGAGAGCATCAGGGCCAATGGTCTGAGGGCACAGGGGCGGTACAAAGGTGGGACTAGGGTAAGGGAACCAATAGGGACACCACAAGGGAGGGACTAAGGAACAAGGGCCAATGGGAGAGCAGGGGAAGGACACCATTCTAGGGCACAGACATATAAGGGATAAAGGGGCACAGAAGCCTACAGATCAATCAGGGGAACAGAACTGGGGTACATTAACATAAAGTAACAATGCATCCTAGGAGAAGCCTTCCCTTGTCACTCAAACCTGGGGAGGATTTAACCTTAGGGACAGTCACTCCAATGGACCTTCCTGTCCCTTGTCCTATGAGCTTCACAACAACAGGCCCGCTGGCCCCCACAGATACTTATTCATGTGCAATGCCTCCCTAAATAAGAAGCTCCTTGCTTTTGACCCCATAGGCATTCCCACACTGCCTTATGCCTAGGAAATGCTGTCTCTACCATGTTCACTTGGGTTTTTTGGTTGCTAAGAATTGTAAGCCAGGTGGCAAAAATCTCAGAACAGCTTTCCACAGCACAGGAAAGCTGTTGTGTTGAGTTGTATTTAACTGCAAGTGTTCAAAAGCGAATGCTATGATTTATAAATCCAGGGGAATGGATGTAAGAAAGAGCTGTAAAAATATATCTGACTACTATCCTACTGCTGTCTAGCTCCAAGAGGAATAGTGTAGTTGTCTGCATGCAGCCTAAGCCATTCTTCACACCATCACTTCATGCCAAATGACAGGGAACTGTTTGACCAAAACAACCCCTAAAACTGAAGAACGGTTTCACAGCACACAGCCATTACCATCACTCAGAACAAAATGATTGCTAACCCTGACACATGCTCATAAACACAACCTTTGTGAAGCCACTGGAGAAGCAACTGAAACAACAGATCATTAGGAGATTAATTATGGCCAACCCACAGACATTTTTATGACCTAGTTAACATTTGATGGCCAATATCAAAAAATGCAGCCGCCTGTGTCGGAGAACCTCAGTGGTGCCCATCTTTGTGCACTGCTGAGCCCTTGCTGATCCTGTTCCTGCTGCCCTAAAAACATAGCCTTGAGCCAAAGAGAGAAACTCTGGTGCTCTTCAGAGGTGGGCTTTTTTAATATTAAGAGAGCAGCTGAAAGACACATACACATCATAACAAAGATCACAAAACTGCTATCTTTTAAAATTAACCACACACCCTATGAAATCTCCCACTTGTACGAGTAGTGCAGCTTTTTGGAGTGGATTTTTTTCATTTATTCTCTATAATGTTGTTTGTTAGTTTTGCATGACTCAATAAATCCAAACAGCCTTTACTGAACAGAAGTGCTAAGACTCTTTTCTAACCAGAGGGCATTTAACTCAGTAGTAACACAAACAAAGGGTTTTTTTTTTTTTAAAGCCTGTAATTAGCAGAAGTGATATTGCACCAAATAAATTTTTGTGGTGATCCAGAGCAAAAAGGTCATGATCCAAAACAACACGAAAAAGCCCCTATAATTAAATACCAAACTACTGATGTGGAGGTAAATAATTAGGGATGGAGCGAGAGAGCATAGGAAGCTCCCAGCTTAGAAGGGAGCCTATGGCTGCAGGAACTTGCAGGCGTTCTCATAGGCAAATGTTCAAAATGTATCTATACTCTCAATAGCATGGCAGCATATCACAGGAGCAGCTGCGACTTTGCCTTACCTTTAATGATCTCCGGTATAAAAGTAATCATGATGGACTAGTTAATTACATCTTTCCTAATAAGTAACATAAAAGGTCCTACTCTGCTTTAACTTTAATGTCAAAAAGGGGAGGTAGAGAATGAAAAGACACCCAGGAAGGAAGCGTACAATTTTGCTAAATATAATCCATGGCTTTACCAGCCCCCAACTGACACACATAGAAAAGAAGATATTTCATGCAAATGGGAAGCCCATTTCCTTCCAGCAGTCGATACTCAGCTTGTTTGGCAGGGCCATTACCTGCCTTTCCACATGCTACTGTGGGAATTTTGCATTTCATCTCCTCCCACACACACAGCAGCCATGGTCCCCAGTCTGCTCCCTTTGGTGGCGAAAGGGCTTTTGCTCTGAGCTGTGCGGGCTCCTCTGTGAACTGTTTCTGCAGTTACAGACCTACCTGAGCACAAGTTCAGGAGATGTGGGAGATCAGGCAGAATCACTCTAGCAGATCTCGGTTTTGCCTACCCTATTGTCATCACAGAGGAGTTTCAGGAAAAGGCTCAGTGTTTCCCCAAAACAGCGGCTTGTGTGTGTAGATGTTTATGAGGGCAAGATAACAGCAGCAGAGAGTACACATCAGCCCAAAGCAATGCAAAAATTAGCCTCACATTTGCTTTCAGAGTAGCCATACCTATATCTCTGTTTTATATTTCAGCTGAGCTAACCAAGCACAGTTTTCAGACTGTGCCCACACTGTAATTGCTCAGGGCCCCATTATCTAGAGATATGGGACATGCTGCCCTCAGCCCCCTAAGAGTTTACAAAAATATTAATGCAGAATGTTTTGTTCGCCTTTGCTTCATTTCACCCTTCAGGCTTCATTTCAACAAGCTGAAAGCAGAACAGAGCAGCCCTGAATTTCATCTCGCCTCAATAGCACAGGAGATTTTTCGGTGCAGAGCTGCAAACAGAGGGTGACCTTGCTGCTGTAAAACCCCAGCCCTAGAGGGGCACAGCCATGGCTGATCCAAGCTCTGCTCACACCCTCAGTGCCTGTGGTGATCCCCCTGCTCAGCCTGGCAGGGAGGGAGCAACCCTGTACCCCTGAATTTCTTTGCTGACACAGAGCCTGGGTGAGAGGTGAGCCCTTGGCTCAGTGAGGTGAAGGAGGCTTGTTCCAACGAGCAATATGTGATGGTTTGAACCTGAGTTGATGGACAGTTGTTTAGACCAATAGCGCTTCTCAAAATTCACACATTTAAACCAGGTGGGAGCCCGGGAAATCTCTTTCCCTTCTGGCTTTCATGCTGGTAAGAGGGCTCTGGCCGCACGGCCAGGCTGGGCCTGGCTGGGCCTGGCCGGGCCTGACCACTCGGCCCTGGCAGGGGCTGGGGCCAGGCCCACGGCTCCGTGAGGGCCGTGATGCCCCCCCACCTTCTCCAGGGCAGCCAGAGATGGACCTTTACAGGTTCGGCTGAAACCAGCTCTTGGCCGCTGCCCAGCAGAGAGCATGTGACCACCAGAGAGAGATAAGTTGTAGCTGCAAGCCAAGGCCCCAGGTAAGATTAACCCCTTCTGAACTGTAAATTCCCCAGAAGAAATGAGGCCTGCCACATCCATCCTCCCCCAGGTCAGAGGAGAGGGAAAGGCAAAGGCACGTGAAGAGATACCATAATAGTGACACCAAAGTCAGTGAAGAGGAAAGAGCTGAAGCCCAGAGGGAGGAGATAGAGGAGATGCAGAGGAGATGAAATTCTTTTGTGAAGCTATGGTAATGAACTATNACCCCATTAGCTAAGACTGAACCTTTGAAAACAGCTGTGGGAAAAGCTGTGAGCCGAGGGAAGGGACTTCCACATGCCAGCAGAAAACCACCCCGGGCGGCTGTTGTGCTGTGACGTAGAAGCCACGAGAAGACTCCTTCTTGTGGAGAAGCCCCATAGCATGAGCAAAAGAGACTCCTCTCCCTAAATGAACTGATAAAAGACTATTACAGGGTTGATAAACTGACTGAAATAATCTCAAGTTTGTGCCTTTATGTTGTAACTGGAAAGAGGGGGGAGGATGAGGGGAAGTGTTCTGACAGTATATTTTGACTCTTATTAATCCTTTTCTTTTAGTTATGTTAATAAACTTCTTCATATTCTTTAAGTTTGGAGCCTGCTTTGCATTCCTCCTAATTCTTATCTCACAAAAAGTAAAAAAACGCAAACCAACCCCCTACACTAAATGGTGATCCCCCTGCTCAGCCTGGCAGGGAGGGAGCAACCCTGTACCCCTGAATTTCTTTGCTGACACAGAGCCTGGGTGAGAGGTGAGCCCTTGGCTCAGTGAGGTGAAGGAGGCTTGTTCCAACGAGCAATAGAGATGGTCACAGTCTGTGCTGTCTCAGGGGAGCATGCAGTGCTCTTTCTAGCTGAATGCAGATTCTTCACGGCTCAAAAACATTTAGTTGTGGCATGAAATACCCTGGGAAAAATTCTGAATCCTATTTACACCTGCCACCATTAGCTGGAAATTATTTTTTACAGGTGGGAACATCAAGGTTTCATATTCTGTCAAAAATATCAGCAAAATTGCTAAACTCTTAGGGATGAGCATTTTGCCAAACTCTACAAAAAGGAAAATACTTTTGCTTTTTGAGAGGTGGGGATGCTCTGAGAAAGGCAGGAATGCTAGTGGGTCACTGCTCAATGTCAAATCTGCTGCTTATAGGGGGCAATTAACTAATTGCTTCCTAATTAATTAGTGATGGTAATTAGTATTAGTAGGTACTAATACTTACTAATTGCATGCTAACTGCTAACTTACATGCTTTCTGGACTTCTAATAAGAAATAAATAATATTCATATCTTCAAAACATTTTCTGAAAGTCAAAGTTTTATCCTTAGCTTTAAACACTCTTAAATCTTTAGCACAGCTCATAGCAAGAGCCTTCAGAAAGGGGAACACAGTCCATGGGTGTCTGTGCCTTTCAGTGGAAAAGGTAAGTTCTAAACAGCAGAAAAACATATAATGGAGCATTCAGGAGCATCTTAAAATAGAGGGACTAGAACACCCTGGATGGCAAGTCAGGTACAGACAAAAGAAGACAGACTCTCACCTCATCAAAAATGCAATAAAATTAGCGTTTTGCAAAATCATCTTTGCAAAAAAGCCACCAGAATAGGGTCTTCTCCATTGAACTTGGTGGTTGCTGTCAGGCAGGACGGGCAGCAGCAGAAGAAAGGGAGGAAGAGAGAAGCACCACATCCCACTTCACTCCAAGCAAACATCCTGCTTTAAAGGAGTCAATAGATGTTGCTCATTTTGGGTACACATCCCACTCACCAGCCTCTTGGCTATTCTGGAGTTGGCCAGCCCCTCTCCCTGGCTCTCAGAAACATCTGTGTATTTCTCACTGTGTTCCAGCATAGGGCAGAAGTGGCTTCTAAAGTCCTGGCTATGCCCATAAAGCAGAGCCAGCCAGCTCCATGCACAGCTGCACTCATGCTTCCCTACACCACGAGGAGACAGACGGCACAGAGAAATTATAACCAACTCCTAGGCAGGCTCCCCCAGCTGGGCTTTGCAATGACAGTAGAGTGAAATAAGAACATAGTGTAGCAAGATTTTTGTAAGTTTTGCAGAACACCCAGTGACCTTTAGCAACACAAGCCTGGGGAACAGACTGGCAGGGGGTGTATAAAGTGAGCACATTCACTTTGCTTCACGTGCTGTCTATGCAACAGTGATTTTTAACAATTCAAAGCTGCCCACTCTCCTGTCATATGAAAGTTCAGCTGTTTTCCCCATTTCAGGATGAATCACAGGGTGGTGAATTTGCCTAGCAGCTAAGGGCACAATCCAGCACTGGGCTGCCTGGCTCTAAGCTCTGCCCTAAACCCCACCAGCTTTTTTAAGACCCTCTGAACTGAGTCAGGATGCAGGGCTGGGATTTTTGTGCTGCCTCCCACAAAGCAGACTTATTTCCATTGGAAATTCTCCAGCCATGCATTCAAGAAAGATTAACCTACCTGTGTTTACTAGGTAGAGGAAATGAGACAGACAAATGGATGTCTCTGCCTGATGCCAAGAGATCTCAGGTGGCCTGTACCAACAGAGGCTGCAAATCCACAGCCAGACAAAAATGTCATCTGTATTATTCAGACTCTGACTATAGGAGCATTTAGCATGTAAATTTGCTACAGTCAGAGCAAAGGGTTTCCTGATCGATCCAGTTTCACCCAGGGCAAAGAATTAAAAACTGGTGAATTCCCAGTCTGTAAATCTGGGCAGTTTCCAGAAGCAACAGAAGAGAAGAGACATGTCATAGCAGACTTGTGATCTGGTACATCACCTTCCATGTGGTACTGAAACTACTCTGTGGTTTTGGATGCAGACGTGGTTTACTGTAATCAATCATGGGTCTTGGATTCTGCACAGCCAGAACATGACTTACAGTGGTGGAACCCCTGCTGATCCATAACAAAGGAGCAAACCAGTTGAAACCCCACGGAATCTGGGTATCAGGAATCTGGACACTCACTGTCACTCACTGTCAACAACCTTCTAGTTCCTATGAAGGAATTGAACTAGTTTCTCCTAGCTGAGTCTGCCTTTCTCTTCCAAATGCATCATGAACCTTCCTGTCATTTCCTCATAAAGTTGTTCAATCAAGATTTCCATACAGCTGGCTTGACTGCATCCTTCCTACTACATTAATATATGCAAAAAAATGGCATTATTGATGCAAGCAAGGGGATAAAAGGTCACTGAAGCAAGTTTAATTAAAGAGAAAGTCTGAACTTCAGCAAGACTTAGCTAAACTGAGACATATTGATTAGCTGAGCTAACAGTTCTAATTATTACAAGACAACCACAAGTTTGCTTTGATATTGAACAGAGACAATCCTTCAGATCACACTATTACATCCCTCTGTCATTTCCAATCACCTGGGAGATTGCTTAAGCTAAAACCAACAGAAGATAGGTACAAGTGAGCAGAGGTCTCCAGCCCAATATGGGCAGAGCTCCTGTCCTTTGATGAAATCCAAACAGATGCTCCTGCAGAGCACCCTTCTGTGGGGTAAATAAGTCGTAGCCATCTGTGTGAAAACTGGTCCCTTGGAGCAGGACAGGAATGGCAGAGTGGCTTAATTCCAGTAGTTATATAGCTAACACATATTAAAAACTGAAAATAATTTTTTAAAAATGACATCTTCAAGCATCACCCTAGAATTTGAAAGTGGGGGGTGGTATACAGTCAGCCCAGATTTGTAAATGGTGTGGAGAAGGGAAACAAAATATAGTGGGATTTTGTTTTTTCTTTTAACCTTAGTACAAACCGGGGTTTGGGCATTTAGCAGCACCGTTTCTGAATAGAGAACGCATCCACTAGGCCCTTCTGCCACTATCAGCTTCTCAAGGGCAGGCTACTTCTCCCATCACTTGCACCATGAGACGACCCTGAGTGCAAGCAAATATTTTTGGGTAGTTTCAAAATATGTCTTATCCCAGAGACAGGTCACTTCCACTAAAGCTCACAGAAATTTTCTTTACTTAATCTCCCTCCTTTTCAAAGCACTCTTTCCCTCCAAATGAAGAGATATTGCCTGCACATTAGCTCCATTGCACATGTGACACTGCAGACATGCAGCTGATAAAGGAGCACCAAGGGGGAAGGGGGCAACAGGACTCTGAGAAAGTTTGTAATCATCTGAGAGGATGTATCCAGCTGAGAGTTGATGCTGGTGAGGTAAGACAGGCAGAGAAATGAGTACCACCTCTGAACCACAGATGCAATTTAATCAAAAAGAAACTGCTTCCAATAAGTTGTTTCAATGTCCTGAACAATCTGATAAACAGTGAGACTCAGAGCATAAATACAAAGTACCTAGAGAAAGGGTGAGACTTTTAATCATGGCAAACTCCAGCACAAGAGCAAAAAAATTCAGGGCAAATGCTGCCTAAGCAGAACAGGAGAGATAGCATCAGATGTGAAGAGCTAACTGAAATTATCCCAGTGTAGCTAAAATAATTAAGTTCAAGCTTAGTTCTAATAGGAGCTAATTCTCCTCCGGGGGAGGCTGCCCTCCAAGTGTCAGCTGCGCAGTGTCCACTTTGCACCCTGCCAGCCCCCACTGCTACACAAATCCACCCATCTCACCACACCCTCTGCATTGCCACAGACTGGACACTGCTTTTCCAATCTTCAGCCCCCTGCTCGCCTCTGGAATCTGAGGGCTCTGGAGTTCAAGCCAGAAGCCCCTGCGTGGCACAGAGCTGGAGAGAAGGGCTCCAGCAGCAGAGGCTGGTCCCCATTGCCCGAGTGGATGCCAAAAGGTGTCAAAGACCATGCTTTTGGGGCTGGGGAGTTCAACTACTGCCTCAAAAAAAGGTCCTCCTACCTAAAGCAAGGGTGCTTCAAGCTCACCCTGAAAGTAAAGGTATGGAGCAAACCCAGCAGGACCTCTGTTAACTAGTGATTCAAAACCAGCAAATACTATTACAAAGAGCTGGGCCACTCCACCTCCCAAGAAAAGAGGCTCCTGTTATATCCTTCTCTTTTCACCCTTGTTTGTCACTTACATTTTCACCACTAGTCACCGGCAGTAACAAAGCCAACATTTCTCTCCACACCTGAGGCTCATATTAACTCCTCACAGCTCTTCCCTCAGTCCATCAGCTCCTGCTTGTATTTTCCTACTAATCTGCCAGAGCTAGAGGGACAAAGCCACCTGGTACTCATCTCCATGAGGCTGTTCCACCCTGCCCTGTGGTCAGCTTTGGGTCTAGGCTTGCAGAAGACCAGAATTGAATGGCCTGCAGGTTGCAGTGATGAGGAGTGATTGCACTTCAATCAGCAGCCAGTCCTGTGAGGATCAGCAGCTTTGATTTTGCTTGATAGGAGAAAGAGAGGTTAGAAATATTGTAGCCTTGATCCCAGCTGGTCAGGTAAATTTTTAAAAGATTAAATAGAGCAAAGATTATGTTAGGAAGTAGACTTACATGGTTTTTCCCCTGAGACTGAACAGAGTGCTCAGTGATATTGTACATAATGTGCTGAAGGCACCTGGAGTTCAGTCATAACAGGAGGAAACCTAAAGGATGCTCTGAGCTGGTACAGAGGACAAGGACTCCACCTGACAGGGAATTTTTGCAATGAGAAATTGCATTTTAAAGGACATCATTATAGTCACTGCATGAAGATGGGAGGCTGGATCCACTTTTAGTTACATCCCTAAATAACAGCTAATAAAGCGCTACCATCTAGATGACTAGTGAAACCATAGATGAAGTGAGAGTACAATCATGTCCTTGGCATGAGGGGGT
The DNA here is from genome assembly GCA_013397975.1 of Machaerirhynchus nigripectus. Lineage (NCBI taxonomy): Eukaryota > Metazoa > Chordata > Aves > Passeriformes > Dicruridae > Machaerirhynchus > Machaerirhynchus nigripectus. Next base: position 44,934 of record VZRQ01005656.1, read on the forward strand.
AGAGCCACTCTGCACAGGAGAGCGAGGAAGCAGCCATGGACTCCATGGAATACCAGCCTCATCTCCTCTGAAACCACCCGATCTCTGCTGCACACTTACTATGAAATGGTAATTCAAATGCAGGCTGAGTCCTTGTTGGTTTCCCTTGGCTAAGTCAATGGAGCTTAAAACCCACTCACAAGTACTCCTAAATTTCAGTCACTGCTGTTTGTACAGCAGAGCCAGGAACAAAACATCTCAGACTCAAGACTTCAAGGAGCTTGTCTCAAATCCCCCATGGTGGCAATCAGGCCGATCTCAAGCTCATATTTTTCTAAATGAAAGTTAAATTTAAAAAGTTTACAACTAATCTGCCCTCTCTTCAAAACAACAAATTTAGAAATAATAATTCTTTCCTGCATGTGACTCCAGCTTTTTATCTCCGTAACTACAAGTCAGAACCGAGCTTTCTGCAAGGCTGAACTTCCCCTGATTTCCAGGCCTACCCTGCACCCAGGCTGCTCTGTCCTAAGAAAAGCTTACTGTTCTGTTTGCTAAAATCCAGGCAGTAAGTGCATCCCAATATAAAACATTACAACAGAATATTTCTGGTATTCAGTTATTGGAGAGAAACAGATCTTCAGTCTCAATGTTAGCTGTATGGATGCAGGAGAACAAACAGCTGCTGAAATTAATGATATCCACACCCTTCGCTTCTGGATTTTGGGCTTTCCAAAAGTAAAAGATCTTCCATTAACAATTTTTAGTCACTTGAACTGGCATCTTTTCATTTTTTATATAATTTTTCTTATTGTTACTGTATCCTGAGTTTTTCTGGCTAGGGATTCTTTCTACCACACCATGCTCCATGTCAAATCCTGCTCTGAAAATATGAAATACCAAATGTCATAGTACCACACAGGATACCTGTCTAATAGACTTTCACTCCTTTCATCTTCTTTCACATCAAAACACAAAATATTTCCAGGCACCTTAGCAAGCCAGCAGCACACCAAGATCAATCTACAATTTTAATGTAGTTTTGTCAAAAAATAATGCACCTAATGGCAACATAATGAGGCAAGGCTTAACCCAGCTGCATGAAAATTAAAGCAGATTAATATTATTTCAGAGGATCTAGTCCTTCAGCAAAGCAGTTACTTGCCTGTCTGCATGCCAAATTTGAAGCTACAGTTCTCTCTGATGAGAAATTCTACTTTCTGATCAAAAAAAAAAATGCAACTTTCTGCACCTGACATGAAGAAGTTGAGCCAACTTGATTTGCACTGATAATCTGTGGTTTTCAGGAAGTTGCCATATGGACCATCTATTAGAATCATCAGAAAATCCTGGGATGGGGTAAAGCATATAAAAGCCTCTCTGGACTGTGGTTTCAGGTGAAGAATGCTACACAGAGGAAATGTCCCTGCATTTCATTCTTTGACATTTTCAAAGGTGGGATAAATCCTTCCCACACTGTGCTTGTGTTACTCCACATCACCTCACTTCCATTCCCTTCCCTTTTATTTCTGCCTTTGTATGTTTTGGAGGTTTCTCAAGTCCTTGATACCCATACCCTGCAGCCTTCCACACTTTATCCCACGTAAGTTCCCTAAAAAGAAGGGTGGAGGTGGGTTTTGCTGTCTTTGCTCTCCTAGGGAGCTTGACTCCCTCCATGTCCAGAACACAGTGAACTGAAAAGCCCAAGAGATGCTGTAAGCCAGGCAAATGCTCTGAGACTCCTAGATATGTTTGTTTTCCCACTGCATCATTTAATTCATGAAAACTGCAGGATTTTGCAGCAGTGCTTTCAAGCACAATAATGCTGCAGATAGAAAGCCAAACACAAAACAATAAGAGGGAATTTTGTGCACCAGAGAAAAGACAAAGCAATAACAAAGCAATGCCCTGGAAAAAAGGACAAGTTATAAGCAGCTGAAAAAGCAGGAAAGGAAGTGAAAAATTCTGGTGATGGAAGTGAGTGCAGCAGAGCAAATACTTGCCAGCTGTGGGATACCACAGGGCAGGGAGGTCAGCACACAGGAGCTGGCTCAGCTGTGCTCAGCAGGTTTCTGTCCTGGCAGTGAAAAAAACTGTTCTTGCCAGAATGGCAAAACTGGCCCAAGAAGCCACCCGTCATGTTGTGTCTGCCCAGGCACCCCAAGGAGGCCACGTGCACTCATGCTCTATCTACCACAGCAACTCTGCAAAGGGACCAGAGCCCTCCAGTGCCTCCAGCCATCACTTCAGACAGACTTCCTTAGCACTCCAACCAATGATGAGAGTGTCATTTATAAATAACCCATCAATTATCCATTTGCTAAAATAGCAGAGTCAGTTAGACACCTCCTGGGCTGTCTGGATCAGTGAAACATTCCCAAGTGGATGGGCACAGCAGTGGATAGTTCTTCACATCTTCCATCTTTGTGCCTGTGGGAGTAGGAGCCTCATACTAGAACTGTTTTTATTCTCATCTGTTTGCTTTTCATGTTTAATGTCAGATTCAGGACAAATTTAGTCTAAGCCCTAATGTACAATAAATGCATTTTTTCTGGTGGATTTTTTCTGGTGATAAATTATTAGTTGCCTTACATCCCATACGGTCTGGTAAACCCAGAGAAAGCTACTTGCCATTCCCCATCCTGAATCCAAGAGCATTTTCTTAATAGTTCTACACTCAAATGTGTTCAGCAAAGCACAGAGACAGTGTCATTGTTTACCAGTCTGGGAGAATGCCCTTGATCCAGGTCTGCTGCCAGCTGCTGCGTGTGCTTCTCTTTGAAAAAATCTGGTTTAATGAATGTAAGACAGAGTCTCCCACATGAGCCACAGTGCCACCAGCCAGTCCCACCTGCCACCTCACTCTGAGCGTTGCACACACAGAGGCACCAGGTACAAGTAATATGGGCAGCTGGTTTTTTTCTTATGAAGACTGACAATAAATTGACTGGGACGTGAACTTTCAACTGGGTTAAGTCTTACCAATTTCACATTTCTAAGATTGTTCCTTTCCTTTCAAAAGCTACAAGCAGGCTAAAAATTCACCTCCTGGTGTCCCAGCTGACTTCCTTGCTTACGCAGCTCTCTCGAGCTGGGTTGAACTTCTGTGCTGTTCATCCTTGATTCCTATTGTTCTTTATTAGGAACCTCTTCTTCTTTGAAATCTCTTATTTTAAAAACAACAAAAATCTGAAGTTATGTGAGACTGGGAAAACTTTAATCTGTTTAAGATAACACAAAATGGAAGCTCTGTCCAAGTCAAAACAATAACTCTTGTCTTTTAGGAGCTGATGAGAGACCCCACACTTTCTCGTCACCTCAAAACTGAGATTTAAAATCTGGAAAGTGCTGCCTCTAAAATGGTCACATCATTAACTTCTGCACTAAGACTATTTGCTGAACTACAGCTTATTTCCAACAGGCATCTTTTATTAAGGAGCTCAACTTGGATAATCACGAACCACCCACTGTGAAATGAATGAAGTGTGTTCTCCAAAGAGACAATTACTTTCTCTACCAGTGCTGTGCCTCAACAAAATGGTAATATATAATGGTAATCCCTGACTTGGCAAACACGGCTTTGGAAAAGAAATATTATATTTTATTTATTTCAGAAAGATGAAGTTGTTTGTTAAATTAAAGCAAAGTCTCAAGCAGTATTAAATAGCTAACAAACAGACCTAATGGACCAACACTAAAAGCAGAGTCTTCCTTCCAAACTGCCAGCACCAGCTGCAAACTTAATTTCATTCAGAAGAAACTAAGTTAGCAAAAATATGAAAAAAGCTACACTCTTCCTTTTTTCCAAACAACACTTAACTCTTAGTAAGTAAAAGATGGAAGCACGTTAAAAGATTGCTGATAGCATCTCTTCCTCACCACTGATGAGAAAAAATAGCCTGGTTTGCTGTCATTTCTTTATGAAGCTTTTGAATTCTGGCAGACAGATCTGCAGGGTGAATTTGCCCTGTTTTTACAGAATTTATCACTGTAGTGTTGGCCAGGTTAGGTGGCCCTGAGGTGAGCACGACTGGGCACAGCTAAACCTCATCCCAGGTTTCCTTCCAGGCTTGGAAACACCTTTACACAAAACATGGATAATGAGTGCTTCCAGCCACCCCTCTAGGCCAGTATGTCCTATCCTGGGGATCCTGCACTTTGCACCAACTGAGAGACTCTGGTGGGGGAATTTGATGAGAAAACTTCACTGCAAGGCAGAAAACACTGTGTGAGCTTGAAAAACTCATCTTTATGCATGGGGAGAGATTTGAGGAGATGCCCAGGTGCTCCTGCAGTTGCTAGGGAATGAATATCCAGAGCAGAGAGAGTTGAGTGAAGTGTTGTGAAAAAAAATCAGGAAAAATAACTTTTTTTTCTTGTTTGGCCTGGAAAGAAATGGATGCACTTCTCTGCACTCTGCTGACCAGGAAGGTTGACTCTGGGTGCAACTTGCACAAGGCAGCAGTATCAAAGATCTGCACATTTGTCAGCTCTGAACATGTACGGGACTCCCAGTAGAGCCTAATTTCACCCTATCTGGCACAAGTTTACATTTGCCAAGCTTTGCTCACAGAACAGCAGAAACAGGGATGAAATTTTTAGAGATTGTATGATGTAGATGTTTCAAACCAGGTACTGGAAAACTCCCAAATAAAATATTTTATTTGTCATCTATAAAAGCTAGGCTCTTGTTTCCACTCCCTGTGAGCTTTGCCCACCTCCTGTGCTAGCAGGGCACTCTCGGCAGTAGATCTTTGCCAGTGCTGGGAGCTGTGCTGGGACAACTCGACCCCTGAGCCTCGCGAGCCACAGCAGCAGGCTGGGAGATTTGCATTTGGACTGACAACACAGAGAAGTATTTTTGAAGAGCTGCTTGACTGAAATATGAAACTTTCTTTTCTTCTTTTGTAAGCATGTGATAGTCTTAAAAAGAACAGTCAAACCCCATAAAATTTATTTTGTGTATCTAAGTGATGCACTGGGACATAGCACTCTCTATTAACAACGCCATGATCAGATCCAGAGAACACTGATATCAGCCAATATTCTTAGCTAGGAAACAAAAGATACTGTCCCCAACTTACATGGTTTAGTCTTTTCTCTACTTTCAGGGAGGTTATGGATGGAGCTGTACCTTTTTTTTTATTATGACTGGATGTGATGAGGTCCTATTTTTTAGTGATTGGACCACTGCATTTTGAAAGGCAGATTTTTTCTCTATTTTTGCCACTGAGAAAATATTGTTATGTTGCTCGTAGGAATTATGGTTTGTATCTTCCTGTCAACAAAATATGCATGCAAATAGACTTAGATTATTTATAGAGCAACATCAAATTAAACTGCTTGTATAATAACTTAAAACTGGTTATCGCCATCCTGCGTAATATCTGTTTAAACACACCACTTGCAACAAGCATTGCTAATCAAAGGAGGAAACAAAAACACAGTGTCACTAATTTTATGCATCTCATAGAGTGCTGTTCTGCTCTCAGCAGTGCAGTGCAGGAGTGGGATGCTGTTTTTACCAGTATGTGCCCTTCAGCTTCTACACAGCCCTTTGGAGAGGTCCTGTATAGGCCAAATTTCAGAATTTAGGGCTCAAACACATTTGAAAAGCTGATGTAGACTTTCAGGCTCATTCTCTTGCTCCTGCCATGAGGTACAGAAGTCTTGTATGGAGGCTGGGAGCTGCAGAAGCAGGGACTATACAGACCTATCCTTTCTACAAGCTTTATTCAGCTTTGGGATGGGAGGTCCAGGACAACAGTCCTATGACAACAGTCACACTGTGGAGCATTTTAAACACCCACAAACCATGTGGGGCGTGGGAGGGTAGATGGGCAAAGGCTACCTGCCAGACTCTGAGACAGCCACCTGCTGGCCCATCTGAGCCAGCCAAGGAGCAGCAACAGGTTTGTGTGGCTGGGAAATCCTGGGAGGTGGTTCTCCCTTCACATCCATTATCTCTACACCACCTACACCACCTGTCCTACCAGCCACTGTGGTTCCTCAGCATTGCATTTGGCAGAGCAGGGCTGGTTTGCAGCACCTCCGTTGCCTCCCAGAGCCTGGCATTAGGCTGCTTTCCCAAGCCTCACATTTTGGGCTGCTCTTCCTGGCTCAGCCTCGTTTGCTCACATTAACTGAAAGCTATTAAAATCACCAAGTGCTTCAGAAATGGCTTTTGTCAGTAATAAAGCTGCATTCTGGCTGCCTTCCCTCTGACCAGAACTACAGTGCAAGCTGCAAGGAGCCTCACCCTGAGACCATGAAAGCCACCTCTATTCCTGTCCAAACTTCCCTCTGCAAACACTGCGGTCACTTAAAAACCACAGCAACAAAACAAAACAAAGACTTGCACCCACTGCCTGAGCAGTTGGGAGCTGCATGTGGCGCACCAGGCACACACACTCCAAGCAAGGAGAGGCTGCTCAGTGCTTGTAGGGCAGTCCTCATCACACTGGATCATGTGAGAATCTGACAGGAAATAAATTGGAGCTTCAGTCAACTATTTAGAAGCGTTAGAAACTCCCCACTGCAGGTAATTTAATTTGGTAAGAAAAGAAGTATAGAGGTGGATTATTTTTTTCTTGCCTCCCTGTGTATTTTTTCCTCTTGGACTCACTCTTGTGGTGATGGAGTTGCTGATCCTATTGAGTAATTGTGGTGACACCAGTCCTCACAGAAGGAGGAAATGACTTCTTTTCTATGAGCTCCTGTTTTTCCTGAACAGTTTAATGATACTGGGTCTAGAGTGTTGCCATTTACTCGTAGAAGAAAGTGGCAAATTCTTCCCTTTTTATCTGTTCTTCATCACAACTACAGCTCCAGTTTGTGCCACTCCTGCACTCAAAACACTCCTCCAGTTGAAGGGTAGGTGATCCCTTGTAAAACCAATGCCTGTGGCCAGTGTGGGTTAGGCAGTGCAGGGAGGTGAGGGGGAGCAGAGCCCTCCTGTCCTCCTAAGGTCTTCTTCTGTCTTAAACTCATGCACATTCCTGCTGGAAAGAGGAGGAAATAGAGGTGCTTAGTGGATCCTACACAAACTCAGTTTTGCACCTTCAGAGCCTGCCTTCTGTTCAGAGCAGATTTGCTTTCTCAACAGTTCCAAACAAGATTATGGATTCACTGAACTTAAAAAGCAATTAATCAGCACAGTGCTGGCCATCAGAAAAGGCAGGAGCGGTTCTGAGGGCATTTCCTGACTGACAGCCTCCCCTGAAACCACCTAGGTGCACTGCTGCTTCTCACCATCCTCGTAGATAGGTGAGAGTATTACTAAAACCTGCCTGTTCCTTGGACATGTAACAGATGATCTGTCTCTAACAGCTACGAGATTTCACTTGCAGGTGTAAAATAAACCAAGATCAAACTCCTCTATTTGAGACATGAGGTATTGATTGACAGCCTAGATGCTAAATAGGCTGAAAAAAAGAGATTATAATACTAAACCCACAGCAATGGGAAAATCTTTGAGCTCTGAGGGTAGGTTTTACACACCCTGCTGAAACTTTTGGACAGAATGTTGGCAGAGGAAGGCTTCCTTAAATCAAATTATCATATTTCTCTGAAGACATAAATGACCTGGTCTGTATCCATGTGTTGCAACAACATGGGGTGGGTGTGATCTTGGAAAAATCCCTATAGCCAAGGAGGTACTGTGATGTCTTGTGGTAGATAGGGACAGGC
>VZRQ01005664.1:208-18792 GCA_013397975.1 Machaerirhynchus nigripectus
CCCAGACTCCTCTCTGGGAAGGAGTTTAAAAAGCAAGGGGGTCCTTTCTGCACCTTGTGACTCAACAGGAGGGCTTCTCTAATAAACTTTGTCTGAAGCTCCCACTCTGCCCATGACAGCCCCTCAATTCAGGAAGGACATTGAGGTCCTGGAGCATGTCCAGAGAAGGGCAATGAAGCTAGTGAAAGGTCTAGAGCAGAAGTCTTATGTGGAGCGGCTGAGGGAGTTGGGGTTTAGCCTTGAGAAAAGGAGGCTCAGGGGTGACCTTATCACTCTCTACAACTACCTTAAAGGAGGTTGTAGCAAGGTGGGGGTTGTTGGTCTCTTCTTCCAGGCAACCAGTGACAGAACAAGAGGACATAGTGTCAAGCTGCACCAGGGGATGTTCAGGTTAGACATCAGGAAGAATTTCTTCACTGAAAGGGTGATTAGACATTGGAATGGGCTGCCCAGGGAGGTGGTGGAGTCGCAGTCCCTCAAGATGTTTAAGAAAAGACTGGACATAGCACTTAGTGCCATGGTCTAGTTGACAAGGTGGTGTTCGGTCATAGTTTGGACTCTATGATCTCAAAGGTCTTTCTCAATCTAATTGATTCTGTGATTCTGTGATAACTGATTAAATTGTTGGATTGTTGTTTTTTTATAGTTTTACAGATCACTAATCTGTAAACCAGCATTTTGAAGTATGTGTCCAGTCTGGTCTATGCCATACTAAGTTCATCTGCAAACTGAAAATAAATCTGCAATGAAAATTTGTTCAAAACTGGTGTTGTATACCTTTAAAACCACAGCTTCTGTATAGTAACGGGCTTTCTTAGCCAAGGAAAGGAGATGTCCTAACTTCAGCACTATAAAGTATTTTCAAAATAGTACAAATACATAGAGTATTAGACAACCTGATTTTCCTTTATTTCCCAATATTTGCAACACTCTTTCAAAACTTAACTTCAAGATGCAAAGAACTAACCTGGAGTTTGTATCATGTTAGATTTGTTCAATATGTCCCTGCTCATTGCAGGGAGGTTGGACTGGATAACCTTGAAGTGTGCATTCCAACCCAAACTATTCTATAGTTTGATGATTTGTTGTTTGTTTTTACTAAATAAAAAACAAAACAAAACAAAACCATAAGAAAAAATCTTAAAAAGCCAAACAAACGAAATAATAAAATTTAAATCTCCAAACCTGATCATTCCCAATATATTCTATTAGTGGTTAATCACAGAATCACAGATTGATTAGGGTTGGAAGGGACCACTGGAGATCATCATGTCCCTGCTCAAGCAGGGTCCCCTAGAGCACATTACTCAGGATTGTGTGCAGACAAGTTTTGAATATCTCCAGGGAAAGAGACTCCACAACCTCTTTGGGTAACCTGTTCTCAGTCATCCTCACAGTAAAGAAGTTCTTCCTTATGTTCAGGTAGAACTACCTGTGTTCCAGTTTCTGCCCGTTGCTTCTTGTCTTATTGCTCAGCACCACCGAGAAGAGCCTGGTCCGTCCTCTGACATCCTCCCTTCAGATACTTTTAGACATTGATAAGGTCCCCTCCCAGTCTTTGGGATAAACAGGCCCAGCTCCCTCAGCTTTTCCTCATGAGAGGTGCTTCAGTCCCCTAATCATCTTTGTAGCTCTCTGCTGGACTTGCTCCAGGAGCTTCATGTCTTTCTTGTATTGAGGAGCCCAGAACTGGACACAGCACTCCAAATGTTACTTCTTCAGAGTAGAAGGGCAGAATCACCTTCCTTGACCTGCTGGCAATGCTCTTCCTAATGCAGCCTTCTTGGCCACAAGGGCACACTGCTGACTAATGAATCACATTAATCCCATCTGTCCTATGCAGAAATACTGTATACATTAGAGCAAATCAGATTCTGTTTAGGAGTGGAGTTTGTTTTGGTGAGGGGTTTTTTGTTTTGTGTTTATTTGTTTGTTTTTCAGAAACAGGGCTTTGTCACAAGTAATAATGACATGAGTGTATGTTCCATTGTTTCATGGAGCAAAGTACCCCCATCTGTCAATTCCTTTAGAATGTGAAGAAGCAATGACAGTTCTTTAAATGTGAATTCTACCCCAACTATTCAAGCTTGGATCCCTAAATTTGGACATTTACATCCATATGTAGATTATTCCTGGTATCCAAAACATTTACATATTGATTTAAGAGGTGTTTATCAGCTATAGCTCCTCACTGTAGTTGATAGGATATGAGGGTGTGTTGCTGTACTGTCTGGGGATGGAGAGAAAGAAGCACGATACAAAGTCCAAGTCCGGGCAAAGAAGCCATCATCATCATCATCATCCTTTATTAATTAATTAATCTGGCCCTTTATAAGGTGATTTGCAAAGATGGCAAGAGGCCATTGGTCCTTTGACCAGCTACCCCTCAGCACAATTGGCTGAGACTCGTTTCCAAACATTTTCTCAAAGAATCATAACAAAGTGCAGGTGTTAGATAGAGAACTCGCTTACAAAAAACCGTCTCACTGTTTTTCATAGTTTACGTGAGAAAGACAGAGTTCTCACAGAACGCTGCAGAGGGCTGGAAAATTTCTCTGCTAAGAGCTTTTTAGCATCCACAAGGGTGTTTCATATTTTGAAGGCTCAGGCCTTAAATTTCCAAGTACTTAATTTGCCCTACAAAATGGCAGCTATACAAACTGTATGACAAACTATAAAGTTTGTGTGATCTTCACAGAGAAGAATGAAGATGAATGTGAATAGTCCTTTGAATGTTACTGGGTTACACAACGCCCTGACCCCATTCAACAAAGTAGCATTAACAGGTAAGCAGAACAATCTTTGTATTTCTAGAGCAGTAGAAATACTGCAGTAACCTACTTTTTTAGGAAGATCACATGCTATTACAACTCAATTTAGACAACAGAAATTAAAGTTTGGTTTCTAAAATAAACATTTCAAAAAGATGAAATGGAGTAAGAAAATGTTCTTCATTGAAGAAAACACATCCCTTTTTATTGCATAGACTGCTCGATATCCCTAATGTCTTAAAAACAGTTCTCCTCACATAGATGAAATTTATTATGAATTATATGCAATTATTTCTAATGCTTAAAGCTATACACAGCAGTAGAAGAAAATACTGTCTGAGCTTATTTTTTAATGTATGTTTCTAGGAAGAAAACTTTTTCTCAGGTATACAATAAGATACTGTACTTGCAGGTGTACTAACAGTAATTTTATATACAAAGTTTACAAGTTAACCTACATTTATTTGTGGGGGAAACACTTTGGATTCCAGTATGATTATCCTGAGATGAATTTGGCCCAAACATTCTAAGGGCTGCACCTCCCCTTCCTCTTCTTGAGGGGCAAAACCAGAACAGAAAAATGTTTCTGGAAAGAAAAATGTGTAAGCATAATTCTATTCCTATAAGTAGTTGGGGAGGGGAAAAAAATCATCGATAACCTCTTTTAACATAGCAAAGATGGAATATCCAGATAATGACAATGATATAAAGTTTTCTTTCAGTGATATTTTTGCTTCTCTTAAAAAGAAAAACAGTTTTAAAATAAATATTGCCTTTCTCAATATTTGATGTGTCATACATTATACAGGTACAATACAAGGTACCTAGAGCAGCTTATGACACTAGAAATATTATGACACACTTTCCGTGTTGTATTTTCAATTAGTTCATGGTTTTCCCCCATACTCTACAGCAACAGCTATAAGGAGATATGTGAGCCCTTTCAAAATGGTCTTAACAATAATTTTAGCTGTTTTCATTACCAGAGTACTCTTAAAGAAATGTCTACTCTCTCCATATGCACTCACAACTACCACTGGAGTTTGCAGGAGTTAGATAACTGTATAAAGAGAATAAATCTTTAGGCAAGTATATTAAGAGAAAAAAAACTTTAAAAGGAGCAGTTTATAAAGATAACAGCTGCTGTTATGCATCCGTTCAAACAAAACAGTAAAACAAAACACTTTTAGTGGCATTTCTATAGTCGAGTACTGTATTTATTGTCAAATGAAAGTATAGGATTAACTGAGAGTTGTATTTTTCTGCCCTCATACCCGTGTCTTGGGGTGACTTTATGCTGTGTATCCCCTATCACCGTTCTATGCCCAGACATGATTCCTGTGCCTTTCTATGCCTTTAAAACTGAGTGCAAGACAGAGAGAAAAAAACTGAGCGAACTTTTCAAACAGTCTGTACTTCAAGGACACAGAGATTAGCTTCTTGCTGCTGAGGAGCAGAGGAGAGAACTCTTCTTGCTTTTTCAGCCAGTTTTTGTTTTTCGGCTCTGCTTCTTTGGAGAGAGACGGAGAGTGGTTTTTTCCGGGACTTTGGTTTCTTTTTCCTCCTCTTCTGGACTTGTTCAGAACACCAGAACATCAGAACCGAGGGACCTTCCACCGGCCTGGAGGGGGGCCCCCATGCTGACCCAGCTCCAAGGAGAAGGAGAGAGACCATACCCACAGAAGGACTCTAAAATCTTTCAGGTTTTCTCTCACAACGAGAGGTTTTTGTTATTTAGCATTATTATTATTATTCTTTTCCTGTGTGTTTGTTAAATAAATAGTTTTTGTTTTCTTTTTCACATTCCTTCGAGGAAAAATCTTTTTTTTTTCCCGAACCTGGTGGGGGAGGGGTGGCTGTAACCTGTCTTCCTTTGAGGAGGAGACATTCTTTTTGAACATTTCCCTGAAATTTGGCTCAAACCATCACACCCTGCCACATTACACAGGCCAATTTCTATTTTTTCCAGGTAAGTAAACAATAGAGCTAAATACACATGCTGTCAGTAAAATGACTGAGCTATTGTGACTTTGCTTTAAGTGTCTGCTTGAATTATACACTGGGAAAAGTGCATCTTATATTCAAAAGTATAGTTAATACAAAGACAAACTGAAAAGACACATTTACTTTAATGGGTCGTCTTGAGTAGAAATTCACCTTGTTTTTGTGTATCAATCAGATGCTATTAGTAACGAATGCAATGTTTCTCTTAACTGCCTTTTTAAATGAAGGATAATTCAGAGATAGAAGTAAGCCCACTTTTAAAATGTTCTATGGAGTTTTTACTTGAGAATTATTTAAGTGACTCACAACATGGGTTTACTCAAGAAATTTTAAATACAAGCAGCATTACATTTTTCAACAAAACATGTCCATGACAGCAATCAGAAAGACCTTGGAATCACACTACACTGGTGTCACAGGTCAAACCATCCAGTCAGACATATATACACCCGTGTCAATGCTTTAAATTACAAAAGAAAGTCATTGTCTAGACCAATCACCATCCCTTCACTAATTCCGCAATCCACTTGCTTAAGACCATTGTTCCTAGCAAAGGATGAGGAAGGGGTCACAGAGTACTTATTTTTTTAAACTTCAGCTACATGTGGTTTCAAATTGTGAATAGAAACTATGAACACCACTGCAGTGAACTGCTCTTGCATTATTCACCATGTCCTTGTGTCTCTCTTCCTCACTCCCCTCCCCAGGCCAGTTCTGCCCTCACAAGGAGCTGGACTTTTTGGATCGCTTGATCATGCTGGGGTGAAACTTGATGTGGCGCTGGGCATGCTTTGTCAGGTGGTCGCTCCGCATGAACCGCTTCTCACAGAGGGGGCATGGAAACTGTTTTTCACCTGTGTGGGTTCAATAGTGTCGGGTAAGCTCATCCGAGCGACAGAACTTTTTAAGGCATCTGGGCCACATACAGGGGAATGGTCGCTCACCTACAGGGAGGAAAGGATGACAAGAAATTTAGGCGAGGGATATAAACACCAGCACATACAAGCTTTTCCGCAGGACAGCTTAGAAGCTGGAGAATATACTGCTGAAGGGAAAAGCTGTCTTTATTTCTTGCCATGGTGTCAGTGTCTGCAGAACTGTTGATCACTTACTCCATTAGGTTGTAGTTTCACTTCTAGCAGAAGCCAAAACCCCCTCCAACCATGTGAAACTCACACTACTGCAGAACCTTACATGACTGAATGCTATGATCACAACAGATGAGCTCTGCCTATTCTTGTACATTTTTTATGTTGTGCTCACTTCAGTGGTTTGAGAAAGGAACTATAATTCCACTATAATTCCTCCAACACTTCCATTCTGCTGCGTAAAATAATATGTAACTATTAGAAAAGAAGAAGAAATCTCATCTAGGACAAATAATTCCACTCTGGGAAGAATTGAGTGGGGAGGGGATTGGGAGACCTGTGCAGCCTCAGGGCTACAATAATGTACAGCAAAAATGTTGTGGCTGTAGAGAGAAAGCCTATGCTCCTCCTCTTTTCCTTTCCTTTTCACCCAGAAATCCAAGCTGGTCCACAAAATAAAGGACTCCCCTCAGTCTTTTAGATGGCTGATTTGAGGGCAAGAAAATTATCTCATTATTCGCAGCTCTATCAATAAAAATGTTTGCTATGATGGTAAAGAACAAAACCAAACACCTTTAAGTAAAATACACTGCACCTGTGTTTTAAAAACAATGATGTAAGGAGTGAGAAGTATTCACTATAATTTCCCTAACACCCCAAATCCGTGCAGTTCATCTCTGCAGGTTGTATAGGCCTTGCATTGCTACAGACCAGATTCTTTCAGATCTGCAAAGCTGACTGTGGTGGGTTGACCTTGGCTGGCTGCCAGATCTCCACCTGGCCACACTCTCATTTTCCCTCCTCAACAAGACAGCATGAGAAAATAAGATGGACAAGCTAATGGTTTGACAGTCAGACTACTTTGTCCCAAAATGACCAGCATTAGTCAGTTTTAGCTAGATGAGCAAGAGTTTGCATGCTAAGGCCTCTTAAGCCAGCCACAGCATAGCCTTCTTCCTGTGCAATTTCTTTCCTCATCTCACAGCAACACTGGCTCTTGGTCGAGGAAGAAGAAAGCAGAAATAGTAAAATGCCAGTTTAGCCTGGTACATTAACCCAGGGCAGGGTGGAAATGTTACTGCAAGCAATTCTGACCTGTGGGTTATTTTTTACATATTTCTTGGCTTCCTGCTGTATGGTTTTAAACATGACTGGAAGCCTTTCTGTATAAAAGAAATTAAAGCTTTATGTTTGTTCATATACATGTAAAGGCTGTGATTACAGCTACAACCCAGGGCAACAGTGGGAGGTGTGCACAACCATACATAGCGCTTGTGTGATGGCACCATGCTAACTGCTCTCTTCTGGCTTTGTTTGATGTCTGCACATGGTATTTGAGTCAAACATTTCACTTGTACTACCCTTTTACTATCTCATGGTTTCTGTCACAGCTTCTTGAAGCAGGCATCAGTAGGAAGTGCAGAAAAGCTTTCTAGATCCCCCAGGGAATGTAGGAGACGTGATATAAATCCTGCATGTGTGGAGGCATCTAGTAAATGGCTCTATATCAGGTACCTAGACTCCAGAGCAGTGGAAAAAGTTCAGGCATTCTGCCCCTTACCCAGAAACAACATTTCTTATACTCTACCTCAGGAAAGCTCTTCAGCCTTTACAAATGATGAAT
Source organism: Machaerirhynchus nigripectus (assembly GCA_013397975.1). Classification (NCBI taxonomy): domain Eukaryota; kingdom Metazoa; phylum Chordata; class Aves; order Passeriformes; family Dicruridae; genus Machaerirhynchus; species Machaerirhynchus nigripectus. The sequence goes on from VZRQ01005664.1 coordinate 7,696, forward strand.
TCTATTAGAAATTAGGTATCTAGGTTGGATAACAAGGTGCTACTGACATCTGTGTTCTAGTCAGACGTTACCCTCCCCTGCATGTTTTTCCCCTTACTACTGCTAAGGCTTGAAATGAGCAGAATAAACTCTTAAAATGAAGTGGTGTTGCAGATAGGCAAAGCCTTACAGAATAAGGGCCTAGTTGCCTTTTTAAAATCATGGCTGACTCCTTGTACTTCAGCTAAGTAGAAAAGGATTCTGGGAATGGCTCAGCTGAAATGGAGGTGGAAAACAGGTTACGTAACCATAGAAAACAAGTTATATAACCATCACATGTTCACATTGTGGTTTATGGTGGTTGGTTGAATTATATTTGTTTGGCTTTATTGGAATGTTACTGATAAAGGCCTAATTGCTTAAAAAGGCCTGGTTTTTGGAATAAACAAGCTCCCTTTTGCACCTGCCTGAGGACTCTGTGTCGCTTCTTATTGCAACAAAGTAGTATTATGTACTATTTCCTTTGTTGCTGATATGCTTGTTTTAAAAAAAGCAGTAGCTTGTTCAACCTATAATTTAACCAAGTGATGGAGGAATGGCCACTGAAGTATGAACAATACCTTAGAACCATATGCAATAGAATCTGAACAAGAGAGAAGACTTTATTCAAAAGACATATCCAGGGCAGCTTACAGAAGTAACAAATGAAATTCATTTAAAGGTTATTGGAATAGGTGTCTTCAGAATTCCGATTCTTTGTCCTGTTTGCCATCTGGGACGTAATGGTGGACATAACAGTACAAGCTAACATCAGTTCTCCATAGATCTTTCCTGAAGTCTAACGAACTTGCACTTCTGCATCAGATCCCATGTGGATATAAAGCCATTGTGGATACTTTTAATTTCTGTTCTCTGACTCCAGTTGATCTTTTCTCCCTACACCTTCTTACATGCTCTCTCAAACGGAGAGCTTTTTATTCCTCTGCAAGTTTAAACTCTGTATCCAAGCTGCTTTTTATGAGCTGAGGCAGGGTTTCAGGAGGGTGGGGGCACAAGAAAATAAGAATATAAAATGTGCATTAGTAGATTCATTAATAGCATAGGTATTATACCAAATATCCTGATCCATTATTTGTCTTCTCACTACAAGATGCTATGCTAGATGTAGATGACTGAGGTTAGGAGCTTCAGTTCAGTGGCTTTAACAAAGATGACCTTATTTAGACAAGCAAGTGATAAAGAAGTTCTGTACTGTCTTATTTTTCCAGAGGGGAAATGAAAAAGCAGTGTTTGAAAAAGCTGAAGACAAAATTGATAAGCACATACTTAGGCTATTAAAGGCTGATAAAAGGAAGTGCACTAGGACTGGAACAAACTGAGCTCCTGTGATTCAAACAATTTTAAGTTCACTCCACAGTGCATTAACTTCAAATTAAGTAAATTACTGGATTTATTTGAGCACTGATTTTACAGAAGACTTTCAGAAATTGCTGGTGGTGTGAATGGAAGTCTGACCAAGATGAGCTGTTGGTTAGACTTGCTTTGTTTTTCTGGCTGACAGTAGTGAAGTTGAAAACAGCCATGTTTGTGATCTATGCTAGCTAATGCAGAACAAGTTGTTATCAAATAATGCTTATGATACTGCTTCACACATTAACAAGGAAGTCAAACGAACTGTAGTTGCAATTGCATGAACGGACAGCTAATTAGACACCCTTGACTGACTTATAAAAGATACCATCAGGTACATGGTAGGACTGTGCTGCCTAAGATGCATAATAGCAACTATATTAAGTATCAAAACTGAAGGACAGTTTTGAGTTTGACTTATGGGATGCAGTGTTGGTACTCAATTCCCATTCTGTGTCTAGCCATGTAACATGTGATAAATGGTATGTCTCTATTGTTTGTTAATCAAATCTTGCTTAAGCTCGCAGACAAAGCAAAAAGTATATAACCAGAGACTTTTAAGAGTAAAGTTGATAAACCACAGAGCTGAACAGCAAGGCATGTTAAAGAGATAAAGAAGATAAGCCACCAGCATCCCAGGAAGAATGTTATCTCACAAAACTCACAAAGAAACTGTCAGCTACACCAGGGGAGGATCTCTGCCCCCAACTCTGAGAAAATCCAAAGGCTCTGAAAAGGCGCCGTGTCGGCAGGAGGGGGCAAAGATCAAGAAGTAAAGTGTAAATTACTTTTTGAGCTTAATGAATATGTAACAGTGTTTAAAGTACTTAAACCCTCAATAGAATGAATGAAAGTGCGTGCCGTTGGCGGAGCGGAGACTCCCCGGCCGCCCAGCGCTGTTTTGCTTGCTGTCGCTTGCTTAATAAACTAATTTGATTTAATTGGCCAGGCTCACGTCAATTATTTGAGCCGCACTCATAACATAACATGTCATAGCTGTAGCCATTATCTACTGCTACAGGGACTTCCATCTCTGCCTGCAGCACATACCCTAAAATCCTGAGGTAGAGAGCTACAGCAGGGCTGGCCTCTTCCTACCAGGGATTTGAGGAAGATGATGGAAAAAAAGGGAGATGGAAAAGCACATAACTATGGAAAACTAAAATAAAAAAATCTTTTGCCATCAGGCAAGAGTAAAACTAATTAGGAAAACAGGACTGTTTGCATGAAGCCAGAGGTGGGAAGGGGAGGGAAGAAAAAAAAGAAAAAAGAATATTCCCACAGCTTCAGCTCTCTGTGGTTCAAATAGGAGAACCTAGTATACCTTCTTGTCTTTGTCTTCCAAGAGCCTTCTGAAGCTCTGTGGCTGCTGAAACTCAAACTTTCCAAATAAATCTTGGTATCCTGAAAAGACCTGGTCCTGAACTACAATCCTTGACTTAGACATGACCACAATAAGCATTTTTTCTTTTCTTCTTGCCGTGAACCCACTCAGTCACCACTCCTGTGTTTCTCAGTGTCTCACAAAGTATCAAAGGTTCTGTAGATGGATGAGTGCAAAGAACATGGTCCAGCTTATTGCAGGAAAAAGATGGACAGGCTTTCTTCCTTGCCTCAGAATAGCTGTTATCTCAGGTCTCTTATTTTTGTCTTCCAGTGTCCTTGTTTATCCCACACACCCTGAATGAATAATTTTCTGTGGGACATGTGGACACTCATTCAAAATCCAGCATATTCTGATGAAGATGAATCTCACAGGCATCTGTACACGCACTTCTGAGCAGTGAAATTTCAAGCAACCTTTTTCCTCTTCTGAGAGAGCCCAAAATTGGATCATTAAAACATGGTAACCAAAGCTACAGATGCTGGCAAGAAACAGCACAGAGCAAGATCAGCAGTGAGGATGATATATATGTATAAAACAAGGACTTCTAGAACACTTAAACCTCAAACAACTAGTCTTGCAACAGATTTAACAGACCCCTAATCAATGTCAGGTGATTACAGAATAGGCAGCAGATGAATAATTTGCATCAATAAGTTTATTCTACCAGCATTCATGACTTAACACCACAGGTTGAATACGTTGTTTAAAATGCCACATTCAGCAGACTGCTCTGACATCCTCAAATACCTGTTCATGTAAGCAGCTGTTGAGTGGTGGTTTTGAGTTTCTTTCAAAAAAAAACCCCAAACAAACAAAAAAACCCAAACCCAGATACAAAAATGCCCACTACAACCCAGCTCTCCTGAACTGTTGGGAATCCTAGCTCACATCTTGAATCCACAAGGCTCAGTCTTGCTGCTATGCCCATCTGATACAGTGTCAGATGAAAGGAACATCCTTGGAGGATCTCTACTGTATTACAGCCCTCCCCATATGCCTTAGAAAAGGTTTTATTTGGGGGATTGTGCTCCCTTATGTCTATTAGTTAGGGAACCTACCTAGGAGAGGAAAGAACTCATCTGAGACTTAAATTCACACTTTTCATAGCTGAGAGGAGTATCCTCAGCAATGACTCTCAGGTACTCTGGGACAAATCTCTACCTTTTTTCCTTTTCCATCTGTTGGGGTTTAGGAGTTACCCTATTTTCTTTTTCCTCTTAAAGAATTTTTCCCATATTTGTTGCCAGGGGATAAATTACTGGGTGCTTAAGAGAAACAAAGGACCTGGCTACAGGGGCGGGGTCCAACTGGCCACTCTTTTGTCACCTGGGGGCTGGCTGGTGTGCTGAAAAAGGGCGGACGGGGAGCTGCCTGCCATTCGTGGTGGACGGTCTTCCTTTTCTTCGGCTGCTTGCTTTTCTACGGGAGAACCCCCGGGATCCCCAGGCCTGCCTTTCCCTGCCTGCTGGGAGCTGGGCTGCTGCCGCTCCGTCCCTGCCGCTGCTCGGAGCTTTTGCTACTCTGTAGCTTGTGCTCTCCGCCGACTGGAACCTGCCGGGATTCCTGCTGCAGCACCGGAGTTTGATACACCTCGCCTGCCACCCGGGATCTGTGCTCGTCTCTGCTGTCCCAGCCTGCTGCTCCCGAGGGTCCGGCCAGACACCGGGATCAGCTCCCCAGGGGGTTTGAGAAGCTTTTTTTTGTCCGTCCCTTCCCGGGACCCCGGGCTGCCGCTGCCGCGTGCTCCCCGAGCTCGCTCCGGAGCGCCCCCTGCAGCCGCGGGAGAACCATCGCACCTGCCCTGCTCACCGGGAGCCGCCAGCGCCCCTGCCGGCCGTGATCAGAACTGCACCGAGGGGAAAGGCGCCCAACAGCCGAGAAGGCGGCACTGGGTTTGTGACTCTGTTTGCTGTTGCTGCCACAGTTACTGTCGTTTGTTTGTGTTATTATATATATATATATTAGTAAAGAACTGTTATTCCTATCCCTCATATCTTTGCCTGAAAGCCCCTTAATTTCAAAATTTTAATAATTCGGAGGGAAGGGGGTTGCGTTTTCCATTTCAGGGGAGGCTCCTGCCTTCCTTGACAGACACCTGTCTTTCAAACCAGGACACCATCTTTTCTCCATTTGAACTTCCTCCATTTTGCAGTATTATTTAAATATTAACTGAGCAATGGAGAGAGACCAACTCAGCATGGTGCTTAGGGCACTTACCTGTTATCGAGAAGGTTTAGGTTCCTGTTCCATCTAAATAATTAAGTGCTTGTAAAGAGGAACAGCTTCAACAAGGTAAGGAGCAGAAACTTTCTCTGATCAGAGGGGTCTCTTTCTAAACTCCACAAAGCAAGAACTTAAAAACTGGTCTTTCAGCTACTGATGGCATTTTCTAATTACTGAGCTACTGGGTATAATAGCATTATGGAACTTGTCCCCTTCCTCCTCTCTAGCACAAAGAGGAATAACTTGGCATAGGCACTTTGCTTCAGAAGAAGGTTCATGGCTAGGCATCTTGAGCAAAGATAGGGCCATCTTTTTCTCCAGCCTAGAGTCAGGCACTGAACTACCAACATGCTAACACAGACAGCCCTATGCACAGCTGGGGCTCACTCTTTCAACTGTTTGGCTCTCCTTCTGCATTTGGGTTGCAAAGGAAGACTTGTCTTTGGATTCCACTGGGTGACCTGGCTCTGCAGAGATCAGTGTTGTAAGCATCTGTGGGAATAGCTGAAAGTAACCACAGTCAACATGCCTGTAGGGCCTACCACAACCAGGTGGACAACGGCTAAGCTCAGCTTGCTTAGAGCAAGCACTGTCCTCACTGCAGTGTACTCTACTGTTCTCTGAAGATGTGGGTAAAGAAGGTTAAGTGGTGGTTATATTATCAAGTTGGTAATGTAGAGACAAGCTTGACACTTGTGGCCAGAAACACACATGATGAAACTGAGGTACATTACTGGTCTCAATTTTATGAGTATTCAGAATGATAATATAATTTTGATTATTTATTATTAATTAATTAGTCAATATTTCAGTGCACTCTTCAATATATTTATAGTGTTCTTAGGCTATTCACAGTCATCATAGCTTACATCCAGATGATAAACTACATTACCACAAATAAACATTTTAAGTGTGCTTTGTCATCACTACCCCAGAGTTTGGCCTTTTAATCTCAACTTGGCTTCTGCCTGCTCCTCTGGCTGCAGGTCTGGGAGATTTGCGAGGCAATGAATGACAGTGTGGTGCAGAACACCACTGCAATTAATGAAGGGAAATGATCATTCCCACATGGCTAGGAGTGCAAGAGACACAAAAAAAGCACAGGTGATGCCTACCACATGGTCTTCAATACCATAACACAACAGCATGAAGGAACTCCGTACAGCTGCATTTCCAATACATTCATCTGGCAACATCCCTCTGGACAATGACTGCTTACTGTTTCTCTCCTACATGTGTACTTCCTTACATGGATTGAATTAATATAACCCATGCAAGCTTTGTGGGGTGTTTTCCCCGCTGTGAAACATATACTCACTCAACTTTATATTTTGAAACAGAAAAAACCCCTCACAACTGAGTCAGGCAACACTGGACTTAATCTTTATGATTTTTGCCTACCTTGTTCAGTTAGCAAGGCTTCCAGTCAATATTGTCATATTTTTCCAATACTTGGAAATATGCCTATTAGAACCCTAAGAATTTGCATGTTTTTATAAATCCTTGAGAACAGGGTTTGCAGGCAAAGGTCTGGGTTTAGCAAATATATCCTGCTGACTCCACTTTCTGCTCTTCAGTCCTATTGCAAAGGAATTGTCAATGTGTCACTGCATTATATAAATTTCATTTTATGTTCCTATAAAATACTCAAAAAAGCTCAAGCAGAAGACTGCCAACATATATGTATGTGTAGTCTGTCAATCTACTGATAATATAGAATATAAATAACAAAGAAGTACAGTCATAGAATCATTTAGGTTGGAAAAGACCCTTAAGATCAAGTTCAACCGTTAACTTAACACTGCCAAGTTCACCACTAAGCTGTATCCCTGACATATCTACAGCCTGTTCCAATGTTTGATAATCTTGTCGGTGAAGAAATTTTTCATAATGTTCAATCTAAACTTCCCCTAGTGCAACTTAAGGCTGTTTACTATCACCTGTTACTTGGGGAAAGAGACTGACACTCACCTAGCTACAATCTCCTTTCACAGTTGTAGAGCAAGGTCTCCCCTGAGTCTCCTTTTCTCCAGACTAAACAACCAAACTAAACGGATATGGCACCTGGATCAATGGTATGATGATGGTGGACAAAAGACTGACACTGAAGATGGTGGCAAGCATCAGCACTTTATTATTCCACAGTATAACTTGTTATACTTTATCTCACACGCATAACACGTGCTCCTTTTTGCATTATAATTGGCTAACAAACTATGTGCACGCACCTTCTACCCTTTTCTAGTTGGTCATAAATTTCTCTGCTTCTTGTTGTAAATGTCAACACACATCCGCATTCTACGCTTCTTCTCCCTCAAAGTTGTTTATCTGTCTTGTTCAAGGACACAGCTGTAACTCATCAAGGTCGAGGCTGCCTGCAGCCCATTCCTGTTCTCCTACAGTATATCTATATTGCACCACTAATAAGTTGCTGCTTGTCTTTCCCTTCTAACAGAAATGCTCCTCAGATTCACCTTGTAGAACGGCCATCTGTGGATCCATGCTTCTGCCCACAACCTACTACTGACTATCAGTTAGAGAAAAATGTCAGAAGAGTTTAAGGGCATATCAATTGCCTAATGTTACAAACTCTGTATTTTTTTGACCTGATTTACAAGATGGCAGTTGACTATAAAACCTAGTTAGAGGGAAAACTTTTCATACTACAGGATTTTTTGTGCATCTAACCTTTATTAAAAGTACCTGATATAGACATGACCTTCCCACCAAATTGTAACACTTAATTTTGGGAAGTGTCTGGAATTTATACACACTGCCACCACCTCTCCCCTAGGTGAGTTAAATTCTAAAGGTCATGTAAGAGGCATCTCACAAACTAGCACCATGGTACCTTCTCTATCCTTGTTTCTAACCAGGAGGATCTGCTGTGAGATGCCATAAGCCCTTTAACTGGCTTGCATTCATACCATCATAGTAATTGTACATTCTTTATTTTGTCCTGCCATTCTTTTCCTTTCTTTTGGTATTTTGTCCTTTGCTCAATGTTCCCTGCCCAGGCCTTCTGGCTGAGATTGCTTATTTGCTCTCATGTCTGTCTATTTATTTTCCCTGGAGATCCTCTGGTCTGCACATCTTCCTCTGTTAATTTCCCCCTCTCCCTCTCCTCATTTTTGAGGTCAACAGTAAACCTACATATTATTGGCCATATCAAACCTTTTAAGCTCCCTATTTAAAGAAGCCTTTGCATTTTCAAGATAATCCTCTGCATATCTGCTCTTACTTCCTGGGCTCTGGTTTTGTACATGTTGCTGATGTCTGGGCCTTTTCCAGTGCTCAGAAAGCCCTCAGGGGAAGTCTGCAAGACTTTCCCATGCCACCTCAATACTCAAGACTGTTGTGCAGAAAGACCATTCTTGTAATCTATCCTGCTATTACCAAACTTGATCAGAGTTTATCTGTCCTATTCTCATACTACCTCAGTATTGTTATAGATAATTTGACTTTCGTAGGCCAGTTATATGTTATAATGTTTACCAGTTAATTGAATTATGTATAGGCTGAGCCTGGTTAATTTGTTGATTGTTAAAATACAGTTATGCCGCGCAAATGTACGGGTGTATTACCTCTGTAAAGTCACTAGATGGCAACAGCAGATATGAAAGAGTATAATAAGAACTTTCTAGAAGATCTTCAGTATAACTTCAAAGGTGGATTGGTGAATTTATGAACCAGTGAGATGGGAAAATGGACAAATTATTGGTCAGGAATGCACCCTGGAAACGAGCCAATAAGACACCTTGGAAATGAACCAATGAAGGAGTGGATCGAAAAAGGGACCAATCCTGACTGCAACAGAGATTATAAAAACTCCACTGGTGCTCAGCACGTGGTCCTCCTTCGTGACTGACCTGTCAGGGGAGCACCCAGCATTGCACTCACTGTTTTTACTCTGACTTGCTGTTTTGACTTGGGCTACTCCCAAGTTCAAGTTTTCTGCCACCGTTAATAAACCAATCTAAATTGGCAGTGGTGTCAGACCGTTATTTCTGACAGTATTATGAGACTAAGGTAAGATTACTTCATATTTCATGTCCTCCACCTGCCCTCCTGACAAACAGCTTTTGGCTTGTGAGCTTTGGGATAATACCATGTTTTATCTTCTGCTCGAAGTGCCACATATCTCAGAGATGCTATGGGAAATAGCTCATACAATCTTAATAGTGTTCCTGTCCAAGACATCAGAATTTAAATAATAAATTCCAAGTTACTTAGTGCTAAGATAGGAAGGAGGTTGTTTGGTTTCAATGATAGGCTTGTCCTTGTATCACAGGCTTTTGCAAGGTAATAAATTTTGATTTTAGATATACATCCAAGATAGAAGAAGTACCTGATTATATCACAGAAACACTGAGAGTCTGGCAAGAAATTAAAAGCCTACCCTCTGGAAAAAAAAAAGAATTCAGACTTCCTTAGCTTCCTCCTGCAAATCCTATTCTAAGTTATACTGAATTCAGTGGGAATGGTGGCAAAACCAAGGGCTGCTTGTTTAAGTATGATGTACAGGACCATCCACTGTCTTTTCTTGTTAAGATCACCACAGAAAACAGCCTTAGATGGATGTGCTGAATGTAGCTGGGATGGAGTTAACTTTCCTCATAGCAGCCCAAATAGTGCTGTGCTTTGGCTAGAACCATATTGATAACATGCCAATGTTATGGCTAGTACTGAACAATGCTTGAACAACATCAAGGCTGACTCTCCAAATCCCCCACCTGGCTCAAAGGCCAGTAAGCTGGGAGTGGGCAAGAGGCTTCCCAAGTAACCATTACATGTGCTGAGGCCCTGCTTTCCAGGAAATGGTTAAACACCTGCCTGTTGCGATAGTGAGTGGCATGGAGACCCCAGGCAGGTGCAAAGGAGAAACCTTTATTGCCAAAAAACCAGCCTTTTTATGCCGTTAGTCAGTTATCAGTTTACATAGTTTTAAGGCACAACAAACCAAGTTTAACCAACCACCATACACCACGAAGTGAACATGAGGCAGTCACGCAGCATGCCTCACTTCCTCTATTCTAGCTGAGTCACTCTCCCAGAGTCCTTTTCTACTTAGCCTAAGTAACAGGCCGGAGGCATGATTCTACAAGGCCTTCCCTTTACAAAGCTTTACTTATGGTAACACCTGCCTACTGATGGGAAATAGAAAACGAATTCCTTATTTTGCTTTTGTTTTTCCTATTCAACTGACATCTCAATCCACAGGTCTTCTTGCCTTCCATTTTCTACCCATTCTTCAGGAGAGGGGAGTGAGAGAGGCAGGTTACCTGATGGCTGGAATCAATCCACTGCAGTGTTCTGGAAATTTAGCTAGACTCAAAGGCTCAAGAAAACAGTTATTATATAAATAGTTTTGGACTTTGAAATACATATTGCCTTTGAACCAACAGGTTTAGGGAATTACTAGTAAGATACAGACCTTTAACCTCTGAACATCAAGTCTTTTAACTTTATTTCCTCTTTCATGTCTAATTTTCTTTTAGCTGATCAAATATGGTTCAGTGAATTTTTAGATTCTCAACATTACACGGCACAAATCAGTATTCAGAGCTTTTCACCTTGCTTAGTTAGCATCCATGAGTAAAAAGTCATGTTGGTACAACAAGATTATAGGTGTGAACCAAAGTCCTAAAGTCATTGTCTAAGATTGAGAGACTGAGGTTAAATATTAAAATATTATAAAATATAAAAAAATTTAGACCAGGAAGTTTTTAATTGATAGCTGTGTACCTATGTGGAGGCCGGTGGCCCTGCTGGACAAGGAACAAAAGGAGTCCTATGGTGGGATAAGTCCTAGGTTCCTTTCCAGCTTCCCCCAGAAGCTCTGTTGACTGAAAAGGCTTCCCCCAGAATGCTCTGTTGTTGCCGCCCATGCCGCCGTCCAGCAGCGGAAGGGTTAAATAACAGAGACAGCTAACATGGGTTCTGTTAGATCATGAAAAGGCGTCTACTTTATTGCTAAAAGCACGTATTTTTATACTAAATCAGCATACAAGGAAGTTAAGAACATGTAGTACAATTGGCTTACAGGTATACACTCTGATTCAATACTATGTACTATTGGTTACAAACAAGGTACTTTT
>VZRQ01005668.1:3251-27692 GCA_013397975.1 Machaerirhynchus nigripectus
TTTTTTTTTTGTTGTTGTTTTTTTTTGTTTTGGGTTATTTATGTTTTTTTTTCTTTTTAATTTGGTTTCATTAAAGTATTGGGTCAACAATGAGTTATATTTAATTTCTGTGCTTTTCACATACTTCCCAAATTTTCTCAAATTCTCTGTAAAAGCAGTTGGGAAGCTCAGTTGGAAAGCCACGGGCTTTGAGGCAGATCTTTCAAAGCAGTAGCAGATATGATGTTATTTCCTTTCTTAAGTGTGGGGCTTTGGGAAGAACTGTGGAATTTTAAATCAGACTGTAGGGAGAGCGTCTGGTGCAGCTGTGTGTAAACTTCCCCAGAGGACCTGGACTAAAGAGCTCACTTGGTCCTGTAGAACAAATTTCCTTGGACCCTGCTGGCTTAAACCACCCCAAGCTCCAGCTGAAGGAGTCCAGGATTGTCTGGATCATCCAGGAATTTCCCTTGGTGGCTCCACAAAGAGGAGCAGTGTCAGCAGTGTGGTGCAGCCATGCTAAACCCAAATTGCAATGTAGTATTAATAATAGTAATTATAATTATAATAATGGTAATAATTTCACCCTGGTTTGTGCAGTGGCTGTTTTTTACTTTCTGTATTTTAATATACCTTTTTATTTTCTAAGGACAATTAATTCGGTGAAGTTGAATATTTTTCTTTTGGAGTCACAGTGGGGGTAAACGATGGTGTTCCTCTGGTTCTCAAGAGCTGCTGTTTTTTATTAAAGGAACCACGAAAAAAAATATCTTGCTGCTTTTATTGACTGATACTTGGGTTGAAGGCAGTAGGGGAAAAAAATCAACAGCAGTTTTTCGGGTGAACATTTTGCGTGGGACTGCCTTCCATGGCGTGGTTTGTGTTTGAGCAGAGGACAAATTTCCAGTGTTTGATCCAGAGCTCTGTCAAACCAAAGCAGAGTCCTGTGATTCTGGCAATGCAGACCCTGAAGAGTCGCCTCATTTGAGAAAGAACTGCTCATATGCAATATTTCTGTATTAAAAACCTCACCAAAAAACCCCAAAACAACATGTTCCTTTTTTAACAGTCGTGACCTAAAACATGCTACACTTTAAATGCATTAATTTCTGAAAAATCTGTGGTATTAAAAATGCAAATAAAAGTTTTAATGCAAGCAAATTAATTATAGGATCTACTGCTACCTGAAAATCAAATTGCAGATAGACGTGACTGAGACTTTGGAAGATAAGAGAGTCATGTGCAGATAGATGATTTTTAATGGCTCTGGATGATTTAATAGCTCTGGATGGAAGCTCAGTTTACACCTTGAAGAATTATGTCAATTTCTGGTAAATCTGCCACTGCTGTGTCTGAAATATACAAAGTACACCAAGCAGTGCCCGTAAAACCACCTTAAAAACCTCTTAGGAAACACAAGGGTTAATCAGGTCCAATAGATAACATCAAAGTGATAGTGGAGTAATTGATGCCCAAACTGCAGGGATATGTGCATGGGATCGTGATGAAATTCCTGAGAATCTCAGTGCACGTGGCTCCTGTTGGACCCAGTGAGCTGCAGAAAACTGCTCGGACTCAGAAAACAATTAGAAAAACCTAAAATTTTGTGTTTAAATCAGTCAGTGGGTCACTAAATTGGTATTTTTCTGTCATATTTTGATTCTTCAGGCTGTTAAATGGTGAAATTCTTGCTTTAGGAGGTGTCTCAGAGCTGGATTTCTTTGGACCAGCCCTTGGAGTGTGTTCTGTTGGAGATGGGGTTTAAAGGTTGAGTTCAGAGTGCTCTGGTGGAGGAACTTTTATGTGTCTGCATGTTTCCATCCCTTCCCCTTCTCCACCCACCCCATCCCATGGCTTTACAACACCAATCCCATGCCAAGGCAGCTAAATTTTAGGGCAGAACAAAGTTATTCTTCATTTCATCCCTGTGACTTGATCCTGCATTCCCAATGCGAGAAGCAAATTTATGCTTGAATTTGTGCCAGACCTCATTACCAAAATGTTCTTCTTTCTTCTTGCCTTCCCCAGTTTCCTGTAATATTGTGGGGGAAAAAACCTTATTTTTCTTTGTGATATTTTCTAGATAATATTTTCTAGATAAATATTTTCTATTTTCTCTTGTATTGTTTTCTTCTTTTTAATAAAGCAAAAACTGTCACTGAAGCTGTTTCCAGAGGAAAGGACTTTTTATATTCAGAAGAAAAGCTTTTTAAAAATAGCTTTTCTTGGCTGCTTATAAATCTTTATCATCACTAAACTCCAGTAATCAAATAGGAACAGTTAAAACAGTTCAAGAAAGAAAAAAAATGGCTCTCCAGCAACCTCAGTAGCTTTAATGATCTGGTAAAAGACCAAACAAATAGACATAATTATCATAAAAAAGCTATTACATAGCTCGTCTCATTTGAATTGTTTATGGGATAAAAATTAAAGCACTTAAAGCCATCAGATGTTTCCTTTGCTTTCAGACACTGTCCCTTCCTACTGAGCTCAGTGAAGCCATTAAGGCTCTTACCCTGAGCAGGCCTTGGATAATGAAATCCATCCCGTTCTTTTAGCAGAGGAAAAAAATCTCAGTTTAGTGATTTATTGTCTCTGTTTCTGTACCAGCTGACGGCAGCCGAGTGCTCGTGTCCATCTGGATCCCCAGGTATTCCTCACTGACACCCAAATCTCCTCAAGTCTCTGGTAAGAAGGTGGTTTAAAATTTATGTAGGAATGACATAATCTCAATTCCCAGTTTTAAATGAAATAAAATAGTCCTGGGTGAAAAAACCCTAAATTAGGAATTAATTTGTTTCAATTTAACACTCTGTGACTTGGGGAAGGCTTTGCTGTTGGAACCTGTGCTGCATCTTGGTGTGTACTTAAAGCCTTTCCCCTAAATTTGCCCTCTAAGTATTTCTGTGACTTCCCATAAGGAGCAAAATACCTCTTAAAATATCTGTTTTTACTCTAATACATACAAAGATTAACTAATTTCCCTTTTCCCAGTACTGACATGCAACAAACCGTGCTCACAGGGCAGAGGTAACTTTTAGTGAGTAGATATTTATGGGGTTTTGTAATGGTTTTGCCAAATGTCTCAAGGTTTGTTCCTCTTGTTTGTGTTCTGAATGGGTTTTGATTTTCGTTTTTTATTATTATTATTTATTCATTTTAATATAAGCCTTTAAAGCCATGGATTCTGTACTCAACCTTTATTCCTGCTGCACGTTGCTGCCCCAGACAGAGGCTGTCCCCCAGCTTTAAGGGCAGGTTTCTTTCTGCCACGGTGACTGATTCGCCCCATAAATCAGTCCCCACATAAAACCCACAGGGAACAAGTGATAGGTCGGGAAGCAATGAACTGATGGTGAGAATTTTATCCCTTGCTTGGATTTCTCCCTCTCTAATTCCGGTTGTAACCATTTTTATGCCTCCCTCTAAAGGCTGCACTTAATTTTAACCTCTACGTGAGCATGGACTGAGGGTGAACAAACCTGAGGGAAAAAAGGGGAACAAAACCTAAGCAATCCTTGGAAGACCTCGGTGTTTTTTATTGCCTCTGGGTGGAACCCTGGGATAAATAAAAATACTTCGTGTATCCTGGCTGCAGCCTTCACACAGAATTTATTGTGAAGAAAGCCCTAGGTGGATACACTAATGAAGTAATATTTGCTGCTACTAAACTTAGGGGGGGAAAAAAATCAATAATTGCTGCATTGCATCAGTGAATTAAAGAGTACTCAAGAAAAAATATGAAGTGCTCCTGTAAGTAACAATAAATGGCTTTATATTGGTTTAATACATATACACAAGATACAATAAATATAATACAAAGGCTTTTTAACACAAATAGATGGGGCTGAGTAACCAGGGATCAAAAAACCTGCCCAAGAACACTGATATCTGTTCAAAGGTGTTGTTGGTGACTGCAGTTGGGAGGAACCTGTAACTTTTTCCACAGTTCTGTAGGAACACAGAATTTTGGAGAATTGGTGGACAGAAACCTTAATTTTGAAAGTCATATCCACCACTAGTTATAAGACAAGGAAGAAATTGTTGTTTGCCAGAAGAAAATGGAAATTGGTTTTGATAATCTGGTAAAAAACCACCTTAGCACCTTGGTGGGGTTAAATATTCCTGTTTCTTAACGAAGTATTTGCTAAAAATGGCTTTGAAATTGGCTGTATTTTGGTAGGCTGAGTATCTAAAATGCTGTGAAACCAGGGACTGGGCGGGAGAGGTGCATTGTCAGGTTTCCATTTCCACACCCAGATTTCTGCTGCTGTTGCTGCCGCCAGTGATGATTCAGGGTTGGTGGGGTTTGAGGCTCTGTCTTCTCTTCCTCTGTCCCTGTCCTTTGTACCTCCCCTGTCCTGGGAACCATTCCATCCCTTGCCCCTAATTAATTCTCCAGAGAGCAGCAGGGTGAGGGAAGTGTCTCTGGGGGAGGAGGCAGCTCTGTGGAGGAAGGAGCTGCTGGATTATTGTCAGCAATAGACCTGCAGGGAGATCTCCTGTTCGCGGGCGATCGGTGACGTTACGGACAGACGTCGCAGGAGAAATCAGCTGGAGGTTGGGAAAAACAAATCCAAAAAATAATGTCACGTCTTGCAAGGATGTCACCAACTCTCAGGGACACACGAGTGGATTTTTCTTTTTCCACTCTCGCCAAAAGACCCCTGGGGAACAGGTTTCCATTTGCACCAGGCCTGGTGCAAGGGGATGATTTCTCCAGTGAAGGATCTGCAATATAAACAGACAAGATTATTTCTGATGGGTTCCAGGTCTCAAGTGGCAGAAGATATTCCTGCCGTGGCACGAGGGGTTGCAGTTTGTCAGGTTCTTTAGGGGAATGAGCAGGGTTTGGCTGGAGAGAAGGAAAAGGGTGAGAAAGGGCCAGGGGAGAGTGGCAGGGAGAGAGACGGGGGAGACAAGGCGTTGGATGAGGTGAGGATGTTCTTTCTCACCTCTGATAGGGCGGCTTTGAAAATGAGCATGAGCAGAAACAGGGAAAGGTGAGAGATTTCCACGTAATCTCTTCCCATCCCAGTGAAGGCAATCTGGGTTGGCAGCAGCAGCCAGAGCGACCTGGAAGAAGAGGAGGTAGATTTTGTTGAAATGTAGTGAAAGCAGAAGAGAACGAAACAGCCACATTGGAAAATCAACATTTTGCTCTCTTTGATCTTTGTGAATCTCCCCACAGCCATATTTTACCCTCACATCCTTGTCTCCCCTGTTAATTTCACTGCCTTGGCAAGCACAATGTAAGACTTTTCCTTTGTTTATTTGTTTTGAAGAGTTTCAGCCATAAGACCAATGCCACTTTGAGTTCAAACTTGAGGTGACTGTGATGGTTTTGTCTCTCGGGGTGGGGAGCTGAAAGCTGCAGAGAGGACAAAATACTTCAGGTTGAGGTGGGAAGTGCCTGCCGTGGCAGCTTTCCAGCCTCTCCCGACTGATCATGGCTCTGTTGCTTGATTAAGCGCAGGAAGGAGATTTAAATTTAATTTTTCTTCTGTGATTCACTCAAATAACGCCCTGTGCTGTGTTGCGTAGGATACACTCGCACACGGATCCTGTGAGTACGTGGGACAGGCACTGCTGAACAGGGAAAGAGGGGAAAGGATAAATGGAGAAACAGACACAGAAAACGAGGAATTTGAATCATGTTTGGTGCTAGGAGGAGTTGCATGGCACAGCCATGAAGTACAAGGCCACTGAAGATCTCCTCTAAATGCAGGTATCCTAGACAAATCCTTAAAAATATTTTAATTTTCTCTCCTTCTTTAAATGAAGAAACCTGAAGTTCTCATTTCAATAAAAATGCTTTCCCCTGTGGTCTGAAATAACTTACTCTGTTAGTCCTCGAGGCTCTTCAGAGTGTACAAAAAATTTCTTGGGGCTCCAGCTGGAATTTAGTGGTGCACTTGTTCTGTATGAAATGAGAATTTTGTGTTAGGTGAAAATTGCGTGTATTTGTATTTATCTTTGAGTTTGTTTCTAACTTGTGTCAGATATCCCTGAAGTACCAGGTCAGCAAACTGGTAATTGCCTCACAGGAACAAGGAATTGGATTAAAATAAACATCATCCTTCGCATAGCAATGAAGAAATAAGGAAAAAAAAAAAAAGTATGGACATGAGAGGTTTGAACTGGTGTCAACATCAAGTCAAATTCCTTTAAAATGTGAACTGTGCTCCTTGATTTTGGGGAAACATCCTGGAAGCTAAAAGTACCAAAACTGGCTCTTGGGCGAGTTATCCTCATGTGCTCAGCTGAGCACCTGGTTGATAACTTTTCTTATCAGTGAAAACATCATTTCCCTGCAGTTAAGGGAGTTTTGCAGTAATTTCCTGGGGATTGGTATTCCATCTTTTCACCCCAGACCTGTTCCTAGTTTTCATAATATCTGTCAGCAACTTTCTTATCTTCGGGACGTGGCAAGAAGAGAGTTGGTGATTATGGGAGATAAATACGGGCAACACTGATTAGTGAAAATGATTGATAAACGGGGTGGGGAATGGGAACAAATGTGAGACACAGAACGGCAGAAACAAATGTTCACATTCAGAGTTCTGTCCTCAAAAAGTCCCTGCCTGTCAAAGAGGTGGAAATAAATTATGGGAACGTTGGCATTTGGTATTTCCCGGCGACAGCGGTGACATTCGTGAGATGTATGTTGGGAAGTCACTGCCCACAGCAGGTTTGTCCAGCATGTGCAGCTCTCCAGGAACGGGAACTGAACTCAAATGTGTGCTGGAGGCTGCAGAACAGGAATTTTCTGCTTCCTGGGGCAGGCTGGAGCCTTGGCTGGTCACATCCCAGGGCCCAGGGTCCTGGTTTGTCACCCACACGGGCTGAGTGCCACTGGTGTCACTTGGGAGCAGCCAGACAAAGCAGTTTTAGGGAGATGAGTGTTTACCTCAGAACTTGAATGGTTTAAAGTCAGCAATTTACCTGGATCTGCCTCTCCTGACATCAATGACCAAAGTCCCGTGGATTCTCACGGAGCTACGTTCCATCCACACGCTCCTGGCACCTTTTCCTTCTGTCCTTCAGCTGAGTTTTAGAAAATGAATCAATGTTTCATTTTTCTCCTTAAAGCTTTTGTTTTCGTAATTATCATAAAACCAATAAGAAGAGAAGCTGGCTCCTGGTGGCCTCATGCCCCATCTCATCGGGTTAATCATTTTTATTCCTAATTTCTTGTATTTTTTAGTCTACACCTGGCTGTCATTTTTTGTGTGTGCAGACTAAAAGCTTTGTTTATTTGAATCAGAGAGTCCCTAAGGTTGGAGAAGACCTCTGAGATCAACAAGTCCACCCATTAACCCAGCACTGCAGGTCCACCACTAAACCCTGTTCCTAAGCACCACATCTACACGGGGTTATTTTCATTAAGGCCTTTGAATTTGGAAATAACTAATGAGCCAAAATAACATAATCCCTTACTATAGGTGTTCTTTTTTCTCTCATTACTTTACGGCAGGAAAATAACTAAAAGGTCAGAAAAATTTCGCCTGTCCTAAGCTGATGCTGGATGGTTTATTTTTTGAGTTACGATATTTAAATGTCAAGCGTCCACAGGAGAAATAAATTATTCATTGTAATTAGAAAAATGTAATTTTTAAAAAAAAAAAAATCATTTATTCGTGACTAAGCAGCATATTCAGTGAGAATGTTTCTTCTTTTGTACAATAGCTGTGTACTTTGAGATAATGTTCTAATTAACCTAATTGCAGCTATTGTATTGAACTGTAGGTTGAGATCCAAAGTGTCATGGCAACATGGAGAAAAGCTCTGCAAGCCTCTGCTTTCTCAGTAGAGCCTCAAAAATAGCTCTTTATTCTAGGAAATAAGGAGGTAAATCTTCTTAACAAGATAAAGCTTGAACCGAGAAAGAATTTCCCCCTTTGCACTTGATGGTAAAGCATAAATTAAGGATTTCTGCTTCGATTTAATTAGCATAAGCCGTCATAATAATGCACCCCATAAGTGTTTGCTTTTCCTGTCTCGAGCAAACATCCTGTGCTCAAGAGATTTACTGTAAATCATTGAATATTAATTTCTTGGACTTTATTGAAGAACATTTTACACAGCGGGCTTAGGAGAGAGAACAATCATTTCCTCACCCGTGCAGGAAAGATCTTGTTTAATACAGTGATATTAACTAAAAGGGACTCCGTGAAATGCTGCTCCAGTTTTATGATCTTGCTAAACTCTGGAGACTTCTGGGAGTGGGAATTTCAGAAAGCAGGGAGAGGATGTTGTAGCTGTGTCCGACTCGAACGCCTGATGACACTGAGCCTCTCTATTCCCTGCAACTCATGTGATCTTTCATTTCATTAACGCTTGTAATGCTAATTAGCAAACTGCTCCTCAGTTTAATTCATAGAAATATATGATTCCATACAGGCTGAGTAATGATTGCACAAGTGCCATAAATTCAGAAGAGAGCTTGGCATGAATAAAGATCACAGTTTGGGGCTAATAAATTTTATAAGTTTAAAACATAATGGATTAGAGTCTATTTGCACTCTGGTGCTCTGGTAATATCATCAAAGCAAAGGTTTTTACTGCATGTGCTATTTCCCGTAAATTAAAAGCCATTACTAATATCTACAGCTCATCCTCCACATCTGGGGTTTTGTTTGG
Organism: Machaerirhynchus nigripectus; assembly: GCA_013397975.1. NCBI lineage: Eukaryota > Metazoa > Chordata > Aves > Passeriformes > Dicruridae > Machaerirhynchus > Machaerirhynchus nigripectus. Next base: position 11,874 of record VZRQ01005668.1, read on the forward strand.
GTTTTAGGGGGCTTTTGTTTGTTTGGGTTTTTATTTGTTCATTTGTTTGTTTGTTTTCTCCCTGAGGAGCCAAGTTCATCTGTGCTGGACTCCATCCCCACTGGCTCCTCGTGTCTGTCCTTCCTGGAGAGCTCAGAACAATGCCCCATCAAATTAAAATTTCATGAGCTTCTCTGTAGCCCGTCATTAACTGATTTTGGAAGCAAATATTTACGAGGTCCATTTGGTTCCCATATGTTTGCCTGGGAAATTGGGCAGCTGGGAGGGACCTTTTGCCAGGACCACTTGTGCTGTCCAGTGCCTTCTGCTCCCCACCACAGCCCCGGTGGGACACGGGGGCTTGACCTCAACTGATCACTGGAATTTTCTGCTTCCAAACATCCCTTTCCCATGTGTTCCACTTCCCAGTGTAGCTAACATTCTTCTTTTCACACAGAAAAACCTCCAGGAAAATACATCCTCAACCCAGGAGTGTGCATGGGGTGGCTGGAAAACACAGACCTGAAAAAGAAATGTGAAAATCTGGATTTTTTTCTTCCCTCCTCTAAAATCCAGCCCAAATAGCAACTTATGAGGCTGCAGAGCACATGTCAGCTTCCTAGGAAACACAAAGTGGTAAAAATACAAGGGATTCTCCCCTGGAATTCTGGAAATATCCTTAGTTCCATAAGCAGGAAGAGGCGATGCCTCTCATTGTGGTGGATTTTGGTAAAATAAAGGCCAAATATTTACCCTGGTGTTACAACAGCTATTCACAAATATTTGCCAAGCTTCCAGTGATGGCATTTCACACCCACCTGTTTGATCTGTGCAAACAAGGACCTGCACAAATGACTTGGGAGAGCTGAATTTCCATCTCTGCCATCGTCGAGCACGAGGGTAGCTTTTCCAAGGAACTTTGCAGTCACAAACTTTTCCATTTGCCAGGGAAAGCTGGTCAGGAGGCGAACGCAGCTGAAATACGAGTGCAGAAGTGGTGACCAAAGCTGCACTGTCTGCTCCACTGCACTTAATTTCCTTCGTGAGACTTCAGGCACTCGAAGTAAATCCCAAACCGAGAAGTCGCTGCTTCTCCCCGGCTGCTGGGAAAGCTGGAACACTGGTTCTGGCTTTTATGAGCTCCAATATAAATCTCAACGAGTCCTCCATGAATAAAATGAATTGCAGTTTCCAAAGTTCTCTCTTTTTGCTTTAAATTGAACCGGTACCTATCCCTAAGCTTTTTATTTTTTCCCCTCCTGTGCCTAAGTGAAAATGTTTCCTCTAAATAGTTTTAAATGCTTAAAAGAATATGTAATTTTATACTTCCTAAACCCCTTTCTGTCAGAACATAAGAGGTCCAGGGAGATTAAGGATTCAATTTAAAAGTAATCAAATACTCATTTTTCCTATGAATATTTAGACCAGTGACTTGCCAGAACTCACACCTGAATCTCTCAAATTCTGGGTTTTTTTCCATCATTTTCCCTCCGTCTCTGCTCATGCACAGGATGTTCTTGTCAAGCTCTGACTGCCCGGTGTAACCCAGAAACACACGAGCAGAACCAAAGGTCTCCAAGAGCAGCAGGAAAACCGATCCCAGCCCCGAACTTCTCCATCCCTCTGCAGCCCTCAGAGGCAAATATTAATTCCGAGAGTCACAGGAACAGCATTTTCTGCCTGGAAAAAGCTCTGGAGGCTCCAAACTGAGTTGTATTGCAGAGCTGATGCTGCAATTTGTCACCTACGATGCCCCTAAGCCACACTCAGCTTGTTCTGCTTTACAGCTGGAGACTTTCCCTTGTTTCTCCCTGAGACACATTTTATAAGTAACAACAAACTGCAAAACGTAACCGGGTGAAATTTGAAATTTATTCCTTTAATGCAACAGAAAGCCTCTCTTTTTTTCGGAATCCTCACCTTTTTTGTGCCAGTGGGGGTTACCAGCCAGATCCTCAGTTCCTCTGGTGTGCTGAGGTGTTGCACTGTCTGCACCTGCTGGGAGCTCTTTTCTCTTTAATAAAGGTCAAGGGCTGTTTTGTTAATTCTCCTCCTGCACCTCAGCCTGCCTCATTTACTGTCCCAATGACAGTGACATCTTTCCCAGAGACACTTCCCCCCGAGCTGTCACCTTATTTATTTCTTCCTCTGCTTTGCCTTGAGGAGCATGATAAACATGAAGACAGAGCAGAAGGTTTCTCACTCCTGTTTCGATTTCCTTAAGCTGCTTGGTAGAGTTGTCTCGAGTTTTGTCTGGCCAAAGCAGGTATCAATCTCTCCATTATTATTATTTTTTAAAAGTAAAACTATTTTAAAAAATATACATGTAATAGTGGGATGATTGGATAAAATTTTTATTTTATTTTATTTTATTTTTTCAGTGAAACCAATCTGCAAGCAAGGCTTGGNTTATTTTATTTTATTTTATTTTATTTTATTTTATTTTATTTTATTTTATAGGATTCTTTCAGACCTTCCAGTCTCACCTCTAAATAGCACAAGCAACAGTTTTGGTGCAACACTGCAGAGCTAAACTTGATCTTTCACAAAAATGCCTGGTGTTAACTTAGAGAATTCAAGGAATGAAATACCTTTCAGACCCCCAAACAAATTAACAACCAACAAATGCTGTTGTTGAGGCTGCAAACCTTTGGATTCCCCTCCCTCCAAAATATTTTCAGCTTCTTGGAGAGTTTTGCAGAGATATTTTTGTTAGCTTTTCCCACCAAATTTGTATTGAGGCGAACATTTCTTCTCTTTCTAGACCTCATCCTGTAATAATTCCTACTGCTCTGAGAATTTCTGCTGCTGCTCTTTTTAATCTTTTCTGTTGCTCTTTTCTCTCAGAGGCAATGTTCTCTGCCCTGTTGCTCTCTTGCTCGCTCGCCTTTCTTTAAATAAACATTTGCTCTCCACTTCTTCTTGCCTTGGTGGCCGCGGTGGTTATTGTGCCAGTAACGCTCTCAAAGCAAGGAAATGAAAATTAATTCATGCTCAAGTTTTTTCAAAGGTCAGGAAGGATCCAAGGAAAGCTGATGCGAGCCGGGGGTGTAATTTACCTGTCTTGAAAATCCTGGCCACGGGCAATATTATTATTATTATTATCTACTAAGGAGCAGGAACATGAGTCAGATCCTTTCCACCACACAGGAAGATTTCTTTTTCCAACTCAAAGACCACAATAAAAAAAGAAACCAGTAAGAGAAAAAGAACCCAGAAATATCTCAGACCTTATCTTGGCATATATGAGTCAGAGACAACAAAAGCTCTGAAAATAAAACAATTTTTTACCAGATGAGAAATAATTCAGGTTAATGGAACACCAAAAAAGAGGAAGGAGATATGGACTTCATAATGTTGCAATAGATGATATTTTTTAAAGAAATAAAATTTATCCAGTACAAGGAAAAGTTATGAGTGCGATTTGGAGGAGACAGCAGTTGGAAGAACAAAGAGAAAATGGTTAAAGGAAAAGATGAGAGAGCATGAAAAGAAATATCCAGCTGTATTCTACATGTGTGTGCAAAGATTTAATGTGTGTCCTTACCTCCTCCGTTAGTACCAGAAATGCTGCCAGATCTTCAGAAATGTAATTAAATGGTTTTTCACTTAAAATGGTAACTTAAAAGGGTGTTGGTTTGCACATACGTTGAAATCCGATTTTTGCAAACAGGTATTTTGCCATAAGATATTGAATATGTAATTATTTTTTCAAGAGATACTCGTTCCTGCTTCACTCAGTCAAAGACCAGGCCAGGCAATAAAGTGTTTCTTTAAATCCTTGGTGTTTGCCATGAGGAAATGGCCTCAAGCTGTGGCAGGGGAGGTTTAGATTAAATATTAGAAAACATTTCTTCATGGAAAGGGTTGCAAAGCGTTGGAACAGGGTGCCCGGGGAAGCTCTGGGGTCACGGCCCTGGATTTGTTTGAAAAACTTGTGGGTGTGGCACTTGAGGACTTGGTTTAGTGGTGAACACGGTGGTGGTGGTGGGTGATGGTTGGGCTTGATCTTAAAGATCTTTTCCAGCCTCAAAGACTCCATGGTTGGGTCTGAAGGTGCTGGTGAGGACTGGCAGCAGAGCCAGGGACTCTCCAAGCGTTTCTGTGAAGTTTTTTGTGTGGATCCATCAGGTGAATGAGGGATTTGATCTGTTTGGTGTCAGCTTTGCTGCACCTCTGAATTTACCTCGCAGCCTCCAGAGCTCTCAGGGTGCCTCGAAGCTGCGCATTATCCAAATTTCCCCAGCGCTTCCCCTGCAGCATCAGTTCAGGTTCCTCACAAAGGTGCTGAGCAGGTGGTTTTCCCCTCCCATAAAACAAACAGTGTGTCATGAAAATGTATTTCCACACCGCAGAGAACAACAGCCTGATGTTGTAAAGTGCCGCTGCAAGGGCCGAGGGGGCACCACAAAGTCTCTGTCCCTGGTGGAGTGTGAGGAAAACCAAGCTGCTGAGCATTACAGATCAGCTCTTGAAAGGGAATTCATGCTTCTCCTTGCAAATGAAGTTGCCCTAAACAGAGATCCAAGATTCAAAGCCTATTCCCCAGTGAGGCATCCCGCCCACACCTGCTGTCTTGGGCATTAAATGGAGCTCTGGCTTAGGGAAAAAAAAACAAAACCAAATAGAATTTTCCTGTTTGCTTGAAAAGCTTCTCCGTGGTGGCTGTGGAAAAATATACATTGATAATTATAACGGGATTGCATTGCTTCCACACAGCTGGGTTTATATTTCTTATTCAAGGAAGCACAACCTGTTTGAGTTCTAAGCAAGAGTCTGGCTGATGGCATTTATCCAGCAAAAAACTCAAAGGGAAAAATCAGCATTTCCATCCTTCTCCCCGGAACAGTACCTGAGTCTGCCTGCCCAGCCTAGAAAAAAGGTTTCAAAGTTAAAGACCCTTCAAGGACACCCAGAAATGAACTTTGTCTCGTTAAAGTGTTTGTGTGGTTTTGCAGCTGATTCACAGTCACTCAAAGGCAGTCATTCCATGAAGGTTCAGCAGTAAGAGATTTCCTCCTCCAGGACTCTGAAATGTTTTGTTCTGGTGCATTCTAAAAAAGATTCGGTGGAAATCTGAGCTTTTACTTAAAGAAAGAAAAAAAACCAACTGCGAGACCAAACAGAGACACAAAAAACCAAACACACTTCGAGCAAAAAAAAAAAAATTGCCTTTGTATTTATATATTATAAAAGGTCAGCTACTTCTGTTCAGCAAGATAATTCAGTCAGATTTTGGATCCTGCATCTATTATCCATTTATCAATATTTAGAAATGACATCTATTTGGGGGAAAAAGAGCCTCAAAATTGGGGTGATCTTTAAGTACTTCAGCAGAGTGGCCAAAGGCATTGTTATAGCACTGTTTGAAATGTGCCCTTACCCATATTAACTCTCCCAAAACAGAATTTTGGGGGGGGAATTTCAAGAGATTTCGGCAGTTTTCCAGCAGCGTGTGAATTACCCCATCCCTCAGATGCACGGGGAAGGTTTGTCCTGTGTCAACCTGCGAGTTCTGAGTGCAGCTCTGTCACATGTGCAGAATAAACTCAACCCAATCTCCAACACATTTGGAGGAAAGGAGGGAGAGGTTTCCCTGCCTTTTTAAACAGCTGGGGAAGGCGAGAACCAGCCTGTCCATCGGAGTGTGGAGTGCTGAAACACACAATTAGGAGAGGTGTCTAAAATTTTAATTGAACAATGCCACGCTGGCACCAGCAGCTTCCCCTCAGCCCCGCGACGACATTTGCTATAAACCACGTCAAAATGGGAACGAGGTGTGAGCTGACGTGTGGAGCGTCCGAGGTCTCCGTGCTGCTGACGGATATTCCTTCGGAAGGAAAGCAGCTGACAGGAACACAAACCACAGAGCTGATTGCCCTGTAATTAAATGGAAGTAATAAAGGATCAGGGTAACACAACGTGGGGCAGGACCTGTGGAAATAGGAACAAGTGTCGGCTCGGTGATTCTGCAGAAGGAGTTCAGGTGTAGTAACCCTCGTGGCTGCTTGTCTCTGGTGCCAGGTCTGTGGTTTCTGGCAGACCAAGCAGCCCGTTCCCGTTCCCCCACATTTCCCCCTCACCGTGCCACGTCACACGCGGGTTCAGAGCTCCTTGGGGGTTGTGAGGGACTGTTGGAGTCCAAGGCATGCCTCTGACAGCTCAGGCAGGTCAGGGAGCCCCGGAGCCCCTGCGAGGGGGTCCCAGACCCTGGCCAGAAGCCAAGGATGAAGGAGTTTTCGATCTTATTCCGTGGGAGAAATTACCAACACTGCGAGAAACATTGCAAAACACGAGAGTTTAAAAATAAGTAGTGGTTTAGTGTGTTGCAAGGTAAAAACGTAGATTTTGAGATTTTTAGAATAAAGATAAAACACTTAAGATGGAGGATTTTGGGCGTTGCCCTGCTCTTCTTCTTCTTCTCCTCCCTCTTCTCTGGTGATGGTGGCACAAAATGATTGGTAGAATGAAAAAGAGGTAGAAATTACATGTCTAGAATAGGTGCAAACTAATTGGTATAAAATGGTAAATAATAAATACGTTGTGCAGAATGGTTGGATCATGGAAAGGGCAGAAAAGGGACGGGACAGCCCAGGACTGGGCAGTTCCCATCGGACACGGCTGGCATCAGACTTGTGGCCAGAGCTGAGAGCTGGCTGGAGATAAGAAGAAATAAACAACTTGGAACAATATCTGCAGGCATTTCTCATCTGTTCGGGCTCGAAGGTAAAGCTTCACAGAGGCTAAAAAAGATAACGGACTTGTGTGGAGTCATAACTCCCACAAGGGACCTTGGCACTGCTCCTCCTAAAGGAACCCCTCTCCATCCCCACAGCACCTTCGCCTCCAGCAGGATTTCTCCAGGAACAGACACGTCTTGTCTCCCAGCTGTCAGACTCCAGCCTGATTTCCAGTTCAACAGACCCCACATTGTTTTAGGAGAGCTCTCCCTGGTTTGTTTTAGTCCACTCAACACAGCCGACCAAGTGCTGCCTTCCCAGCTCAGGATCCCAGGATCAAAAATATTTCTTCTCTCCCACACCCTTCATCTTGCATGAATTTAATTTCAAACAAATCTCAACAGAGGTAGAAAAAGAAGTAATGGTGAAACCCAAAAAACCACCCATCTGCTTCAAATGCTTCAAGGTTTGAACACGAGGTATTGAATGTTCCCTGCTGTTTATTAAGAGATAATAGCAAATGGAATTTGTTAAATAACTTCAAATAATATTCTTAGTAAAAGAAATTAGCATTTCTTTCATCAAGCACATTTTCTATTATTTACCAACTCATGGAGTTAATTTTAATAAGCTGGAAGCAAGTAATACTAATAGTAAATAGTTCCCCCTAAATTCTGGATGGAATGCAGCAGACCTTTACTAATTCACATTTTGCTAATCCTCACTCTTGATAACACACAAGAGCCTCTCCCTTCACCCCCTGCCTCTTTGCAAAGATTTAATATCATAATGTTTCAGTGACTTCTCAGACTGTTGGAATCTCATTATTTATACAGCATAAATATTTAAATGAGACCCTCTTTTTAAAATTAAATGAGCCATGGTTTCTGAAGTGGTTACCTTCGTTAGAAATTGTGCCAGGAGCTGATCACCTCTTACAGGAAATTCAATGTTCCCTGACCTCTGGCCCCAGGACCCAGAATTAGGAAGGTCACAACAGACTGAGTGGGATGAATATGGACAGAAGGGTTCTTACAATTTTTTATCTCCCCTCCCCATTTTCTTGGAAGCCAAAAGTCATTTTTTTGGGTTAATAAGTGTCCAGGTGGTTCTGCTGCTCCCAAGTCGCACACTGGGGCTGTTCTCACCCAGTGCTCCTTGTGGAAACCTCACATGTATCAGTATCAGATTTATAAATATCAACTGATCACTTTTCCCCTTGCCCCTACTTCCCACTGCCAGTCCCCCCCTCGGCAGAGCCCGCAGCCAAGGCTGATGTGGGAGTGTTCCCAGTGGTTCCCTGTGATTGCTGCCCTTTGAGGTAATTTGCTAAAACTTGATTTTTAATTTCGCACGAATGCCATTTCCACGCCTATTTAGAAATATGAACAAATAAGTCTGCACTGTAACCAAGTCCTTTGCCCATGGCAGCCAAGGAGGCACAGGCAGGGAGGGTGTTCAGTTAGGCAGGGCAAGTTGGAAAATTTAAATGCACGGCTTGTTTTAAAGCTCCCAGAGTAATATTTGTTCCGAGTTACCTGAATAAATCTCTGCTTAATCCCCTGGCGGTGACAGTCAGGATTTCTCGACTCTAAGCTTTCTGTGTTAACACACAGGAACCCTGATTAGCCACACACACGCTTGGAGGGGCACACCCAAACAGCAGGCCAGGCTTGGGAGAGCTGTTTGTAGGGAACACAGCTAAATAAATAAATAAACCATGCTGCCTTCAGCCCTTCCTGCAGCCAGTTGGGCTGGGGGTTCAGGACTGAAAACACCCCTAAAATAAAATTATCCGTCCTAAAGGTGGTTAATGCCTCACAGCCAACACCCAGCAGTACCCAGGACTGGGCATTATTGAATACTGAAGGTGTGAATACGCTTCAGCTGCGCAGACAAAACTCCAAATTAATTCAGCTTGGATTACACGTGTGTAATTACAATGGCTTGGCCTCTCTGTGCATGTGTTAGCTGCAAACAAATGGGATTTGTTTGATGTTTCACATTGCAGCACGGATAAAAGATCTGTAGCAAACACCAAACCTATTGCTTTGATCCCGTGTTGAAACACAGGAATGTAGATTAAGGTCTAAATCCAATTCTCAGGCTCGAGGAAGCTCTTCTGATCATAGCACTGGCTGAAGGAAGGGTTTATATCTTGGGGTTTTTAATTAATATTAAATAAAAGGAGGGAGAAGAATCTATTTTTTTCTTGTGTTCAGTAATTACTTTCCTGCGTCGTGGTCAGCAGTGCAGATTCAGAGATAAAAACCACCTCCCAAACCTCAAACACAGGGGCTGCTGCACTTAGAGAGAAAGAAAATCACCCTTCTCTTGTTCCCTATTACAGAGGGTGGATTGCAGTTAATTAAACACTGACACATTTCAAATTCAACAGAACAGAAATACAAACTGAGGCTTTATTACCATTTGGATGGAATTTTTGATGGTCGACTCCCAGAAGCAAAAACTTCCTGATCTGTAGGAATGGGAGTCCCACTGGGCAGAATTTTGGAGAACACAAACAATATAGGAAAGCAAATATGCTAAGTGCTTCTGTGAGGACATTACAGCATTTTGGGATCTTCACCACACCACATTTTGCATTTCCTGGAGAACTCCTGTGTCCCAGCAGGTCCGTTCTCCAACGGAAAGGACCAAGTGGGAATAAGCACAATACCAATGTTCCTGGCATAAAAATCCAACGTACACCTTGTGCAAAGAGCACTTTAGGACTGAGCTCATAAAGAGCAGGAATAATCGTTCAGTGTTCTCCAGGAATATTTTATAGCAGCAAAGGATCTACGTTTTCTTTACAAGTCACTCAGCTGTTCCCTCACTCATTCACAGCCATATTTTTTTCAACCACTTGGTCACCAAAGCCACAGAAATGTTTTCTCTTTGCGGTGCCACGTCGGCCCTTGTTTATTCCTCCTGACAGTTTGTTTTGAAATAAACCTGCAAATCTCTAATTAAAAAAGTCAAAACGCGTGATTAATTACAGACCAAGAGTATTTTGAAAGCAGGAAAGAAAACAAACAACTGCAAAGTGAACAGATGGGATTACAAACTGAATTGCCATCATTAGCGTTGGGAGTCTGATAATTAGGTATTAGAATAACAATACATGTCTAATATTAATATGAGATAACACAAATGTTGTTATAGGGACAGAAGAAGGAAGTAAAATTGGAAGGGTCTAGTAAGGATAATTGGAGCTGGACTTTCTGCTAATATTTAGGTCTGACTTGTGGAGATAAATTCTGATTTTTGTGAGCAGAATCCTGATTTCCCAGGTTTTAAAGCAGAAAATGCCCTACAAATTATTTATTGAAGACTTCTGATGACCCTGTACAATTTCAGAGATCTAAAGTTTTCTGTCGAACAACACATGACTTTCTAGTTTATTTGATGAGTCTAAACCTGGCCTTATGGGGGGTTTGGGGTCTAAGAACTAACAGCAGGGATAAAGCAGGAGATGTTTAGAAATGTGTGTATGTTGAAGACTGGCATAACTGGCTCTGAAAAAGTCTGTGAGCAAGTGGAATGGCCTTTAAGTGTTGAAAAGGGAATTGATCTCCTTAATTCCAATAAGTATGGTGCAGATGAGGGTGTTTAAATAAGAAATAAATCTGTATGTGGGGTAGATGAGTGTTTTTCCACAGTTCTAATAAAAGGCAGTTTATACGAGCTGATTGTGATGGGTTGCTTTACAAAGCAAAAGCTGAGCCTAAACCATGAACGCCGAGATATTTAATAGAAAACTGGAGTCAGTGTTATTTTATTCTGCTAACTTTAAGCAGTTTTACTTGGATTGGAGAACGAGGAAATCTTAATGAAACAATTGTACAGTTACTTCCATTTAACGGCTGTTTTACAGTCAAACACCCATTAAGAAGAAAAATGTTAATTGCTGATGTGCTGAAAATACTGTATGGGCAACACTTAATTACAAGACAATATCATTCTGAATGACTGCTATTTCCCTGTCTACCCCAAATGAACCCACCGACAGAATAATCCAGAGTGTAAGCAAAACCGAAGTTCAAAGATCTAATTTCTAATTCAGGGAAGCATTAAACATATGCTTAACTTTGACCAAATGTGTAAAGCCATTAACTCCAGGCCCATAAAGAAGTGCTTAAAGCTAAATGGGTACTTAGGTTATTATTCACACCGGGTTGCCTTCTTGAATCTTACTCCCCTACCAGTATTAGCACCCTCTTTAGCAGCTGGTCCCATTAATTACCCACAAAAAAAATCCCCCAAAACCTGGCACTGACCATTAAAATGCAGCACAACCTGATTTGCATATGTACATATGGGTTTCATATTATATTCTATTTATACCTTCTGGGTTTTTTTGCCTGTATAAAACATGAGCAGAGGAAAGCAGGGCTTGGTTTATCTTTTTGCTGGGCCTGATTGTTAAAGGCAGGCAGGCAGCTGAATATTTGTGCCTGTGCTTAATTGTGAATGCAAATGAGAAGCTGCCTTTAAAAATCGTGACTTGTGTTTTTGGAGTCTCCAAGAAAGAATTTTGGGCAGAAATCTAAAATAACCTGATCCAGAGTAAAATTTCTTAATTTTTTTTTTTCCATAGAGTAAAAAGTAAAGGAAATCCAGACTTAAAAGTATATTTTTCAGCCTTAGAAACTTCTCTACTGACTTGGACTGGGGAGAAAACTGGTAAATCTAAATTTCATAGAGAAAAGATATGGAACAACTCTTGTGCTTGTTAACAAATGGGCTTCTAACCTAAACCAGCCCTGAAAGAACAGAGCAGAAAACACTCTTGCTATTTTCACTTCTTCTTTATTAATTGCAGGAGATGATGTTTTATTTGAGTTAATTATTTTCTCTCTAAAGGTCTCAAAATCAGACCCTGGATCTCGTGTTTTGCCATGTTTTGATTTCTCCTACACCACAGACCAAAATCTTCCCCTTGCCTTCGCCTTGTTTCACACAAACCCAGAATCAATTCCGCCTTATCAGTAGCAGACAAACCAGGTCTTGTCGGGGGAACTGAAAAACCAAGATAAAACGTAACAATTTTAGCAAGTTTCGAGACATGCAGCTATTTTAGTCAAGTCCACCCCACTGGCATTAAATTATTCTTCAGCACCGAGGAATTTTAGCTTAAAATTCCCCCCAGGGATGTTAGTTACGGGCTGCCCTTCTGGTTTTTAAATCCAAACCACGCTACAGCCACAGGGTTTCCTAACAACCAAAGCCTCCTCTGTGAAAAGCCGTGCCCTCTCTCCTTGAGAAAGCAAGGATATTGCCTGGATTTCATGGATTCCATGTTCTCCGTAATGGTTACAGTTATTGCTTCAGTCTGTTCTCGGAGAACAGGAAAACAAAAGGGGGAAAGAAGGAGTTGAAATGTAAAATTTTATGTTGAGTTTTGCATTCCATACACTCCCCACCCGGGATTTATCACTAACTATAGTAACTACAGAACCACAGAAGCTCCAACCCCACATTAAAAGGCAGGGGAGATGAGATTGCCCTGATTTTTCCCTCTCTCTGCCTCGCTCAGCTTTAGTTGCCCATGGCCAGGCCTCCCTCCCTCCTTTCCTGAGTGTGGGGTGAGGAAATTCCCAGCAAGGACTAAGCCCCCTCATCCTCACACCCCATGCCCTAATCTAACCTGAGGATTACCAAAATCACTTCTACATTCTACAGGATAAAATTCCTTTAAAACAAGGCTTTTTGAAGGAAAACATCCCCCCACCTCTCCACAAACCTCCAATAAATTGGGCAAGTTCTCAAACCAAGCTCACATCAAAACATCAGGTGATGGCACACGAATAAGTTCCCCTGTCCTTTGCCTTTCTAAACTCCTGTGGAATCTGTAGTCAAGGCTGAAACCTGATCTAATATGCAACTTTTTTTTACAAGAATAAATATTTGCTTGAAGTCCAGGAAAATCTGCATATCGAGCCCGGGATAATCCTCTTGGGTGCCTGGCAAACCCGCTCGAATTTGAGTCTCTTACCCATTTTGGAAGGGACTTCTGGAAAGAGGAGAAAAAAAGCACATTTTGCCTCAAACAAATCTTGGTATGGATTGTCTCGTTATCTGGAAATATACCTTGCACTTGAACCCCCCTGTGCAGCGTTCGGGACTATTTATTTTCACTGAAGTCTTTATTAGAGCCAACATTTAAGGTTTTAACAGAATTGGCTTTAACTGGAATTTATTGGCCGTACTTCCCCTACAAAAACACTTTTTAATTTAAAAGAACATGTTTCTTACAGCGAGGTTTCAGCCCAACTGCTTTTTTTTTACTCAGTGAAAACCCTTTGAAATGCTGTTGTACTTCTTATTTAAGAAGTTATTCATGTGAGGAATGGCAGCAGGTCTAAGTCCATAATCCTAAATAAAAGGTTAACTTTTGCAACAAATTATAAAGTGGTTGTTTGTCTGGTTTTACTTTTCCAGCAGCAACACCCAGAGATGTATTTACTTTGAATATGCCTTGCTCCCCAAGAGATGAGTTTTCCTTCATGGGAAGTTTTATTTAAACGAGAGTGAGACGTGAATATTTGGGAGGCTTCACATATTTCTGACACATTTCCCTTGCAGGTTGCAGATGATTCACAGCAAAGAAATCTTTTGATGCCTTGCCAGAATACAAAATGCCAGGTCCTTGCGTGAAAGGAGCTCCACTTCCTTCAGCTCACACTTGGAGCAGCAGTTGGGCTTTAATTTGCTTTTGTAGATATCGCTCACCCAACTGTCTTCGTTTGGAGCAGGCTTTGCTCAAAGAACACAAACAGAGGCTGAAACACCTGACACTGGGCAGGGAAAACTCTGGAATTACAGAAATTTGGGTAGGAAAAGAGGCTGATGATGCCTGAGTGAGTGCATGAGTGAGGTGTTTATATAAACAGACCATAATGTGAATACTTTAGACAGAGCCTTAGATCACAAACTGCTTTTCTTCAGTGAAGTTTGCTTTTAAATGCTGTTTTTGGGAGACAGACCATTTTCCTGGCAGGCATTGTAACATTTTGTAATACAGGTTTTATGTGATCCAGGTGCTAAAATCATGATTTAAGTATTATTACATTTATTATTAATGTACACTGTCGTTTGCTGCCTGACAACGCAACGCTAACTCATGAATAAAGCATCCTGCCAAGATACCACCACAATGATAAATAATTCCTAGGTGATAAGAGCTGAACAATTAGTACCCAATAATAACATCATTAAGCATGGATTCTGGTCCTTACAGACAGCATTAAATTAAATATTTCCCAGCTAAAGCATAAGGCACATAAGTATTCCAATTACAGATGAAAGGGAAGCCAGGAATCCCTTCAAATCTCCGCAGAAAAGGGTTCCCAGTGCTTTTAATAAATAAATGGTTTTTACCTGGAGGAACTGAAGATTGAATCTGATCTAGAACTGTGAAATAAATAACACAAGCATCTCACAACTGCTCACAGGATAAGGACTTAGCTGTTGCCTGGGAAGGATTAACAGCAGGGAGTTATTTTGATGAGGAGAACTGAAGATTATATACCCAAACTGGAAAAGTGTAATTTAATATTCCTTTTTCTTTCCCAGTCTCGCACTTGTGACGAAGCTTCAGCCAGGGCAATGGGAAAAAGTGTCCCTATTTTCCCTTTAATCTGAGGGGAAGATGTGTTCAGATGCATCAGGGTGTGGATGTATCTCCCACCCATCTCTTTACTGTCTTCCCTCGAGCGGGAAGAAGGATGTGGAGTATTCAGCTTTAACGGCCTGGATTTCTTCAGGATTGATCCTGCTGAGATTAAGTTCCTCCAGCTCAGTGTTTATGTACATATTTTCCTACTGAGCTGCTTTTTTTTCTCCTCTCTGTGACTTTTGGCTAACAGTAATTGCTGAATTTCCCCGTCAGAAACGCGTGTGTCCCTGTAAAAGGAGACAAGTGCCTCTCTGCAGGACACCTCCACCACTGCCAGGCTTATCTGCAACCTGGAATGCTTCGATTTCCGTCTCTGTCACCGGGTATCTTGGGCTGCAGCCTCAATTTTTCCTTTCAAATCAATTCTCAGATACAGACGACAAAATCCTCTTGTAGTAGATGGCAACAGACGCCTTGAATTTTTCCATTGCGAGAACAAATAATCAAATTAAAGTTTTCCTAGCATGTTAATTCAAGCTAGGAAGCGAGATATATTCATCCCAGTGCTGAAAAAAGCCATATTTATTTAAGTTACTTTGGTAGACATAGATGCAGACTTGCAGGTTAACGTTCAAAGAATGGAAAAATGCTCATTTCTGCAGCTTCCCTTTCCAAAATCACCCCTTTCCTGTGAGTGACGTGCAGTGAGAACTCGACTGTCAGGAATGCACCAGAGAATAACTTCTAGTCATTCTCAGTTATTTTTATATCTCTTGATTTCTTTAAACAAAGGATAAAAATTGGCTTTTTATGCATTGGTGTTTATGTACTTAGTGCTGGAAAGGGTGAAAGGAGGAGGGGAAAAAATATCCTGGTAATGAGCTGTGGGCAGTTTCACTCCCAGTTAAATGGACGTTGCTGTGGAGAGATTAATTCAGGAGCTATTCCATAATTTTTGCCAAGCTTGCTCCTGCCATTGGCTTGTCTGAAGCCCAGGACCTCACCTTCCAGATCCTTCAGAGACACTCCAAGAACCAGAACTGTTTAAAACAAAACCCAGCATCTCTGGAGCTGTTTTTCCTGCCTGAATCCTGGTACCAGAATTAGCTCACGATAGGCTTTAATCATTTATGCTTACAGGCATCTAAAATTAGGTAATGTGTACCTGGAGATAAATTTGGCCGTGTGCTGCACAGTGCTGCAAGGACTGCAAAATGAGGAATAATTGAGGATAAAACCCTCAGCAGTGGAAACACCTCACGGTTCTGTGGGTGCCCGGAGTGTGATAAAAGTGAATTTACAGTGGGGGAAGTCGGAGGCCACGTGAATTTCGGCTGTGCAGTAAATAACGGTGGGTGCTGAAGTGCTGGGTGTGGTTTATGAATATGCAGATGAGCATTAGCATTGGGCATGCAGGGAGGGTCTGTGTGGTGGAGGAAGGGCTGATTCAGGGACAGGGCTATGAATATAGCCTGGACTTGGCTCCTTGGCTGGAGTTTGTGGCTCAGCACTTTTATTTTTAATATTTTTATTTAT
>VZRQ01005675.1:3565-15585 GCA_013397975.1 Machaerirhynchus nigripectus
TGGAAAAGACTGATAAGAAAATCAAGGAATGAAGGTCTAACTGATATCAGAAGCAAAGAAATCCGGATCCAGTAGGAAACCAAATACCAAGAACTACACAGCTTGAGACCAATGAACACTGACCCAATTCGTTTCTATGAGTTTTGACTGTATAAAAGATCTGAAAAATCTAGCAAATATCCTGTATCACGGAATGATTCTCTCTGCACACCCAGGCTATGTGTGGATAAGATGATTTCTGTGGCACATCCTGGCCAGAAAAACATCCTGGCCATAAAATAAAGTAATGCCTTGACTCTCTAACATAAAAAATGCTGTTGGAGGGTTTTTGTTTTTCCCGATNGTTGGAGGGTTTTTGTTTTCCCCGATGTTTCGGTGACAAAGCTAAGATTAGTAGGTGTAGAATAATGATGCACTATGTTATTTTTATTCTTATCCCATCCAAATCCTACCTAATTACTTCTCTGAATTTATAATTTTTACATGGATCAAAACCAAAATTAGGAGGCAGCTAAAAAACTTAAGTCATCAAACCAAAAAACCAGTTGTGCAAATTTTTCAAAACTTCTAAATGGGAAAAAAGGTTAAAAATTATAAAGATATGAAAAGCATATTCAGCACTGCATCAAAAAAAATCTTGAAAGAACTGCATCCTGTGTACTGTTTAATGCAATCTCACTTGCCTTTTTGAATTTCCCTAGTTCAACTGTTTAATCTTCAGTTTTTCCAGAGGAAGCACCATTACACAGCAAAGTCCATGCCTTTGTTCAGACCTTCCTTTTATATTTAGTATGTCTATTGCATGATAGGATAACTATGTATGTATAACTAAAAAAAAATGCATAAAATACTGACTGGTATAGATAAAGTGGGGTTGCAACTTGAGGGAGAATTATATTCAATTATACAAAATGTAATAAAACAGGGAAGAAGTTGAGCTAATATCCTCAGTGCTTGTGTAACAACTAGAAAACCCTTGGTTGGAGGTATACAATGCCATAACTCTTCTATCTGATGGGGTAGTGAAAGTGAAGTTTCTTAGCAAGGTTATGGCAAGTTTTCCAGTTACATTTTAAATGTTTCCTATGGTGATGAGTCTTCACAAACTAATTATAGCCCAAATTCTGCAAGTTGTAACACGAATGTGAAATGCTACTTCTAACAACTGTGATAAATGGTATGTCTCTATTGTTTGTTAATCAAATCTTGCTTAAGCTCAAAGACAGAGCAAACGGCTGGAGAACAGCCAGGAGACTCTAGCTTGCCAAAGAAACCGCAAGTATCCGGCAAAGTAAACAATGTATACGCCTACAATTGATTGTGTCAGACGAACCTTGGGAGCTGCGGGTGGCGAGATAAGATTCACCGGTTGGGCACCCAAGGAAGACTTCAGACCTACGGCCTCGTGACCACCAGGGAGGCAGAAAACGACCCCCTAGCAACAGGCCGCGTAGACGCAGAGTACACCATAGGATGACACGTATACCGGAAGCAGAAGAGTATATAACCAGAGACTTTTGAGAGTGAGGTGCGCGCCGTTGGTGGAGCGGAGACTCCTCAGCTGCCCAGCGCTGTTTTGCTTGCTGTCGCTTGCCCAATAAACCAATTTGATTTAATTGGCCAGGCTCACGTCAATTATTTGAGCCGCACTCATAACAACTGTATCTTCTTGGCAAAACTGTTGCTTCTTTTACCTTTAGACTTTGAAAACACGATATAATCAAACTGTTGACTAGCAACTTGTTTCTATTTGGGTTTAGGTCTGTAGAGTTTATATATAGAAAAAGATCTAATCTCACCCAGCTATTATTTCAGGCTATCCACACTGTGGTGTTGGTTTACATCTGTCTCACACCGTGAATAGTGTCTTTGAAGCCATAAATGGAAGTGGTTTAGTGGTAAATAAGTGGGTAAGTCACTCAGCAATGCATGTGGGAAGTGAATAATATATTTTTATAAGTTGCGCTCTTGACTTTAGTGCAGATACAAGTTTAGAAATTACTTAAAAAACAATATGAACATACAACAATTGGTGCATCCAGTGATAAGGGGAAAGTACGGAATCCATTTGCTGAGCTACCAAGAGGTTTAAATCAACTCCCACTTTTCAGGAAACTTACTTTCTTGGACACTCCTCTCACCCCTTCTGGTAAATGCACATCTATCAGATGTATTCTTGCAGTGTACTAGCAGTGGATAGAAAAGTTCAAAAGTGTTGCTAAGAATGACAAAGCAGCTTCGATGACAGAAAGTGAAAGTATAGAAACTTACAGGATATATTAGAAGCTAGCATCAGAATTTAGAAACAACAGAAACAAACTACAAGGAAAGAGATTTAGAAAGACAACATGTATTAATGGTGAGGGGGGAAAAAGCAACACGGAACAGATTAAAAATACCACTATTGTAAAAATGCCGGGGCAAGAAAACCTGACAAGACTACAGGAGAGACTCATGCAAGGGATGAAGGAAGAAGCAGAATGAGATTGACACGTTTCAAAACATATTCAAGAGAGCTGGTGGCCAACAAACTATTTTTCCAGTTTTATATATCAAGTCAAATGAAATTACTGAAATCTCACCAAGTCAGTGAGCACTGGATGCTTACTTCCTTTTAAGTGTTTTGTCAATCCCAGTAATAAATTTATGTTTTTCTGCTTTGTGACATAGGGACTTAAAGCTGGCAAATTTTGTTTAGATGTTTGTCATGGTTTAGGAATGGTACTCCCCAATTTAGTTCTCCCACCAAGATTCTCCAAACCCCACTGCTGCTCACTCCCTCCCCATCCCCCTCTTCCGCCCCCACAGGTGGCCAGAAAGGAGAATTGGAGGCAGAAAAGGCAAAGATCATGGGTTGAGATAAGAATATTTACTGGAAACTGCAATGAGACAAGAAAACAAACAGCAACAGCAACAATATTAACAACAAAAGTGTATCAAAGAGAGTGATTCACATGCGAAAATGCTCACTGCAGAGCCCAACCGGATGTGACTGCTACCCCACCCTGACCTCTGTCTGCCACACTTGCTCAACCTAAAGGAATCCCTTCTCCTCAGAAGTGAAGCCCTTCCCCCACACCCAACAATGATGTGAGATGGTATAGAATAACCTCCGGGCCCTGGCCACGCCCCCTCCTGGCTACTGCAAAAATTAACCCTGTCCTGGCTAAAACAAGGATAATGTTTTATCCCTAAACATGTGTGCTATGAATATTTTGATCAAATAATCAAGTAAATCATATTAAAGGGTTAGCTATGATTATANATTAAAGGGTTAGCTAGGATTATAAGTAGAAAATTGTGAAGTATAAGGTATAGAAATATCAAGAGTGCTGTGTTTGGAATGTGAAACCACAGAAATCTCGCCAAGAAGTTAGTGGACCCTTCTGTTTCAGTCAAGAAGCTATGGAGACCATCATTCTCACCAGTTATGCTGCTTGGAAACCCACTACCCTTCCCATCTTGATTTTAATATTAAGGATTCCAATCAGTAGACCTCAGTAGAGAGGACCAATGATTGTTTTAGGGTAAGAATATTGATGAAGTTATTCACTATTGGAACCAATCAATGTAAAGGTTAAATTTAAGAGCAGGCATGGTAGGCATAGTATGTAAACGAACTTATGTAATGATGATTCAGCAGAAAAAGTATATAAAATCGGTGGGGTTTGTTTGTTAACTGGGACATGTTTTGCAGGAGGCTATCCCCCATGTCCCCGGGGCCCTGAAAAAAGAAGTGTCTGCTTATTCGCATCAAAGGATAAGTTTGTGTCTTGGGGTGACTTTATGCTGTGTATCCCCTATCACCGTTCTATGCCCAGACATGATTCCTATGCCTTTCTATGCCTTTAAAACTGAGTGCAAGACAGANCTCCAAGGAGAAGGAGAGAGACCACACCCACAGAAGGACTCTAAAATCTTTCAGGTTTTCTCTCACAACGAGTGGTTTTTTGTTATTTAGCATTATTATTATTATTATTTTCCTGTGTGTTTTGTTAAATAAATAGTTTTTGTGGGTCTTTTTTACATTCCTCCGAGGAAAAATCTTTTTTTTTCCCGAGCCTGGTGGGGGAGGGGTGGCTGTAACCCATCTTCTTTTGAGGAGGAGACATTCTGTTTTTGAACGTTTCCCTGAAATTTGGCTCAAACCACCACAGTTTGGATAAGTTTCTTTCACCCCATTTGGTGACATGTGGACTGTATTTTTGAAATAATGCTTCTTTGGTTTCTGCTAATTGCTTTTCCTGGACTTACATATGTAAAGAAACTCTATTTGCAAGCATAAATATAAGAGAAGCTCATACAAAGACTTATATATAGTGCTTCATAATTCTAATGTTTTATTACTTGTCCTAAAACAATTTTTGCAGAACACCACAAAATGAACTCTAATATTTTATAATTAAAATCTACAAAATCCTCAATAAATCATGTTGTTAAATGGTTACATATGCTGAGCTTTAAAAATTACCAATCAACTAGTATATTTCCCTTTTGCAAGAAAATGTATGAAAATTGTTTCTATAGTTCAATAATGAGCTATAGTATTTTAATACTACTCAAAAGATCTACTATGATGATGATTTCATTAGAACTAGGTCAAAACTAAGATTCAGTACAATTTGACCTGAAGTGGCATCAGATGCCTATTTCCTACTTTGGAGACTTATTAATTTTATTGTATTCTTCTAAGGCAACCATTAAAATATATGCATTAATTTCAATTTTGAAATCAGTATTATATCTGTCATGGAATCAAAGTTAGGACATACAAATGTAAGAAATTCAAAGTATAAGAAAAGCTCTGTTTCACCTACTTATGTTTGCTGCTCATTTTAAAACAATCAGAAAGTATAGTTAGCTTAATTTGTCTCTAAAATATTCTTTTCCTACTTATGTATATGGGGAAAGATGAGCACATGGCAGCACAAAGGAGCGCATGGCGGCACAGACCCTGGGGGGAGGAGGTGTCACGCGGCTGACCCCTTCAGAGAGGAGCCTGCTGGAAGCTGACAGGCGGGTGAACAGTGCATGATCACCCCATAGAAGGACATTTAGAGGGTACATTGCTGATGTGGCAACACAGGATAGGTAACATTGTAAGAATTGCCATGTAAGGAAATACTATGCCTTCAAGAAGTATATAAAACCAGCTAGTTTCCTTTGAATAAACGATTCAGATCCAGGAACCAGATTCAGATCCAGACTCAGTCTGAGTTTCAATCACCGACATACGTACCCTAAAAATTTTCACTTATATGTAATTTCCTATAATTTTTAGCTTTCTTACCATTGAAAAATAAAAGACAATATTGTATATTTGGGGACACTGAGAATCCATGCAATGCAAGAGAGATTTTACTGTATTTTTGAACTATTGTGGACCAAAATATGCATATATAAGTAATAAAAGTGATAGACTGTGAAGGTAACCAGCTCTATGGGACAGCATATTGCATAGAACAACCTGTATGAGAGGCTAATAAAGCAGAAGCAGAATATGGTATGGTAATAACAGAGCATTGGAGCAAATCTAAGCAGACCTAATTCACGCACTAGTAGCTCTCTAGCTGCCTAAACTTTATCAGCAAGATATTTTAAAGTTTGTCTTGACTCAGTCATGTATAAAGAATTGTGCTAGATAAGGACCCTCAGGCTACTGTGCAGATAAATCTCACCCCAGACTATTGTTACGTGTATGGCCATGTTCCATTGACTTTGTGGTAAATGAATGTATGATAAATATTGGCTTTCGCAAATATGGATTTAACATTCACTAGTGATAATATATTATGCAAAAATAGTGTTAAAGTAAAATATAGTTAAGTAGGAATAAGGTTAGAATGTATTGCAACCTCGAAGTAGTTGTGATATGTTAGAAAATGTAGTAGTAATAAGTACATGATAATAAATGTCTTTAGGTTGATAAACCACAGAGCCCAAGAGCAAGGCATGTTAAAGAGATAAAGGAGATAAGTCACAAGCATCCCAGGAAGAGTGTTATCTCACAAAATTCACACCTCCCCAAAGAAACTGTCAGCTACACCAGGGGAGGATCTCTGCCCTCAACTCTGAGAGAATCCAGAGGATCTGAGAAGGCGCCGTGTCGGNTTTATCACTATTTTAAACTAGGAAAGCAGATGTTCAAGGGCATTGCAATTTTTATGAATTGCATAGAGGTCTACCTTTGCACTTCCCTAGTAATAAACTTAATGTAAGATTTCAAATTATCATAGGCTTATGTTTTGAGAAACAAACACACATAAGAGTAAACTAGATACACTACCTTCCTTACAGTGGTCTTTACATCCACATTATTAAGTGCAGGTGTGTGCTGAATATGTATGCACACACATACTTGTACACACACACAAAAAAACCTGTACATGTAAGTACACAAAAATATAGTATACAAAGATAAAAAATAAGAATTAATTTGTTAGAAAACAGAAAATAAGATACAGTTGTTTGTAACCACTATATACTTACTATTTTGTTGAATCTGATAACTGATATTCTCGTCGTCTATCGTAACATTCCTGGATTCCAGGGTCATTCCATAAACTTCTCAGTGCATCTACATAGGGGTTCTCAAAAGTTGACACCTTCTCTACATCGACTTCTCGAACTAACTGTGCATGAGCCTGATTTGAAACAAAGAAAACAAATTTACTTCATTTTCTATGTTTACAAAGAGTTAATGTATTGTGAATGTGATTAAAAGGAATAATTTTTCAGACTGGCCATCTCACCAATGTGTGGCTATGAATGAATGAATGATGTTGTGTTCAAACTAAGAAAAATAGTAATAAGGATGATATGAGAGAAGGTGAATTAATAAATGAGTATATGGGCCATTATTTCAGAATAAGCTTATCCTAATCCAGCATTATTTAGCTGAAAGTGAGAAAATGCTCACATGGAAATTTATATTTAATTAAGCTAATTTTTAAGAAATCTTTCCTTTTTCAGGTCCAATTTTAGGGCATATAATTTGCTTGCTTTTTAAATGATAACCACTTAAACAACTTGGCAGTTAGACTGATGGGAACAGAAAGAATGGCAAGGAGGGAGAAAACTTGTCTTTTAAAGAGATTAATTTATATGTACATACACTAAGAGAGAAAAAGAACAGATGAAAACTTAGGCAAACAAAAATCCAAGGGATTCTATTTTCAAATTTAGTCTACATTTCAGACTAGACTCATTTCAGTAAGGACACAGACCCCTTTGCATTTTAAATCAGGTAAGTGCATACAAAAAGGACTGGGTTTGTTATTTTAAAAGTAATTTATCCTGCTTACACACATACAACCTGTCGCCCCTCTTTTTAGACAGTCCAGGAGAATGCTACTACTCATTACTTAACAAAATTTTATACCTGCAACTATTGTCTACTCATGGAGAAATCAAGAACCCCAAGTTCAATACGAAAAATGTTTGAGATATGGAGAACATATGCTCTCTATTATAAGAACTCATTTCTCCAAGTCCTAACAAAGTATATTTTCTTCTGGAACATCATGTTCACTCATCCCAAAACTGGACAGATCATGAAGGGTTTCTACTATCTCATAACAAATTTTTAAAAAATGGTATTCCACTAAGCACAAGCCAATACTTTTGTGAAACAGGAAGATATATTTTTTTCCAAAAGATTTGGTATTTTTGGCTCGAGCCCACTTATGTATTCTATTGGCTTTATAGTCTTCCAGAAGAATGATACCCCAAGTATTTGCTCACTACTTGTGACAAACTGATACAACAATATATTCAGATATTATTTATTTTATTGTTCTTGAGGTCTGAAAGCATGGCCAGCTGATATCAAAATGCTAACAGAGGTAAAAGACTGACTCAGTATTCAAAAGTTGCTCTTAAGCTCTCATTGGAAATTCATCATAATTGACAGATGCTCAAGTATTATGCATCAAGAGCATCATAAAAGGTAATTACTTTATTCAGTTATTAATTTAGACATATGATTACAAAAAATAGTTCAAGATTTTAAATTGTTTTATTTACCAGTTCTTTTTCCTGCCCTAGAACTAATATGACTTTGCACTATGTGGTAAAACCTCTGAAATGAAGTTCAATATACACCAATGACATGTATCCATCAAAAATCTAATTCAGCCTTTTAAAATAAACATTCTTTCCTCAGTGGAAATTGTTTCTGGTTCCCTGGGTAGACTTGGGTAGACTCATGACTACTTGTATCCTACTAACATACAGCTCTTCACAACAATGCTGCTTTTCTTAAAAAAAAAAAGTAATAACCCTTCACACAGATTTCAATTCTATGCTACATCTAGGGTATGGCATCTTGTTCCCCAGAGGTACTATACTTTGCTGTAGATTACAATTTTTCTTTCTCTGTGTCTTTGTCAGTCGGTATCTTTTAGTGGCTTCTAATTTCTGGTCAAAAAGAGAGAGATTTAAAACCAGGATCTCATCTATTGGCTTAATTGTTTTCTCATTTGCTCTGATAAAAGCCAAAAGTAATTCTACTGAAGCCTAATGAGATGCCAAAGCATAAATTTAATGCAGAAAAAGACTCAACCATGCATGATGTGTGGTGCTACAACTGCTAAATACTGGGTTTAGTTTCCTTCCACTAATATAATATAAATCCTGGAACATTAGTTTTGATGTTAGCACTCAAATTGCTTGCATGAAAAATCAAAGGACTCATCATTCATCCAGTTTCCACTGTATAAACTTTATCTAGTACTTCTTAGTCTTCACTGATACTTTTTCCTGTACCCAAAAATAGACATTACTTGAAACAAAATAGTAAAGCTACTGCCCCTTAGAAAATTGTACCATCTGAGATTTCTTTATTTTAGAACACCAACAACTGCTATCAAAGCAGTGAAAAAAACAAACAAACAAACAAATTCTGTGAGTACCACCAAATTCAAATTGGTAATTAAAATTTAAGTTGTAATTGTCTGCAAACAAAATCTAGATGATCTGACTTTTCAGTCTGATACACCTTTGACATCAGCAGTCAAAGAACAACAGTTTCCACGTCCTTTTGAAAATATGAGAATACCTGTAATAATTTGCACATTATTTGCCACAGATATTATAAAAACATCCATCCAATTATCTTTAGAAAATCACATCAAGTTTTAATTTTTAGGAGTTTCTTCCTTGATTTCTACAGGTATTAAAAAGAATCATTCCAGTAAAAGAAAACTGAAATTTCCAGGAATACCATTAGAGGTATTTTCTAACAACGATTTTATGTTTCTGAAACCAGGAAATCAGAGTGTTAGATGATATTCAGATAGCTATCTTCTCCTTCTTCATCATTCCCTTCAGAAAATTATTGACAATGTAAAAACTAATTCTGAGCTTGAAGAATATTATGGTTTTATACTGGTCATTTTGGCAATATTTTCCCCCTAGTTGCGTTTAAAAAGAAATATATTTTTTAATCTCTAAGGTTCTATCCTGGTTCCGGCCCAGATCAGCAGGAGGGGGCATGGCCAAGACAGTGTTATTCAATAACACCTTATGTCATTTGCCAGGGGTAGGGGGAAGGGACTCTCTCGCTTTGACTCTCTCACTTCCGGGGAGAAATGGTTCCTTCCAGACGGAAAAACGTGGCTGCGGTCGGGTTGGGTCTGGCTCTGTGGTGAGCATTTTTACGTGTGAACCATTCTATTTTTGTATAATTTTGTCATTAATATTTTTGCTGTTACTGTTAGTTTTCTTATCTCACTGCCGTTTCCAGTAAATTGTTCTTATCTCAACCCGTGATCTTTGCCTTTTGTGACTCCAATTGTCCTTTTTGGACACCTGCGGGGAGGGGGGGGTGGAAGAGAGGGTAGGAGGAGTGACCGAGCGGCGGTGTGGTTTGGAAAGTTTCGTTGGGAGAACTAAATTGCGGAGAACCATTCCTAGACCATGACAGTTTCATAGTGTCAGTTTTCTACCTATTATCTAATTTTTTGAAAGCACTGATGTTCCTCAGTGACTAAGCGGGACAGAAAATGGATCTGTTCCCATATTGTCTCCTTAGATGCACCAACCTTTTGGAATCTTAAAATAGTGGTGACCTAGTTACAGGGATAGGAGGCAGAGTTTAGCATTAGGGGTAACAGAATCGTGTATTCTACACTCCTCTACATCATCTTTAGTGGACTGTCTTTTTTAAGGCAGTAGAGGAAAGCATAAGGGCTGCCATTCTTTCTCTGGCCTGGAGCTGGGGAGAGGCTGGGGCTGTCCAGACCACACCGTCACCGCAGGTCCCCTGTTCGTCATTTTTTTCAGCCGTGGAGCACAAGCCTTGGAAAGACAGCTTCTGTCCAGGAGGTTGCCGTGGGAAATGGAGCGGCGGGGGTGGCCCCCAGTCCAGTCGAGCCGCGTGCAGCCAGAGTCTGCTCGGGACCCAGCCGCATGTTGCCCGCCGGTTTGCTGCTGCTTCCACTGAGAGAGACCTAGCATCCCTCACTGCCGTTGCCACTCGCTGTCGGGAAGAGAGACACTCGCCGCAAGTCAGGGACGCTCCAGACAGTGACAGCACCCCCCCCACCGCCACCACCACCACTGCTGCCACGGTGAGGGAGCTTGCCCAGTACCGCGCATCTTGGCAGCATAGTTCCTGGTTTGAACTAGCTCCTCGGGTTTTGGTTTTTTCCCTATTTTTCCATTGTTCCCGGGCTGGGGGGAGGAGGTTTGAGCCACAAGAGCCTCTCCGGTGTGCTGCCTTTGTTCTCCTAGGTGCCACGTGGCAGACAGCGTAGGGGCAGCTACAATTTTGGTTTTGCCCTAGGGGTGAGGGGCCAGTTGACGTTTTGCCTTTTCTGGTTTTGTAGGTAAACCATTTTCCTCTGTATCGTTGTGTTGTTTGCGCGTTTTGCCTCAGTAAAATTGTGACTTTAATATTTTTGTTTTTACCTCTCACAGTCTTGTTTTCTTTGTTTTCCCCTCCACTGCTGGGCAGGGGGGAGGGGCTCAAGCAGTATTTACTTCTTTCCCCACTGAGTTTTTATTTTTAAAACTATTACAAGTGGTTACAGTCAATGTTAGAACAAACTTAGAAAGAAGTTAAAATTTTTTTATAGTCCTTTTGATATTGTCTATATAATTTTTGCAAACTAGCTTTGTTGGAAATTATACAAAGTTTAAAATGTTTATATAACTTTAGTCAGGGGTTTTGTTAGCCTTTGTCATGGGGGAAAGGAATTGAAGTTTCTTTTCACAAGACTCTTTCACCACTCGAGGCCTGATGAGCTTAACATCTCAACATGCTGGGAGTAGAACACAAGACAGACAAAAGATAACGACCATCAACTCCAAATGTCATTCCTGGCATGGTCAGAGACACCTGGTCTGGGAAAAGATAGATAAGAGAAGGAAGAATGAGAACCTAATTAGCATCGAAGGCAAAGGGATCAATAACCAACAGGAAACCAAATACTATGACCTGTGTAACTTGGGACCAATGAACATTGAACCAATGCATTTCTATGTGTTTTGACTGTACAAGTATGTGAAAAACCTAGTAAAGATTATGTGTGATGGATTGATTTTCTCTGCACAACCTGGGCAATGTGTGGATGACATGGTTTCTGTTGCACATCTTGGCCAGAACAACATGCTGGCCTGAATAAAGTAATGCCTTGATTCTCTAACACTAAAAANTTTAAAATGCCCATTTAAAAAATCTCTCTTACATGGGAAAACAAATCTTAGCAAATATTTTCTGTTTTGTAACAGGATTTCCCAAAACTGGAAGAAATGTTGTAGCACTTGGCCTGCCAATAACTAAATCATCAACCACAGTGAAACCTGAAGACAGGCAGAGAGAACTGGGGTTTTTCAGCCTGGAGAAGGCTCCAAGGAAAACTTTACAGCAGCCTTCCAGTACCTAAAGGGGGCCTACAACAAAACTGGACAGGGACTTTCTATAAGGACATGTAGTGATAGTACAAGGGGGAATGGCTTTGAGCTAAGGAGGGTAGGTTCAGATTAGATAGTAGGAAGAAATTCTTTATGTGTGAGGG